>OX596286.1:9321890-9921890 GCA_951394225.1 Harpalus rufipes
TCATGGGCGGAGAACTTCTCCTCACCCGTAAACCAACAACCATAAACTCATGGGCGGAGAACTTCTCCTCACCCGTAAACCAACAACCATAAACTCATGGACGGAGAGCTTCTCCTCACCCGTAAACCAACAACCATAAACTCATGGGCGGAGAACTTCTCACCCGTAAACCAACAACCATAAACTCATGGGCGGAGAACTTCTCCTCACCCGTAAACCAACAACCATAAACTCATGGGCGGAGAACTTCTCCTCACCCGTAAACCAACAACCATAAACTCATGGGCGGAGAACTTCTCCTCACCCGTAAACCAACAACCATAAACTCATGGGCGGAGAACTTCTCCTCACCCGTAAACCAACAACCATAAACTCATGGGCGGAGAACTTCTCCTCACCCGTAAACCAACAACCATAAACTCATGGGCGGAGAACTTCTCCTCACCCGTAAACCAACAACCATAAACTCATGGGCGGAGAACTTCTCCTCACCCGTAAACCAACAACCATAAACTCATGGGCGGAGAACTTCTCCTCACCCGTAAACCAACAACCATAAACTCATGGGCGGAGAACTTCTCCTCACCCGTAAACCAACAACCATAAACTCATGGACGGAGAACTTCTCCTCACCCGTAAACCAACAACCATAAACTCATGGGCGGAGAACTTCTCCTCACCCGTAAACCAACAACCATAAACTCATGGGCGGAGAACTTCTCCTCACCCGTAAACCAACAACCATAAACTCATGGGCGGAGAACTTCTCCTCACCCGTAAACCAACAACCATAAACTCATGGGCGGAGAACTTCTCCTCACCCGTAAACCAACAACCATAAACTCATGGGCGGAGAACTTCTCCTCACCCGTAAACCAACAACCATAAACTCATGGGCGGAGAACTTCTCCTCACCCGTAAACCAACAACCATAAACTCATGGGCGGAGAACTTCTCCTCACCCGTAAACCAACAACCATAAACTCATGGGCGGAGAACTTCTCCTCACCCGTAAACCAACAACCATAAACTTATGGGCGGAGAACTTCTCCTCACCCGTAAACCAACAACCATAAACTCATGGGCGGAGAACTTCTCCTCACCCGTAAACCAACAACCATAAACTCATGGGCGGAGAAGCTTCTCCTCACCCGTAAACCAACAACCATAAACTCATGGGCGGAGAACTTCTCCTCACCCGTAAACCAACAACCATAAACTCATGGGCGGAGAACTTCTCCTCACCCGTATACCAACAACCATAAACTCATGGGCGGAGAACTTCTCACCCGTAAACCAACAACCATAAACTCATGGGCGGAGAGCTTCTCCTCACCCGTAAACCAACAACCATAAACTCATGGGCGGAGAACTTCTCCTCACCCGTAAACCAACAACCATAAACTCATGGGCGGAGGAACTTCTCCTCACCCGTAAACCAACAACCATAAACTCATGGGCGGAGAACTTCTCCTCACCCGTATACCAACAACCATAAACTCATGGGCGGAGAGCTTCTCCTCACCCGTAAACCAACAACCATAAACTCATGGGCGGAGAACTTCTCCTCACCCGTAAACCAACAACCATAAACTCATGGGCGGAGAACTTCTCCTCACCCGTAAACAAACAACCATAAACTCATGGGCGGAGAACTTCTCCTCACCCGTAAACCAACAACCATAAACTCATGGGCGGAGAGCTTCTCCTCACCCGTAAACCAACAACCATAAACTCATGGGCGGAGAACTTCTCCTCACCCGTATACCAACAACCATAAACTCATGGGCGGAGAACTTCTCCTCACCCGTAAACCAACAACCATAAACTCATGGCGGAGAACTTCTCCTCACCCGTAAACCAACAACCATAAACTCATGGGCGGAGAACTTCTCCTCACCCGTATACCAACAACCATAAACTCATGGGCGAAGAACTTCTCCTCACCCGTAAACCAACAACCATAAACTCATGGGCGGAGAACTTCTCCTCACCCGTAAACCAACAACCATAAACTCATGGGCGGAGAACTTCTCCTCACCCGTAAACCAACAACCATAAACTCATGGGCGGAGAACTTCTCCTCACCCGTAAACCAACAACCATAAACTCATGGACGGAGAGCTTCTCCTCACCCGTAAACCAACAACCATAAACTCATGGGCGGAGAACTTCTCCTCACCCGTAAACCAACAACCATAAACTCATGGGCGGAGAACTTCTCCTCACCCGTAAACCAACAACCATAAACTCATGGGCGGAGAACTTCTCCTCACCCGTAAACCAACAACCATAAACTCATGGGCGGAGAACTTCTCCTCACCCGTATACCAACAACCATAAACTCATGGGCGGAGAACTTCTCCTCACCCGTAAACCAACAACCATAAACTCATGGGCGGAGAACTTCTCCTCACCCGTAAACCAACAACCATAAACTCATGGGCGGAGAACTTCTCCTCACCCGTAAACCAACAACCATAAACTCATGGGCGGAGAACTTCTCCTCACCCGTAAACCAACAACCATAAACTCATGGGCGGAGAACTTCTCCTCACCCGTAAACCAACAACCATAAACTCATGGGCGGAGAACTTCTCCTCACCCGTAAACCAACAACCATAAACTCATGGACGGAGAGCTTCTCCTCACCCGTAAACCAACAACCATAAACTCATGGGCGGAGAACTTCTCCTCACCCGTAAACCAACAACCATAAACTCATGGGCAGAGAACTTCTCCTCACCCGTAAACCAACAACCATAAACTCATGGGCGGAGAACTTCTCCTCACCCGTAAACCAACAACCATAAACTCATGGGCGGAGAACTTCTCCTCACCCGTATACCAACAACCATAAACTCATGGGCGAAGAACTTCTCCTCACCCGTAAACCAACAACCATAAACTCATGGGCGGAGAACTTCTCCTCACCCGTAAACCAACAACCATAAACTCATGGGCGGAGAACTTCTCCTCACCCGTAAACCAACAACCATAAACTCATGGGCGGAGAACTTCTCCTCACCCGTAAACCAACAACCATAAACTCATGGGCGGAGAACTTCTCCTCACCCGTATACCAACAACCATAAACTCATGGGCGGAGAACTTCTCCTCACCCGTAAACCAACAACCATAAACTCATGGGCGGAGAACTTCTCCTCACCCGTAAACCAACAACCATAAACTCATGGGCGGAGAACTTCTCCTCACCGTAAACCAACAACCATAAACTCATGGGCGGAGAACTTCTCCTCACCCGTAAACCAACAACCATAAACTCATGGGCGGAGAACTTCTCCTCACCCGTAAACCAACAACCATAAACTCATGGGCGGAGAACTTCTCCTCACCCGTAAACCAACAACCATAAACTCATGGGCGGAGAACTTCTCCTCACCCGTTAACCAACAACCATAAACTCATGGGCGGAGAACTTCTCCTCACCCGTATACCAACAACCATAAACTCATGGGCGGAGATTTTCTCCTCACCCGTAAACCAACAACCATAAACTCATGGGCGGAGAACTTCTCCTCACCCGTATACCAACAACCATAAACTCACGGGCGGAGAACTTCTCCTCACCCGTAAACCAACAACCATAAACTCATGGGCGGAGAACTTCTCCTCACCCGTAAACCAACAACCATAAACTCATGGGCGGAGAACTTCTCCTCACCCGTAAACCAACAACCATAAACTCATGGGCGGAGAACTTCTCCTCACCCGTAAACCAACAACCATAAACTCATGGGCGGAGAACTTCTCCTCACCCGTAAACCAACAACCATAAACTCATGGGCGGAGAACTTCTCCTCACCCGTAAACCAACAACCATAAACTCATGGGCGGAGAACTTCTCCTCACCCGTAAACCAACAACCATAAACTCATGGGCGGAGAACTTCTCCTCACCCGTAAACCAACAACCAGAAACTCATGGGCGGAGAACTTCTCCTCACCCGTAAACCAACAACCAGAAACTCATGGGCGGAGAACTTCTCCTCACCCGTATACCAACAACCATAAACTCATGGGCGGAGAACTTCTCACCCGTAAACCAACAACCATAAACTCATGGGCGGAGAGCTTCTCCTCACCCGTAAACCAACAACCATAAACTCATGGGCGGAGAACTTCTCCTCACCCGTAAACCAACAACCATAAACTCATGGGCGGAGAGCTTCTCCTCACCCGTAAACCAACAACCATAAACTCATGGGCGGAGAACTTCTCCTCACCCGTAAACCAACAACCATAAACTCATGGGCGGAGAGCTTCTCCTCACCCGTAAACCAACAACCATAAACTCATGGGCGGAGAACTTCTCCTCACCCGTAAACCAACAACCAGAAACTCATGGGCGGAGAACTTCTCCTCACCCGTATACCAACAACCATAAACTCATGGGCGGAGAACTTCTCACCCGTAAACCAACAACCATAAACTCATGGGCGGAGAGCTTCTCCTCACCCGTAAACCAACAACCATAAACTCATGGGCGGAGAACTTCTCCTCACCCGTAAACCAACAACCATAAACTCATGGGCGGAGAGCTTCTCCTCACCCGTAAACCAACAACCATAAACTCATGGGCGGAGAACTTCTCCTCACCCGTAAACCAACAACCATAAACTCATGGGCGGAGAGCTTCTCCTCACCCGTAAACCAACAACCATAAACTCATGGGCGGAGAACTTCTCCTCACCCGTAAACCAACAACCATAAACTCATGGGCGGAGAACTTCTCCTCACCCGTATACCAACAACCATAAACTCATGGGCGGAGAACTTCTCCTCACCCGTAAACCAACAACCATAAACTCATGGGCGGAGAACTTCTCCTCACCCGTAAACCAACAACCATAAACTCATGGGCGGAGAACTTCTCCTCACCCGTAAACCAACAACCATAAACTCATGGGCGGAGAACTTCTCCTCACCCGTAAACCAACAACCATAAACTCATGGGCGGAGAACTTCTCCTCACACGTATACCAACAACCATAAACTCATGGGCGGAGAACTTCTCCTCACCCGTAAACCAACAACCATAAACTCATGGGCGGAGAGCTTCTCCTCACCCGTAAACCAACAACCATAAACTCATGGGCGGAGAACATCTCCTCACCCGTAAACCAACAACCATAAACTCATGGGCGGAGAACTTCTCCTCACCCGTATACCAACAACCATAAACTCATGGGCGGAGAACTTCTCACCCGTAAACCAACAACCATAAACTCATGGGCGGAGAGCTTCTCCTCACCCGTAAACCAACAACCATAAACTCATGGGCGGAGAACTTCTCCTCACCCGTAAACCAACAACCATAAACTCATGGGCGGAGAGCTTCTCCTCACCCGTAAACCAACAACCATAAACTCATGGGCGGAGAACTTCTCACCCGTAAACCAACAACCATAAACTCATGGGCGGTGAACTTCTCCTCACCCGTAAACCAACAACCATAAACTCATGGGCGGAGAACTTCTCCTCACCCGTAAACCAACAACCATAAACTCATGGGCGGAGAACTTCTCCTCACCCGTAAACCAACAACCATAAACTCATGGGCGGAGAACTTCTCCTCACCCGTAAACCAACAACCATAAACTCATGGGCGGAGAACTTCTCCTCACCCGTAAACCAACAACCATAAACTCATGGGCGGAGAACTTCTCCTCACCCGTAAACCAACAACCATAAACTCATGGACGGAGAGCTTCTCCTCACCCGTAAACCAACAACCATAAACTCATGGGCGGAGAACTTCTCCTCACCCGTAAACCAACAACCATAAACTCATGGGCAGAGAACTTCTCCTCACCCGTAAACCAACAACCATAAACTCATGGGCGGAGAACTTCTCCTCACCCGTATACCAACAACCATAAACTCATGGGCGGAGAACTTCTCCTCACCCGTATACCAACAACCATAAACTCATGGGCGGAGAGCTTCTCCTCACCCGTAAACCAACAACCATAAACTCATGGGCGGAGAACTTCTCCTCACCCGTAAACCAACAACCATAAACTCATGGGCGGAGAACTTCTCCTCACCCGTAAACCAACAACCATAAACTCATGGGCGGAGAACTTCTCCTCACCCGTAAACCAACAACCATAAACTCATGGGCGGAGAACTTCTCCTCACCCGTATACCAACAACCATAAACTCATGGGCGGAGAGCTTCTCCTCACCCGTAAACCAACAACCATAAACTCATGGGCGGAGAACTTCTCCTCACCCGTAAACCAACAACCATAAACTCATGGGCGGAGAACTTCTCCTCACCCGTATACCAACAACCATAAACTCATGGGCGGAGAACTTCTCCTCACCCGTAAACCAACAACCATAAACTCATGGGCGGAGAACTTCTCCTCACCCGTAAACCAACAACCATAAACTCATGGGCGGAGAACTTCTCCTCACCCGTAAACCAACAACCATAAACTCATGGGCGGAGAACTTCTCCTCACCCGTAAACCAACAACCATAAACTCATGGGCGGAGAACTTCTCCTCACCCGTATACCAACAACCATAAACTCATGGGCGGAGAACTTCTCCTCACCCGTAAACCAACAACCATAAACTCATGGGCGGAGAGCTTCTCCTCACCCGTAAACCAACAACCATAAACTCATGGGCGGAGAACTTCTCCTCACCCGTAAACCAACAACCATAAACTCATGGGCGGAGAACTTCTCCTCACCCGTATACCAACAACCATAAACTCATGGGCGGAGAACTTCTCACCCGTAAACCAACAACCATAAACTCATGGGCGGAGAGCTTCTCCTCACCCGTAAACCAACAACCATAAACTCATGGGCGGAGAACTTCTCCTCACCCGTAAACCAACAACCATAAACTCATGGGCGGAGAGCTTCTCCTCACCCGTAAACCAACAACCATAAACTCATGGGCGGAGAAAACCCCTCACCCGTAAACCAACAACCATAAACTCATGGGCGGAGAACTTCTCACCCGTAAACCAACAACCATAAACTCATGGGCGGTGAACTTCTCCTCACCCGTAAACCAACAACCATAAACTCTTGGGCGGAGAACTTCTCCTCACCCGTAAACCAACAACCATAAACTCATGGGCGGAGAACTTCTCCTCACCCGTATACCAACAACCATAAACTCATGGGCGGAGAACTTCTCCTCACCCGTAAACCAACAACCATAAACTCATGGGCGGAGAACTTCTCCTCACCCGTAAACCAACAACCATAAACTCATGGGCGGAGAACTTCTCCTCACCCGTAAACCAACAACCATAAACTCATGGGCGGAGAACTTCTCCTCACCCGTAAACCAACAACCATAAACTCATGGGCGGAGAACTTCTCCTCACCCGTAAACCAACAAACATAAACTCATGGGCGGAGAACTTCTCCTCACCCGTAAACCAACAACCATAAACTCATGGGCGGAGAACTTCTCCTCACCCGTAAACCAACAACCATAAACTCATGGGCGGAGAACTTCTCCTCACCCGTTAACCAACAACCATAAACTCATGGGCGGAGAACTTCTCCTCACCCGTAAACCAACAACCATAAACTCATGGGCGGAGAGCTTCTCCTCACCCGTAAACCAACAACCATAAACTCATGGGCGGAGAACTTCTCCTCACCCGTAAACCAACAACCATAAACTCATGGGCGGAGAACTTCTCCTCACCCGTATACCAACAACCATAAACTCATGGGCGGAGAACTTCTCACCCGTAAACCAACAACCATAAACTCATGGGCGGAGAGCTTCTCCTCACCCGTAAACCAACAACCATAAACTCATGGGCGGAGAACTTCTCCTCACCCGTAAACCAACAACCATAAACTCATGGGCGGAGAACTTCTCCTCACCCGTAAACCAACAAGCATAAACTCATGGGCGGAGAACTTCTCCTCACCCGTAAACCAACAACCATAAACTCATGGGCGGAGAACTTCTCCTCACCCGTAAACCAACAACCATAAACTCATGGGCGGAGAACTTCTCCTCACCCGTAAACCAACAACCATAAACTCATGGGCGGAGAACTTCTCCTCACCGTAAACCAACAACCATAAACTCATGGGCGGAGAACTTCTCCTCACCCGAATACCAACAACCATAAACTCATGGGCGGAGAACTTCTCCTCACCCGTAAACCAACAACCATAAACTCATGGGCGGAGAGCTTCTCCTCACCCGTAAACCAACAACCATAAACTCATGGGCGGAGAACTTCTCCTCACCCGTAAACCAACAACCATAAACTCATGGGCGGAGAACTTCTCCTCACCCGTATACCAACAACCATAAACTCATGGGCGGAGAACTTCTCACCCGTAAACCAACAACCATAAACTCATGGGCGGAGAGCTTCTCCTCACCCGTAAACCAACAACCATAAACTCATGGGCGGAGAACTTCTCCTCACCCGTAAACCAACAACCATAAACTCATGGGCGGAGAGCTTCTCCTCACCCGTAAACCAACAACCACAAACTCATGGGCGGAGAAAACCCCTCACCCGTAAACCAACAACCATAAACTCATGGGCGGAGAACTTCTCCTCACCCGTAAACCAACAACCATAAACTCATGGGCGGTGAACTTCTCCTCACCCGTAAACCAACAACCATAAACTCTTGGGCGGAGAACTTCTCCTCACCCGTAAACCAACAACCATAAACTCATGGGCGGAGAACTTCTCCTCACCCGTATACCAACAACCATAAACTCATGGGCGGAGAACTTCTCCTCACCCGTAAACCAACAACCATAAACTCATGGGCGGAGAACTTCTCCTCACCCGTAAACCAACAACCATAAACTCATGGGCGGAGAACTTCTCCTCACCCGTAAACCAACAACCATAAACTCATGGGCGGAGAACTTCTCCTCACCCGTAAACCAACAACCATAAACTCATGGGCGGAGAACTTCTCCTCACCCGTAAACCAACAACCATAAACTCATGGGCGGAGAACTTCTCCTCACCCGTAAACCAACAACCATAAACTCATGGGCGGAGAACTTCTCCTCACCCGTAAACCAACAACCATAAACTCATGGGCGGAGAACTTCTCCTCACCCGTTAACCAACAACCATAAACTCATGGGCGGAGAACTTCTCCTCACCCGTAAACCAACAACCATAAACTCATGGGCGGAGAGCTTCTCCTCACCCGTAAACCAACAACCATAAACTCATGGGCGGAGAACTTCTCCTCACCCGTAAACCAACAACCATAAACTCATGGGCGGAGAACTTCTCCTCACCCGTATACCAACAACCATAAACTCATGGGCGGAGAACTTCTCACCCGTAAACCAACAACCATAAACTCATGGGCGGAGAGCTTCTCCTCACCCGTAAACCAACAACCATAAACTCATGGGCGGAGAACTTCTCCTCACCCGTAAACCAACAACCATAAACTCATGGGCGGAGAACTTCTCCTCACCCGTAAACCAACAAGCATAAACTCATGGGCGGAGAACTTCTCCTCACCCGTAAACCAACAACCATAAACTCATGGGCGGAGAACTTCTCCTCACCCGTAAACCAACAACCATAAACTCATGGGCGGAGAACTTCTCCTCACCCGTAAACCAACAACCATAAACTCATGGGCGGAGAACTTCTCCTCACCCGTAAACCAACAACCAGAAACTCATGGGCGGAGAACTTCTCCTCACCCGTAAACCAACAACCAGAAACTCATGGGCGGAGAACTTCTCCTCACCCGTATACCAACAACCATAAACTCATGGGCGGAGAACTTCTCACCCGTAAACCAACAACCATAAACTCATGGGCGGAGAGCTTCTCCTCACCCGTAAACCAACAACCATAAACTCATGGGCGGAGAACTTCTCCTCACCCGTAAACCAACAACCATAAACTCATGGGCGGAGAGCTTCTCCTCACCCGTAAACCAACAACCATAAACTCATGGGCGGAGAACTTCTCCTCACCCGTAAACCAACAACCATAAACTCATGGGCGGAGAACTTCTCCTCACCCGTATACCAACAACCATAAACTCATGGGCGGAGAACTTCTCCTCACCCATAAACCAACAACCATAAACTCATGGGCGGAGAACTTCTCCTCACCCGTAAACCAACAACCATAAACTCATGGGCGGAGAACTTCTCCTCACCCGTAAACCAACAACCATAAACTCATGGGCGGAGAACTTCTCCTCACCCGTAAACCAACAACCATAAACTCATGGGCGGAGAACTTCTCCTCACCCGTATACCAACAACCATAAACTCATGGGCGGAGAACTTCTCCTCACCCGTAAACCAACAACCATAAACTCATGGGCGGAGAGCTTCTCCTCACCCGTAAACCAACAACCATAAACTCATGGGCGGAGAACTTCTCCTCACCCGTAAACCAACAACCATAAACTCATGGGCGGAGAACTTCTCCTCACCCGTATACCAACAACCATAAACTCATGGGCGGAGAACTTCTCACCCGTAAACCAACAACCATAAACTCATGGGCGGAGAGCTTCTCCTCACCCGTAAACCAACAACCATAAACTCATGGGCGGAGAACTTCTCCTCACCCGTAAACCAACAACCATAAACTCATGGGCGGAGAGCTTCTCCTCACCCGTAAACCAACAACCATAAACTCATGGGCGGAGAAAACCCCTCACCCGTAAACCAACAACCATAAACTCATGGGCGGAGAACTTCTCACCCGTAAACCAACAACCATAAACTCATGGGCGGTGAACTTCTCCTCACCCGTAAACCAACAACCATAAACTCATGGGCGGAGAACTTCTCCTCACCCGTAAACCAACAACCATAAACTCATGGGCGGAGAACTTCTCCTCACCCGTATACCAAAAACCATAAACTCATGGGCGGAGAACTTCTCCTCACCCGTATACCAACAACCATAAACTCATGGGCGGAGAACTTCTCCTCACCCGTAAACCAACAACCATAAACTCATGGGCGGAGAACTTCTCCTCACCCGTAAACCAACAACCATAAACTCATGGGCGGAGAACTTCTCCTCACCCGTAAACCAACAACCATAAACTCATGGGCGGAGAACTTCTCCTCACCCGTAAACCAACAACCATAAACTCATGGGCGGAGAACTTCTCCTTACCCGTATACCAACAACCATAAACTCATGGGCGGAGAACTTCTCCTCACCCGTAAACCAACAACCATAAACTCATGGGCGGAGAACTTCTCCTCACCCGTAAACCAACAACCATAAACTCATGGGCGGAGAACTTCTCCTCACCCGTAAACCAACAACCATAAACTCATGGGCGGAGAACTTCTCCTCACCCGTAAACCAACAACCATAAACACATGGGCGGAGAACTTCTCCTCACCCGTAAACCAACAACCATAAACTCATGGGCGGAGAACTTCTCCTCACCCGTATACCAACAACCATAAACTCACGGGCGGAGAACTTCTCCTCACCCGTAAACCAACAACCATAAACTCATGGGCGGAGAACTTCTCCTCACCCGTAAACCAACAACCATAAACTCATGGGCGGAGAACTTCTCCTCACCCGTAAACCAACAACCATAAACTCATGGGCGGAGAACTTCTCCTCACCCGTAAACCAACAACCATAAACTCATGGGCGGAGAACTTCTCCTCACCCGTAAACCAACAACCATAAACTCATAGGCGGAGAACTTCTCCTCACCCGTAAACCAACAACCATAAACTCATGGGCGGAGAACTTCTCCTCACCCGTAAACCAACAACCATAAACTCATGGGCGGAGAACTTCTCCTCACCCGTAAACCAACAACCATAAACTCATGGGCGGAGAACTTCTCCTCACCCGTAAACCAACAACCATAAACTCATGGGCGGAGAACTTCTCCTCACCCGTAAACCAACAACCATAAACTCATGGGCGGAGAACTTCTCCTCACCCGTAAACCAACAACCATAAACTCATGGGCGGAGAACTTCTCCTCACCCGTAAACCAACAACAATAAACTCATGGGCGGAGAACTTCTCCTCACCCGTAAACCAACAACCATAAACTCATGGGCGGAGAACTTCTCCTCACCCGTAAACCAACAACCATAAACTCATGGGCGGAGAACTTCTCCTCACCCGTATACCAACAACCATAAACTCATGGGCGGAGAACTTCTCCTCACCCGTAAACCAACAACCATAAACTCATGGGCGGAGAACTTCTCCTCACCCGTAAACCAACAACCATAAACTCATGGGCGGAGAACTTCTCCTCACCCGTAAACCAACAACCATAAACTCATGGGCGGAGAACTTCTCCTCACCCGTAAACCAACAACCATAAACTCATGGGCGGAGAACTTCTCCTCACCCGTATACCAACAACCATAAACTCATGGGCGGAGAACTTCTCCTCACCCGTAAACCAACAACCATAAACTCATGGGCGGTGAACTTCTCCTCACCCGTAAACCAACAACCATAAACTCATGGGCGGAGAACTTCTCCTCACCCGTAAACCAACAACCATAAACTCATGGGCGGAGAACTTCTCCTCACCCGTATACCAAAAACCATAAACTCATGGGCGGAGAACTTCTCCTCACCCGTATACCAACAACCATAAACTCATGGGCGGAGAACTTCTCCTCACCCGTAAACCAACAACCATAAACTCATGGGCGGAGAACTTCTCCTCACCCGTAAACCAACAACCATAAACTCATGGGCGGAGAACTTCTCCTCACCCGTAAACCAACAACCATAAACTCATGGGCGGAGAACTTCTCCTCACCCGTAAACCAACAACCATAAACTCATGGGCGGAGAACTTCTCCTTACCCGTATACCAACAACCATAAACTCATGGGCGGAGAACTTCTCCTCACCCGTAAACCAACAACCATAAACTCATGGGCGGAGAACTTCTCCTCACCCGTAAACCAACAACCATAAACTCATGGGCGGAGAACTTCTCCTCACCCGTAAACCAACAACCATAAACTCATGGGCGGAGAACTTCTCCTCACCCGTAAACCAACAACCATAAACACATGGGCGGAGAACTTCTCCTCACCCGTAAACCAACAACCATAAACTCATGGGCGGAGAACTTCTCCTCGCCCGTATACCAACAACCATAAACTCACGGGCGGAGAACTTCTCCTCACCCGTAAACCAACAACCATAAACTCATGGGCGGAGAACTTCTCCTCACCCGTAAACCAACAACCATAAACTCATGGGCGGAGAACTTCTCCTCACCCGTAAACCAACAACCATAAACTCATGGGCGGAGAACTTCTCCTCACCCGTAAACCAACAACCATAAACTCATGGGCGGAGAACTTCTCCTCACCCGTAAACCAACAACCATAAACTCATAGGCGGAGAACTTCTCCTCACCCGTAAACCAACAACCATAAACTCATGGGCGGAGAACTTCTCCTCACCCGTAAACCAACAACCATAAACTCATGGGCGGAGAACTTCTCCTCACCCGTAAACCAACAACCATAAACTCATGGGCGGAGAACTTCTCCTCACCCGTAAACCAACAACCATAAACTCATGGGCGGAGAACTTCTCCTCACCCGTAAACCAACAACCATAAACTCATGGGCGGAGAACTTCTCCTCACCCGTAAACCAACAACCATAAACTCATGGGCGGAGAACTTCTCCTCACCCGTAAACCAACAACAATAAACTCATGGGCGGAGAACTTCTCCTCACCCGTAAACCAACAACCATAAACTCATGGGCGGAGAACTTCTCCTCACCCGTAAACCAACAACCATAAACTCATGGGCGGAGAACTTCTCCTCACCCGTATACCAACAACCATAAACTCATGGGCGGAGAACTTCTCCTCACCCGTAAACCAACAACCATAAACTCATGGGCGGAGAACTTCTCCTCACCCGTAAACCAACAACCATAAACTCATGGGCGGAGAACTTCTCCTCACCCGTAAACCAACAACCATAAACTCATGGGCGGAGAACTTCTCCTCACCCGTAAACCAACAACCATAAACTCATGGGCGGAGAACTTCTCCTCACCCGTATACCAACAACCATAAACTCATGGGCGGAGAACTTCTCCTCACCCGTAAACCAACAACCATAAACTCATGGGCGGAGAACTTCTCCTCACCCGTAAACCAACAACCATAAACTCATGGGCGGAGAACTTCTCCTCACCCGTAAACCAACAACCATAAACTCATGGGCGGAGAACTTCTCCTCACCCGTATACCAACAACCATAAACTAATGGGCGGAGAACTTCTCCTCACCCGTAAACCAACAACCATAAACTCATGGGCGGAGAACTTCTCCTCACCCGTAAACCAACAACCATAAACTCATGGGCGGAGAACTTCTCCTCACCCGTAAACCAACAACCATAAACTCATGGGCGGAGAACTTCTCCTCACCCGTAAACCAACAACCATATACTCATGGGCGGAGAACTTCTCCTCACCCGTAAACCAACAACCATAAACTCATGGGCGGAGAACTTCTCCTCACCCGTAAACCAACAACCATAAACTCATGGGCGGAGAACTTCTCCTCACCCGTATACCAACAACCATAAACTCATGGGCGGAGAACTTCTCACCCGTAAACCAACAACCATAAACTCATGGGCGGAGAGCTTCTCCTCACCCGTAAACCAACAACCATAAACTCATGGGCGGAGAACTTCTCCTCACCCGTAAACCAACAACCATAAACTCATGGGCGGAGAGCTTCTCCTCACCCGTAAACCAACAACCAGAAACTCATGGGCGGAGAACTTCTCCTCACCCGTAAACCAACAACCATAAACTCATGGGCGGAGAACTTCTCCTCACCCGTATACCAACAACCATAAACTCATGGGCGGAGAACTTCTCCTCACCCGTAAACCAACAACCATAAACTCATGGGCGGAGAACTTCTCCTCACCCGTAAACCAACAACCATAAACTCATGGGCGGAGAACTTCTCCTCACCCGTAAACCAACAACCATAAACTCATGGGCGGAGAACTTCTCCTCACCCGTAAACCAACAACCATAAACTCATGGGCGGAGGGCTTCTCGTCACCCGTAAACCAACAACCATAAACTCATGGGCGGAGAACTTCTCCTCACCCGTAAACCAACAACCATAAACTCATGGGCGGAGAACTTCTCCTCACCCGTAAACCAACAACCATAAACTCATGGGCGGAGAACTTCTCCTCACCCGTAAACCAACAACCATAAACTCATGGGCGGAGAGCTTCTCCTCACCCGTAAACCAACAACCATAAACTCATGGGCGGAGAACTTCTCCTCACCCGTATACCAACAACCATAAACTCATGGGCGGAGAACTTCTCCTCACCCGTAAACCAACAACCATAAACTCATGGGCGGAGAACTTCTCCTCACCCGTAAACCAACAACCATAAACTCATGGGCGGAGAACTTCTCCTCACCCGTAAACCAACAACCATAAACTCATGGGCGGAGAACTTCTCCTCACCCGTAAACCAACAACCATAAACTCATGGGCGGAGAACTTCTCCTCACCCGTAAACCAACAACCATAAACTCATGGGCGGAGAACTTCTCCTCACCCGTAAACCAACAACCATAAACTCATGGGCGGAGAACTTCTCCTCACCCGTAAACCAACAACCATAAACTCATGGGCGGAGAACTTCTCCTTACCCGTATACCAACAACCATAAACTCATGGGCGGAGAACTTCTCCTCACCCGTAAACCAACAACCATAAACTCATGGGCGGAGAACTTCTCCTCACCCGTAAACCAACAACCATATACTCATGGGCGGAGAACTTCTCCTCACCCGTAAACCAACAACCATAAACTCATGGGCGGAGAACTTCTCCTCACCCGTAAACCAACAACCATAAACTCATGGGCGGAGAACTTCTCCTCACCCGTAAACCAACAACCATAAACTCATGGGCGGAGAACTTCTCCTCACCCGTATACCAACAACCATAAACTCACGGGCGGAGAACTTCTCCTCACCCGTAAACCAACAACCATAAACTCATGGGCGGAGAACTTCTCCTCACCCGTAAACCAACAACCATAAACTCATGGGCGGAGAACTTCTCCTCACCCGTATACCAACAACCATAAACTCATGGGCGGAGAACTTCTCACCCGTAAACCAACAACCATAAACTCATGGGCGGAGAGCTTCTCCTCACCCGTAAACCAACAACCATAAACTCATGGGCGGAGAACTTCTCCTCACCCGTAAACCAACAACCATAAACTCATGGGCGGAGAGCTTCTCCTCACCCGTAAACCAACAACCAGAAAATCATGGGCGGAGAACTTCTCCTCACCCGTAAACCAACAACCATAAACTCATGGGCGGAGAACTTCTCCTCACCCGTATACCAACAACCATAAACTCATGGGCGGAGAACTTCTCCTCACCCGTAAACCAACAACCATAAACTCATGGGCGGAGAACTTCTCCTCACCCGTAAACCAACAACCATAAACTCATGGGCGGAGAACTTCTCCTCACCCGTAAACCAACAACCATAAACTCATGGGCGGAGAACTTCTCCTCACCCGTAAACCAACAACCATAAACTCATGGGCGGAGGGCTTCTCGTCACCCGTAAACCAACAACCATAAACTCATGGGCGGAGAACTTCTCCTCACCCGTAAACCAACAACCATAAACTCATGGGCGGAGAACTTCTCCTCACCCGTAAACCAACAACCATAAACTCATGGGCGGAGAACTTCTCCTCACCCGTAAACCAACAACCATAAACTCATGGGCGGAGAGCTTCTCCTCACCCGTAAACCAACAACCATAAACTCATGGGCGGAGAACTTCTCCTCACCCGTATACCAACAACCATAAACTCATGGGCGGAGAACTTCTCCTCACCCGTAAACCAACAACCATAAACTCATGGGCGGAGAACTTCTCCTCACCCGTAAACCAACAACCATAAACTCATGGGCGGAGAACTTCTCCTCACCCGTAAACCAACAACCATAAACTCATGGGCGGAGAACTTCTCCTCACCCGTAAACCAACAACCATAAACTCATGGGCGGAGAACTTCTCCTCACCCGTAAACCAACAACCATAAACTCATGGGCGGAGAACTTCTCCTCACCCGTAAACCAACAACCATAAACTCATGGGCGGAGAACTTCTCCTCACCCGTAAACCAACAACCATAAACTCATGGGCGGAGAACTTCTCCTTACCCGTATACCAACAACCATAAACTCATGGGCGGAGAACTTCTCCTCACCCGTAAACCAACAACCATAAACTCATGGGCGGAGAACTTCTCCTCACCCGTAAACCAACAACCATATACTCATGGGCGGAGAACTTCTCCTCACCCGTAAACCAACAACCATAAACTCATGGGCGGAGAACTTCTCCTCACCCGTAAACCAACAACCATAAACTCATGGGCGGAGAACTTCTCCTCACCCGTAAACCAACAACCATAAACTCATGGGCGGAGAACTTCTCCTCACCCGTATACCAACAACCATAAACTCACGGGCGGAGAACTTCTCCTCACCCGTAAACCAACAACCATAAACTCATGGGCGGAGAACTTCTCCTCACCCGTAAACCAACAACCATAAACTCATGGGCGGAGAACTTCTCCTCACCCGTAAACCAACAACCATAAACTCATGGGCGGAGAACTTCTCCTCACCCGTAAACCAACAACCATAAACTCATGGGCGGAGAACTTCTCCTCACCCGTAAACCAACAACCATAAACTCATAGGCGGAGAACTTCTCCTCACCCGTAAACCAACAACCATAAACTCATGGGCGGAGAACTTCTCCTCACCCGTAAACCAACAACCATAAACTCATGGGCGGAGAACTTCTCCTCACCCGTAAACCAACAACCATAAACTCATGGGCGGAGAACTTCTCCTCACCCGTAAACCAACAACCATAAACTCATGGGCGGAGAACTTCTCCTCACCCGTAAACCAACAACCATAAACTCATAGGCGGAGAACTTCTCCTCACCCGTAAACCAACAACCATAAACTCATGGGCGGAGAACTTCTCCTCACCCGTAAACCAACAACCATAAACTCATGGGCGGAGAACTTCTCCTCACCCGTAAACCAACAACCATAAACTCATGGGCGGAGAACTTCTCCTCACCCGTAAACCAACAACCATAAACTCATGGGCGGAGAACTTCTCCTCACCCGTAAACCAACAACCATAAACTCATGGGCGGAGAACTTCTCCTCACCCGTAAACCAACAACCATAAACTCATGGGCGGAGAACTTCTCCTCACCCGTAAACCAACAACAATAAACTCATGGGCGGAGAACTTCTCCTCACCCGTAAACCAACAACCATAAACTCATGGGCGGAGAACTTCTCCTCACCCGTAAACCAACAACCCTAAACTCATGGGCGGAGAACTTCTCCTCACCCGTATACCAACAACCATAAACTCATGGGCGGAGAACTTCTCCTCACCCGTAAACCAACAACCATAAACTCATGGGCGGAGAACTTCTCCTCACCCGTAAACCAACAACCATAAACTCATGGGCGGAGAACTTCTCCTCACCCGTAAACCAACAACCATAAACTCATGGGCGGAGAACTTCTCCTCACCCGTATACCAACAACCATAAACTCATGGGCGGAGAACTTCTCCTCACCCGTAAACCAACAACCATAAACTCATGGGCGGAGAACTTCTCCTCACCCGTAAACCAACAACCATAAACTCATGGGCGGAGAACTTCTCCTCACCCGTAAACCAACAACCATAAACTCATGGGCGGAGAACATCTCCTCACCCGTATACCAACAACCATAAACTAATGGGCGGAGAACTTCTCCTCACCCGTAAACCAACAACCATAAACTCATGGGCGGAGAACTTCTCCTCACCCGTAAACCAACAACCATAAACTCATGGGCGGAGAACTTCTCCTCACCCGTAAACCAACAACCATAAACTCATGGGCGGAGAACTTCTCCTCACCCGTAAACTAACAACCATAAACTCATGAGCGGAGAACTTCTCCTCACCCGTATACCAACAACCATAAACTCATGGGCGGAGAACTTCTCCTCACCCGTAAACCAACAACCATAAACTCATGGGCGGAGAACTTCTCCTCACCCGTATACCAACAACCATAAACTCACGGGCGGAGAACTTCTCCTCACCCGTAAACCAACAACCATAAACTCATGGGCGGAGAACTTCTCCTCACCCGTAAACCAACAACCATAAACTCATGGGCGGAGAACTTCTCCTCACCCGTAAACCAACAACCATAAACTCATGGGCGGAGAACTTCTCCTCACCCGTAAACCAACAACCATAAACTCATGGGCGGAGAACTTCTCCTCACCCGTAAACCAACAACCATAAACTCATGGGCGGAGAACTTCTCCTCACCCGTAAACCAACAACCATAAACTCATGGGCGGAGAACTTCTCCTCACCCGTAAACCAACAACCAGAAACTCATGGGCGGAGAACTTCTCCTCACCCGTAAACCAACAACCATAAACTCATGGGCGGAGAACTTCTCACCCGTAAACCAACAACCATAAACTCATGGGCGGAGAGCTTCTCCTCACCCGTAAACCAACAACCATAAACTCATGGGCGGAGAACTTCTCCTCACCCGTAAACCAACAACCATAAACTCATGGGCGGAGAGCTTCTCCTCACCCGTAAACCAACAACCATAAACTCATGGGCGGAGAACTTCTCCTCACCCGTAAACCAACAACCATAAACTCATGGGCGGAGAACTTCTCCTCACCCGTATACCAACAACCATAAACTCATGGGCGGAGAACTTCTCCTCACCCGTAAACCAACAACCATAAACTCATGGGCGGAGAGCTTCTCCTCACCCGTAAACCAACAACCATAAACTCATGGGCGGAGAACTTCTCCTCACCCGTAAACCAACAACCATAAACTCATGGGCGGAGAACTTCTCCTCACCCGTATACCAACAACCATAAACTCATGGCCGGAGAACTTCTCACCCGTAAACCAACAACCATAAACTCATGGGCGGAGAGCTTCTCCTCACCCGTAAACCAACAACCATAAACTCATGGGCGGAGAACTTCTCCTCACCCGTAAACCAACAACCATAAACTCATGGGCGGAGAGCTTCTCCTCACCCGTAAACCAACAACCATAAACTCATGGGCGGAGAAAACCCCTCACCCGTAAACCAACAACCATAAACTCATGGGCGGAGAACTTCTCACCCGTAAACCAACAACCATAAACTCATGGGCGGTGAACTTCTCCTCACCCGTAAACCAACAACCATAAACTCATGGGCGGTGAACTTCTCCTCACCCGTAAACCAACAACCATAAACTCATGGGCGGAGAACTTCTCCTCACCCGTAAACCAACAACCATAAACTCATGGGCGGAGAACTTCTCCTCACCCGTATACCAACAACCATAAACTCATGGGCGGAGAACTTCTCCTCACCCGTATACCAACAACCATAAACTCATGGGCGGAGAACTTCTCCTCACCCGTAAACCAACAACCATAAACTCATGGGCGGAGAACTTCTCCTCACCCGTAAACCAACAACCATAAACTCATGGGCGGAGAACTTCTCCTCACCCGTAAACCAACAACCATAAACTCATGGGCGGAGAACTTCTCCTCACCCGTAAACCAACAACCATAAACTCATGGGCGGAGAACTTCTCCTTACCCGTATACCAACAACCATAAACTCATGGGCGGAGAACTTCTCCTCACCCGTAAACCAACAACCATAAACTCATGGGCGGAGAACTTCTCCTCACCCGTAAACCAACAACCATAAACTCATGGGCGGAGAACTTCTCCTCACCCGTAAACCAACAACCATAAACTCATGGGCGGAGAACTTCTCCTCACCCGTAAACCAACAACCATAAACACATGGGCGGAGAACTTCTCCTCACCCGTAAACCAACAACCATAAACTCATGGGCGGAGAACTTCTCCTCACCCGTATACCAACAACCATAAACTCACGGGCGGAGAACTTCTCCTCACCCGTAAACCAACAACCATAAACTCATGGGCGGAGAACTTCTCCTCACCCGTAAACCAACAACCATAAACTCATGGGCGGAGAACTTCTCCTCACCCGTAAACCAACAACCATAAACTCATGGGCGGAGAACTTCTCCTCACCCGTAAACCAACAACCATAAACTCATGGGCGGAGAACTTCTCCTCACCCGTAAACCAACAACCATAAACTCATGGGCGGAGAACTTCTCCTCACCCGTAAACCAACAACCATAAACTCATGGGCGGAGAACTTCTCCTCACCCGTAAACCAACAACCATAAACTCATGGGCGGAGAACTTCTCCTCACCCGTAAACCAACAACCATAAACTCATGGGCGGAGAACTTCTCCTCACCCGTAAACCAACAACCATAAACTCATGGGCGGAGAACTTCTCCTCACCCGTAAACCAACAACCATAAACTCATGGGCGGAGAACTTCTCCTCACCCGTAAACCAACAACCATAAACTCATGGGCGGAGAACTTCTCCTCACCCGTAAACCAACAACAATAAACTAATGGGCGGAGAACTTCTCCTCACCCGTAAACCAACAACCATAAACTAATGGGCGGAGAACTTCTCCTCACCCGTAAACCAACAACCATAAACTCATGGGCGGAGAACTTCTCCTCACCCGTAAACCAACAACCATAAACTCATGGGCGGAGAACTTCTCCTCACCCGTAAACCAACAACCATAAACTCATGGGCGGAGAACTTCTCCTCACCCGTATACCAACAACCATAAACTCATGGGCGGAGAACTTCTCCTCACCCGTAAACCAACAACCATAAACTCATGGGCGGAGAACTTCTCCTCACCCGTATACCAACAACCATAAACTCATGGGCGGAGAACTTCTCCTCACCCGTAAACCAACAACCATAAACTCATGGGCGGAGAACTTCTCCTCACCCGTAAACCAACAACCATAAACTCATGGGCGGAGAACTTCTCCTCACCCGTAAACCAACAACCATAAACTCATGGGCGGAGAACTTCTCCTCACCCGTAAACCAACAACCATAAACTCATGGGCGGAGAACTTCTCCTCACCCGTAAACCAACAACCAGAAACTCATGGGCGGAGAACTTCTCCTCACCCGTAAACCAACAACCATAAACTCATGGGCGGAGAACTTCTCCTTGTTGAAGGATAATTTCAGATTTCAAGGTTACTCTGACTGTTCGTAGAAGAATAAAACAAAAACAAAAAACAGTCAGTGATTGATTCAGTAAAAAGTAAAAACATATGTCAGTTGTCATTTTGTATGTGTGTATTAAAATAATTCGCTTTAATAATAAAAATATTAAACCTTACTCGCACTGAGTTATTAATTTATTTTCTTAACTCTACATGGTAGCAGAGCGTAGTTGAAGGTAGTTGAAGGTAATTGAAAAAAAAAAAGTAAAAATGTCGAGTGAGGAAGTGCTGAATATTGAGAAATTAGTTGACAGTGAAAGCTATCCTACATGGAAATTCCAAGTAACTGTACTATTAAAAGCTAATGGAACATACGAGATCGTTACTGGAGAAAATAAAATCCCGGAGCCAGGAAATGAAACTGACACAGGAAAAGAAATTGAACTAAAAAGAGAAACATGGCTAAGAAAGGATGCACAGGCACAAAAGATTATAGTAACAACAATAGACAGAAAGGTAATAAGTTATATCTTGACGTGTGAGAACTCTAAAGAAATGTTTAGTAAAATATGCAGTATATTCGACAGAGAAGCAGAGTTAAAGAAATCAAATTTATTGCAAGATTTTTTCAATTTTAAGTACATGAAAGGACAAAATATGACATCCTTCATATCTCAGATAGAATATATGGTATTTCAACTAAAAACCTTAAAACAGAACATTGGAGATGACATGGTTATTTCCCGAATTATAGCTGCACTGCCTGAAAGCTATAATCACTTTGTGACTACATGGGACGCCACTTCAGTATCCGAAAAAACAATTGCTAATTTAACGTCAAGACTACTGGCAGAAGAAGCACGGAATAAAACTCAAGAAGATGATAAGTCTGCTGTAGCATTTAAAATGAGCTCAAGAAGAAAATTTCAACAAAGCGGAAATAAAACAGAACGTACAATAAAGTGTTTTATATGTGAAGGTAATCATATAGCTAAATTTTGTCCTCAAAAACGAAATAATACTGCTGAAAATTTTTGCAAGATATGTAAGAAAAATAATCACGTTGAAAAGGATTGTTTCTACAGAGAAAATCGAAAAAAATATAATCAAGCAAAAACAGAATTTTTGTCCTGTAAAGAAAATTTTTCTGAAAAATTTGTGGTAGATTCAGGTTGTACCACGCATATGAGTAAGGATAAACATCTCTTTATCGAATTCAACAATGAACCTTCGAATGTAATGACTGCTAAAAAATCTGATTCAATAAAATCGCATGGGACAGGAAAGATAGAAGCAGAAAATTTTGTACTCCAAAAGACTTTATACGCACCAGATTTATCTGTGAATTTAATGTCAGTAAATGCAATCACGGAAAATAATGGAGTGGTTATATTTACAAAAGAAAAAGTAAAAATTATGAAAAATAAACAAACAATAATAACAGGAGAAAAACAGAAAAACGGGCTATATACAGTAAACGTCAAAAATTCTGAAATTTCAGCTCTTATTGCTAAAAATGTCACTGCAATAGACATACATAAGAAATTGGGACATCCAAGTGCATCTACATTAAAGAAACTAATTCCACTAGTAGACGGAATTAAGTTAAAAGAGAAAGATGTAGACGAACTACCATCCGTATGTGACATTTGCCTGAAAGCCAAACAGACACGATTTCCCTTCAAAACTATCCGGCAAAGAGCGGAAAGAACTCTGCAAATCATACACTCAGATATAGTAACAATAGAATCAAGAACATGGGATAATAAAAAATATATTTTATCTTTTATGGATGACTTTACCCATTTCACAAAAGTCTATCTACTAGAAAGAAAAAGTGAGTTATTCCAATTCTTAAGGCAATATGTATCTGAAGTCGAAGCAGAGAAGAATCTAAAAGTATCAAAATTGAGATGCGATAATGGAGGAGAATATTCCAGCATTGAAATACAAGAATGGGGTAAAAATAAAGGAATAATTTTTGATTTTACTATTACCCATACACCTCAGTTGAATGGAAAATCTGAAAGACTAGGTAGAACTATTATGGAAAAAGCTCGTGCTCTCTTATATGACTCAGGACTCGATAACGAATTTTGGGGTGAAGCAGTATTAACAGCTGTGTATCTCATGAATCGTAGTCCTAGTAATGCAGTAAATGTTACACCAGCAGAAAAATGGTTTGGAAAAAGACCTAATATATCTAACATTCAACGTTTTGGGTCAATAGCACACGTAAAAGTACTGGGATATCTCAAGAAACTCCAACCTCGAAGTCAAAAGTGTATATTTTTAGGTTACACGTTGAATGGCTATCGACTATGGAATCGAAAAAATAGAAAAATCATACTGGCAAGAGACGTAATTTTCACAAATCAATGCGAAAATGATAGAAATGATATAGAATATCAGATAAAAATCAGGACGAATAATGAAATTAAAAAGAACAACAGACAAGGAGAAAGAATAGAAGAAAATGAATCCGAAAAAGAAGAAGAAAATGAAAATGAAGATTATAAAAAAGAAAATGTGAATAAAGAAAATGAAAGAGAAAATGTAATCGAAGAAAATGAAAAAGAAACGCAGGGATATGGAAACGAAACAAATGAAAAAGTAAACGAAGAAAATGAAACGCAGGAATCAATAAAAACTTCAACTAAAGGAAGAAAAATAACGCGACCTAAGAAGTTCGAAGATTATGCAATGCTGACTTACGAAGAAGCAGTGTCGGGAAGAGAGAAAGAGAAATGGTTGAAAGCAATACAGGCGGAAAAGGATTCATTGAAAACCAATCAAACATGGGAACATGTCGATGAAAATAAAGCAAACGGTCACAAAATTCTTTCAAACAAATGGAAATTTCGGGTAAAAGAAGATGGAAAATATAAAGGAAGGCTGGTTGTACGTGGATGCAAACAAAAATGTGAAACGGATTGTGAAGAAATATTCAATCCGGTTTTTAAAGATTATATGGAGTGCAAGAATGTATCAGTGTCAAAAGGACGCAAAAGCAGATTGGAGCATTTGAGCTGGGAAGAAAAAAAAATACAAAAAAAAAGAGTCGCCGCTCAAACATCGAGAGATCGAAAAAACAGAAAATGGACGACATGGAAAAAACAATCATAGAACATATGGAACACAATCAAGAACTTCTGGATGAATATGAAAATTTGAAGAATTTATACGAAGAACTGTTGGCGGAAAAACAGAGCATGTAGTCAAGTGACAGATATTTTAACTAAACCCTTAGGAAGAAATGAATTTGAAGTTCACTGTAATACTTTACTTACATAATTCATTGTATTTGATTAATTTAAAATTATTCTGAAAATTGTTAATTTTTTAAAGAAATTTGAAATTAGGAGAAGGTGTTGAAGGATAATTTCAGATTTCAAGGTTACTCTGACTGTTCGTAGAAGAATAAAACAAAAACAAAAAACAGTCAGTGATTGATTCAGTAAAAAGTAAAAACATATGTCAGTTGTCATTTTGTATGTGTGTATTAAAATAATTCGCTTTAATAATAAAAATATTAAACCTTACTCGCACTGAGTTATTAATTTATTTTCTTAACTCTACACTCCTCACCTGTAAACCAACAACCATAAACTCATGGGCGGAGAACTTCTCCTCACCCGTAAACCAACAACCAGAAACTCATGGGCGGAGAACTTCTCCTCACCCGTAAACCAACAACCATAAACTCATGGGCGGAGAACTTCTCTTCACCCGTAAACCAACAACCATAAACTCATGGGCGGAGAACTTCTCCTCACCCGTAAACCAACAACCATAAACTCATGGGCGGAGAACTTCTCTTCACCCGTAAACCAACAACTATAAACTCATGGGCGGAGAACTTCTCCTCACCCGTAAACCAACAACCATAAACTCATGGGCGGAGAACTTCTCCTCACCCGTAAACCAACAACCATAAACTCATGGGCGGAGAACTTCTCCTCAACCGTAAACCAACAACCATAAACTCATGGGCGGAGAACTTCTCCTCACCCGTAAACCAACAACCAGAAACTCATGGGCGGAGAACTTCTCCTCACCCGTAAACCAACAACCATAAACTCATGGGCGGAGAACTTCTCTTCACCCGTAAACCAACAACCATAAACTCATGGGCGGAGAACTTCTCCTCACCCGTAAACCAACAACCATAAACTCATGGGCGGAGAACTTCTCTTCACCCGTAAACCAACAACCATAAACTCATGGGCGGAGAACTTCTCCTCACCCGTAAACCAACAACCATAAACTCATGGGCGGAGAACTTCTCCTCACCCGTAAACCAACAACCATAAACTCATGGGCGGAGAACTTCTCCTCAACCGTAAACCAACAACCATAAACTCATGGGCGGAGAACTTCTCCTCACCCGTAAATCAACAACCATAAACTCATGGGCGGAGAACTTCTCCTCACCCGTAAACCAACAACCATAAACTCATGGGCGGAGAACTTCTCCTCACCCGTATACCAACAACCATAAACTCATGGGCGGAGAACTTCTCCTCACCCGTAAACCAACAACCAGAAACTCATGGGCGGAGAACTTCTCCTCACCCGTAAACCAACAACCATAAACTCATGGGCGGAGAACTTCTCCTCACCTGTAAACCAACAACCATAAACTCATGGGCGGAGAACTTCTCCTCACCCGTAAACCAACAACCATAAACTCATGGGCGGAGAACTTCTCCTCACCCGTAAACCAACAACCATAAACTCATGGGCGGAGAACTTCTCCTCACCCGTAAACCAACAACCATAAACTCATGGGCGGAGAACTTCTCCTCACCCGTAAACCAACAACCATAAACTCATGGGCGGGGAACTTCTCCTCACCCGTATACCAACAACCATAAACTCATGGGCGGATAACTTCTCCTCACCCGTAAACCAACAACCATAAACTCATGGGCGGAGAACTTCTCCTCACCCGTAAACCAACAACCATAAACTCATGGGCGGAGAACTTCTCCTCACCCGTAAACCAACAACCATAAACTCATGGGCGGGGAACTTCTCCTCACCCGTATACCAACAACCATAAACTCATGGGCGGAGAACTTCTCCTCACCCGTATACCAACATCCATAAACTCATGGGCGGAGAACTTCTCCTCACCCGTAAACCAACAACCATAAACTCATGGGCGGAGAACTTCTCCTCACCCGTAAACCAACAACCATAAACTCATGGGCGGAGAACTTCTCCTCACCCGTAAACCAACAACCATAAAATCATGGGCGGAGAACTTCTCCTCACCCGTATACCAACAACCATAAACTCATGGGCGGAGAACTTCTCCTCACCCGTAAACCAACAACCATAAACTCATGGGCGGGGAACTTCTCCTCACCCGTATACCAACAACCATAAACTCATGGGCGGAGAACTTCTCCTCACCCGTATACCAACAACCATAAACTCATGGGCGGAGAACTTCTCCTCACCCGTAAACCAACAACCATAAACTCATGGGCGGAAAACTTCTCCTCACCCGTATACCAACAACCATAAACTCATGGGCGGAGAACTTCTCCTCACCCGTAAACCAACAACCATAAACTCATGGGCGGGGAACTTCTCCTCACCCGTATACCAACAACCATAAACTCATGGGCGGAGAACTTCTCCTCACCCGTAAACCAACAACCATAAACTCATGGGCGGAGAACTTCTCCTCACCCGTAAACCAACAACCATAAACTCATGGGCGGAGAACTTCTCCTCACCCGTAAACCAACAACCATAAACTCATGGGCGGAGAACTTCTCCTCACCCGTAAACCAACAACCATAAACTCATGGGCGGGGAACTTCTCCTCACCCGTATACCAACAACCATAAACTCATGGGCGGAGAACTTCTCCTCACCCGTAAACCAACAACCATAAACTCATGGGCGGAGAACTTCTCCTCACCCGTAAACCAACAACCATAAACTCATGGGCGGAGAACTTCTCCTCACCCGTAAACCAACAACCATAAACTCATGGGCGGGGAACTTCTCCTCACCCGTATACCAACAACCATAAACTCATGGGCGGAGAACTTCTCCTCACCCGTATACCAACAACCATAAACTCATGGGCGGAGAACTTCTCCTCACCCGTAAACCAACAACCATAAACTCATGGGCGGAGAACTTCTCCTCACCCGTAAACCAACAACCATAAACTCATGGGCGGGGAACTTCTCCTCACCCGTATACCAACAACCATAAACTCATGGGCGGAGAACTTCTCCTCACCCGTAAACCAACAACCATAAACTCATGGGCGGAGAACTTCTCCTCACCCGTAAACCAACAACCATAAACTCATGGGCGGAGAACTTCTCCTCACCCGTAAACCAACAACCATAAACTCATGGGCGGGGAACTTCTCCTCACCCGTATACCAACAACCATAAACTCATGGGCGGAGAACTTCTCCTCACCCGTATACCAACAACCATAAACTCATGGGCGGAGAACTTCTCCTCACCCGTAAACCAACAACCATAAACTCATGGGCGGAGAACTTCTCCTCACCCGTAAACCAACAACCATAAACTCATGGGCGGAGAACTTCTCCTCACCCGTAAACCAACAACCATAAACTCATGGGCGGGGCACTTCTCCTCACCCGTATACCAACAACCATAAACTCATGGGCGGAGAACTTCTCCTCACCCGTAAACCAACAACCATAAACTCATGGGCGGAGAACTTCTCCTCACCCGTAAACCAACAACCATAAACTCATGGGCGGAGAACTTCTCCTCACCCGTAAACCAACAACCATAAACTCATGGGCGGAGAACTTCTCCTCACCCGTAAACCAACAACCATAAACTCATGGGCGGAGAACTTCTCCTCACCCGTATACCAACAACCATAAACTCATGGGCGGAGAACTTCTCCTCACCCGTAAACCAACAACCATAAACTCATGGGCGGAGAACTTCTCCTCACCCGTAAACCAACAACCATAAACTCATGGGCGGAGAACTTCTCCTCACCCGTAAACCAACAACCATAAACTCATGGGCGAAGAACTTCTCCTCACCCGTAAACCAACAACCATAAACTCATGGGCGGAGAACTTCTCCTCACCCGTAAACCAACAACCATAAAATCATGGGCGGAGAACTTCTCCTCAACCGTAAACCAACAACCATAAACTCATGGGCGGAGAACTTCTCCTCACCCGTAAACCAAAAACAACCAATTCAATTCGGTGCTCAAACAATTTAACTCGGTGCTATTAAACAATTGATTTCGCAGCTACTTGTAGTTTGTTCTGTCAACACAGACTCAGGGACTACCAGGCTCAAAACAACCAATTCAATTCGGTTTATTATAATGACTAGATATTACAAAAATACCAAAGTATCTTATACTTCATATTCTGATCCACTATTTTCGTATGGTTAATGTGTACAGACTACATCGGATAAATTTTCGCTAATTCCTCAAGGTCCTTTTTTGTCAAATCACGTTTACTGCAGAAAAATGTTAACTCAAACACCGTAAATATCAAAACTGGACCTACATGTACGATTGGGACAGCTCGCAATGCAATTTACATGGAATTTCTAGCCTAAATAATTTTTCAATATTCAATGGGACAGATATCTACACTGATTTCGCCAAAGCATTTGACAAGCTTAACCATAATATCCTTCTATATAAACTTTCTCATAATTTTAACTTTCCCCCTAATCTTATAGCTTTTCTTTCTTCATATCTGTTAAACAGAAAAATGCTAGTGCATTATAATAACTATCATTCTAGCACATACATGCCAACTTCTGGCGTACCACAGGGCTCCAACCTTGGACCCTTGCTTTTCATACTTTTCATCAATGACATCACTACCAGTGTCAAACACTCTGATTTATTTCTTTATGCCGACGATATGAAGATATCTAAAATAATAAATTCACCTGAGAATAGTTTAAGGCTGCAAGATGATATAAACAGCATTCTACTGTGGTCCAAATCTTGTAAACTGCATTTCAATATTCAAAAATGCAAAATAATGACATTCTGTGAAAAACTCTTTTATATTTTACATTTATAAAATGTTCACCATTTGCTAGATCGAGTCACTGAGTTTAAAGATCTAGGAATCATTTTTGATGTTAAGCTCTCTTTCACTCCACATATAAATTACATTGTAAAATCGGCTTACAAAGCACTAGGTTTCATAATTCGCAATTGTCGTTCTTTTTGTAAGCTAAAAACATTAAAAACTTTGTATTTCTCCTTTGTCCGCTCAAGACTAGAATACTGCTCACAGATATGGAATCCTATATATAATGTTCATAGCAATACTATCGAAAAGATACAATACAAATTTGTAAAGTACTGTTATTTTAAAATTTACGGTGTTTACCGGACTCATGAAACATCATACAATAACTTGCTACTGACTTTCAATCTTATTTCGTTAGAAAATAGAAGAATAATGCAATCTTCTATCTATTTATATAAGCTAGTGAATAATTTTATAGACGATTCCATTTCTTTAGGTAGTATTCCATTTTTCGTTCCACGATTACCATCAAGAAAAAGGAATACATTTAGATGTGTATTTGTACGTACTAATTATGAAGCTAGATCGCCCATCAGGCATTTATGTTACATTTTTAATAGTTTATCTGTTGAAATAGATATTTTTCATTTAACTCCAAGACGCTTCAAGCAAGCATTGATAAATATGTTCTTATAGCATTATCTCATAATTATTATTTTTTCTCTATGTTTAATCTACATTATGTATTTTTTTTGTGTTGAAACATTGATTGTTGTATGTATATCTGTATATATTTTGCATCCACCCCGTAATTGGGATCTTGATCCTGTGGGATGGATGGGTTACTTACTTAAATAAATAAATAAATAGTCTTTTCAGAGCAATTTTCTTTAAAGTAAAGTCGTCGCGAGAGGGCTAAATGACATGTGACAGATGGCAATATGATATTTATGTTTAGCGCTCCTATTATATTTTCTCTCTTTCTGCGCCATAGAAACATAGTATAACTATCTCTGCTTAATCGCTAACGTTTGTCATACAAACTCTAGGGTCACATACGTCATATTTTGGTGGTGTTTAATATTTAATTAGTTTTTTCGCAATAAATGATACTTTATAGAAAAATAAAAAAAATACGTATCTCATATTTTCCCCCCACATAGATTAATATATAAAATTTTCAAAAATTATGATACTCCCCTATTATCTGAACTTTAGCCAATATTTTATGTTTAGTAAATATTACCGAAACTTCTCTAATATTTGTATTCTCCCCAATTGATTTTCCATCCTGGACCAAAGTTCAGTCATCTTCGAATGTTGCAAATATAAAACCAATTATCATCGAATTCACTAAAATATTTTCAATTACAAGAATGTAAACTTTAGTGCTGAAATAGATACATGTAATAACATTAATTGTAAATATCCCGTCTAATTCAACTAATTCTACATCAGCGCATTAACTTCACAAGTGATCTTTGGACTATTTACTATTGTGTGATCTATCAAAATATCAATATTCCCAACTTTGTTCCCAGTAGGTATCATAATTTCCATTGGTAAAACAAAATCATTAACACTAAAAATTAAATTTTACTTGCCTATAAGTAACATGACTTGCCCTGAAATAGTATATTGTGCAACAAGTGCAGAAAAGCACCTATTGCCTACGAGGTGTGAAAGTTTCAGCACGAGACGAAGTCGAGGGCTGGAATCACACAAGTGGGCAATAGGTGTTTCTGTACGAGTGGCACACTATACTTTTTCTACGACCACACTCTTTTGTAAGATAAATAATTTATTTTTAATAAAAAACATATAGTTGACAAGTCGTGGGATAAAGTGTGAGAAATTATTTCTCACACTTTAACCCACGAAATGATTAACTTTCGGGCTTTGTAAAGCAAGGGAATGTGTGAGAAATAATTTCTCACACTTTATCCCACGGCTGTGGGAAATTAATAACTTTCGGGTTATGTAAAGTATGGGAAAAGTTCAATTTTCTGTAGTGGTCGTAGGAAAAATATTTTACTGCACATTATGTCGGAATTAAATTTAAATTTGATTTCTGATCATACTCCTAAATTACTTCACTCTTGTTAGGTATCTAATTATTCTATAGCTACACTTCCAGTTACAAATAGATTAATAAAATAACAAGAATTGAATGAGCTAAATTTCCAGTTAAATAAATTAATAAAATAACAAAAATTGAATTATACTTCCCTTTCATGCCCTTTGTTGGTCATTTAACCTCTATTTGACGCGTAGCGTGACCAAAACGTTGCCATACTTTACATCTTTGGATTGCAACAACTGATAATTTGCTAAGGATCTGGTGGTTGTTCCTAAACGCCTACCTTTGCGCTACTTTGCTCAGGTAAACCCGGCAATGATTAGAGATACCGCTTTCTGTCCATACATTTCACATCTTCCCGTGGGTTGATTTAAACAATATTGCGTAATCCTTCTACATTGGAAAAGAATCCAGTAACTCATGTTTCCACTCTGACCAGCGTTTATAATAACTACTTAAATTGCTATACTACAATTTTGCTAAGTTCACGATCTCGACTCTAGACACTTCATAAATTCTTTTCAAATTACTCCGTATGTGTAGCATTTTCACTATCACCATCGCAATCATTAGAACTACTATCACTGTATCTAAATGTTTTCAACATTTTATTTGAATAGAGTTAAGGCCGGATTCTTTATCCCATTTCTGAAATGTTAGGGTTTGGGAAACTAAGGATGCACAAAGAAACACAATGATGCACTCAATAATACTTTATTCGCGATTCCAACCTTTCATCAGTCAATTCAACAACGAACTAACTCCCTTTACTATATCATATACACTTATTAATTTCTAAACCATTACGTACCTATACAAAAAATATGTAAATAAAGTCTATAACCTAACACTATACAAAATATAAATAAAGCCTATGACCTAACAATCGTAAAGCAGAAAATCATAATAATGTCCTTTTTTACCGCTACAATAAGGTAATTTTTATAGTGCATAATAGAGATGCGCATTTTCGACCCGAACCCGAAACCCGACCCGATCCGACCCGAACCACCGTCGGGTTTCGGGTCACGTTTGTGATCAAGATAAATAGTTCGGGTCGGGTTCGGGTCGAGCTGGTTCAGTTCGGGTTGGTTACAGTTCGGGTCGGGCTGGTTCATTTCGGGTTCGGGTCGGGTTGATTCAGTTCGAGTCGGGTCGGGTTCGGGTCAGAAACCGTTCGGGTCGGGTTGGTTCAGTTCAGGTCGGGTTGGTTCAGTTCGGGTCGGGTTGGTTCAGTTCGGGTCAGGAACCGGTCGGGTCGGGATGGTTCAGTACGGGTTGTGTCGGGTTCGGGTTCGGGTCGGGTTCGGCTCTGGTTTAGCTCGGGTCGGGTTGGTTCATCTCGGTTTACTTTTACTTCTAATCGTGCCGACGGCCAACTGCTAGTTCATAGGATACCATTTACCATAATTTATTTTTTTATTTCTACTAACGGAAGATGACTGAAAAGTTTTAAGCTACACTTTTCGTATACATATATTATATTCTAAAAAATTATACAAATGTCAATATCCATTCAAAATACATATGTAAATACAACTACTTTGTATTATTACGCAAAGGTCGGAAAATACGAAACACATATATTAAGTGCAAGCTTACATATTTATTTTTTGAGAAAATCAAATATTGCATATGCTAAATAATATGAGTATGTACATGTACCTACATATTTTCCGAATTTTATACAACTGGTAATTTTAAAATGTGACTTCAAAGAAATACAGTCGTGCGTACCGTACTTTGTTGAAGAAGAGATTATAGTATTTTTTATGTTAAGCCAAAGCCAGATGACCACTTAGAATGATATGTGTAATTTTTGATTACCAGGTATTTATTTTCCTTTTATCAAAAAATAAGTGCACGTTTTGCGAATTTTTGTCAATTGATAATTTGAAATTGTTAATTCAAAGAGAAACCAGCTGATCGTAATTTGAAGAAGAGATTATAATAAATTAATGTGTTCAGCCGGGTGACCTCCTTGGGTGATGGGTGCTGTATGTAATTTGTATTTACTTTGCCCGATATTTTCTAGTTTTACTCGTATTATAGAATTTACCCAATCCCAGATAATTTATACCTCCATTTGGTTTAAATTTTGTATAATTTCTCATTATACTTCGTTTCGGAATGAGCTGGAGTAATAAATCAAAATTTACAAGAATAGTGTTGGATTGTCAAGGATGCGGCAAATAAATCCGCTAGAAAAATTAGATATAACCGTTGAGTGAATAATGTATGTAGTGTAATATATATTATTCACTCAACGATATAGGTAACTTTACTAAAGTGCTCATAGAATGCTGCACGCTTTGTACCTGGAACAAAATTTACTTCTCTAACAATAGCTAACAACAGAAAGACCTCAATAAACCTTTCGATAATCCCTTCTGAAAACTTGCATAGCCGTAGAGAGAAGTTTTCGGAGGGATTTGTTTATGTATTTACATATGCTTATTATCCAAAAATAAAAGTTCTCTATCAGCATTTATATTTATTTCAATATAATGGGAATTCAGCTGATCTCGAAAAATTAATCGAGAACTGAAATGGTAGATCGAATTCAGTCTTTTCAACTATCCCTTCGCAAACAATTACTGTAGCGCCACTGGAATATGTTCGAAGAACTAGTTTATTAGTGCAGCACATTTTAAAGAGAAATATAGTTTGTTTTTAAAAAGCAGAAAATAAAATAATAAATGGCAATGTTGAGGATAATGTTGATTTGGATTCAAGCTAAATTTAAATACGTCCTTGCTGTAACTTCTTGCTAGGTTGAACGTACATTTTCCTTTCAAACTCATTTATACTGATAGAAGGCATAATTTTATAATTATAATTATAATATTTACTCAAATAGACTAATTGAAATATATATTAATAATAATTAATCATTACCTCCAGACAAACAAAGGATTGCTTCAATTCGGGTCGGGTTAGAGTTGAGTTCGGGTTCGGGCCGGGTTCGGGTTCGAGTCGGGTTCGGGTCGGGTTGGTTCAGTTCGGGTCGGGTTGGTTCAGTTCAGGTCGGGTTGGTTCAGTTCGGGTTGGGTTGGTTCAGTTCGGGTCGGGTTGGTTCAGTTCGGGTCGGGTCGGGTTCGGGTCTGATTCTGTTCAGGTCGGGTCGGGTTCGGGTCAGTTCGGGTCAGGTACCGGTCGGGTCGGGTCGGGTTGGGATGGTTCATTGTCGGGAACCGTTCGGGTCGGGTTTCATTTTTACGAAAAATGCGCATCTCTAGTGCATAACCCTTATAACGGTACAGTACCTGTTGGAACCTCGACTGCCATCTATGAGGCTTAGCCAGACTTTAGCTTCACGTACGGCACAAGTATTCAACGCTTTCACACGCAAATAGTATTCGGCAAAGGCCAGTTGTTGTTTATTATGTTTTTTTGATTATTCAGAGCCATTATTGCTCTAGTTTTCATTGATAATACTAGATAATTGTAAATTAAGTGCTTTTTAATTTATTTTAAACGCTATTATTAAACTTTGTACATGTGCTCGGTGCACCTCATTTTGGCATCAGTGGATTGGACTATCAGCCTGGTTCCAGCATCCTAGTTGTTGTAGTCGCTTTATACAGCAGTTTAATTATTGCACACGAGTACTCCGCTAATCCTGATTATCGCTTTTTGCATGAAACCAGGTACCTTTTAACTATTATTACGCATCTGGCACGCATCAAGTACAATTTCATGTGCTTATTTGTCATTTTGCGTATTCATTATTATTAAAATTGCAATATAACCTAAAATTTTGCCACAAGGCCCAGACGTGGCCCAGACCTCGTTCTGCACTTTGTCTTCACGCTTGTTCTGTTTTTCATTTGCTTAGTTCATTATATTGTTATTTTGGCAATGATTTGTATATTAAAATACTATTTGTGTAAAATATACTTATACTTGTCCTTTAACCCTTTAACACATTCGCTGCTGATGTCACGAATCAGTGACGCAAGCATTCCTGGCCCAGTGCTGCCAACCCGGACTCGTTTCGTTAGTAAACAGCGCAACGGCGCTTGCATTAACGATAAATCCCCCATTGCCGCACAGAACTATCTGGGTCCTTATTCTTGAGCGTTCGTAATTACATTCGTATTCGCTTTCGTTTTCATGTTAGTAGTGATAGTAGTCTGTGTTTCAAAAATAATATTATATGTGTCAGTGTCAGTGTCAATTGTATTGTCATATTTATTCAGATCACTTACAAGTTAAGAGTTCACTTTTATCATATATTTATTAAAGATTAATAAATAATTTTTTTTTTGTTGTAAATGATGTGAATAAATGCTACAACACAGTTGACACTGACAATGAAATATCCAATATTGTTTTTGAAACACAGACTACTGTGACTACTAACATGAAAACGAACGCGAATACGAATACGAACGAAATGACGAACGCTCAAGAATACGGGCCCTGATATTGTGTCAGCATGTAGGTAAAGTATAATAATATTAAAATATCTGATGTGGTCAGCACATTACCTTCCGTCAATCCTGTGTATTATGTACAAATTCCATACATAAATTTTCTTACAAAAGATCCTATATTTCCAGTAAAATTATTTCATAAACAAACTATGCAAATTGCACTTGACACTGACATCTTCGTCTTCTTTAGTTTATCCCATTGTGAGCGTCTTGGGGTGTTTCGTAAATTAAAACTATAACCTATTTACTTCACTAATTAAACTTTATCTACTTCCCGATATCAAGATGCACACTATCATGTCTTGATAAAGAATGTCCCTTTTCACAAACATAACTAATTACAACCTAATACTTTAGCTTGTATAACAATTTGTAGTTGTTTCATTTAAGATAATTAATTAGATTCTATAGAAATGATTTCATAACATAGTGCAGCTCTCACCATTCGTTAGGGGTCGCTTTTTTTGTTTTTTTCTTCCATTCATTTCTGTTTTGCGTGTTGTCCTCATTCAGTTCCTTTTCTCTCAAGTCTTCCACAATACATTCCTTTCATCTTATCTTTGCTCTTCCTCTGATTCTTCTATCTTCTATTACTACGCTATTCATTCTTCTTCCAATATATTCTTCATCTCTCATGAGATGTTCAAACCAATGTAATCGTCTCTCTTTCTAGAAACTTCTATCACTGGAGAAATTTCCCTTATTCTATCATTCCTTACCTTATCTTTCCGTATCTTCCCCAACATCCTCATCACTGCCACATTCATTGATATTGACATCTGTCAATTTGAATTATCTAAATATATTAGCAATTTCCATGGTTAGCATAGCTGGCTGATTTATGAAATTTAATATCTTTATATTTCTTTAACTCTATATCTATTGAATATGAAGTATACCATGCAATCACATCGTATAGAGAATAACATATTCTTTAAAATATAATAATATTAAATGTCAATAAATGATATTTAACTGCGTTTTTTCAAGAAAAACTGTTAAAACTTGCAAATGGGGGTACTTCCGGTGGACCAATTATAACCAAAATCTTATCACGTCTGCATATGTATCTCAACTCGAGGAATACGAAAAAAGTATAATTTTTGGAATCGTGGTATTGGAGTTATGCGATCCTAAACGATCATCGCATACACACACAGGCGCGCACACGCACACATCCAGACGTAAAAATAGTACGTTCGTATTCTAGGGACCCAAAAACGTGCTTATTCATTAGAAACTCTGTCGAATTTTTTGACTAAAGACAATACCTTCCTTCCCTAAAGGTGACGTTCCGCGGTTGTACGCCGCTGCCACGCGCCACGCTGGGATTTAGGGGAATCCCCATTCTACGTTTTGTTGCGTTGTGAAGTAGTTATCGCCGATTGTGCAAATAAACAGTGATCTGGTGCATTTTTACCTCTCGCGAGGTATTGAATTCATGCTAAAAATCGCATATCCAGATTTTATTAAATAAGCACGATTTAAGGTCCATAGAATCCGATTTTAACATTTTTACAATGATGTCTGTGTGTGTGTGTGGATGTGTGTGTGTGTGTGAGGTTGTTGGAGACACGATTTCTCAAATTCTATAAGACTAAAGACCTGTTTGACTACGTATTCCTCAATCTAACGGTAATGGGAAGAGTTGAATAGGTTCTGGTAACATTGGGACAACCGGAAGTGGTAGTTTCTAAAAAAAAAATTCAAAATATTATTTTTTGAAAATTTGTCACTACAAATATTAAAGATAATTAAATTCTCAATCTGACACATTTAATTTTTTTATTATATCTCGTATAGGTTTGGAGATAAAGTATATAATAATATAGAATAATCTGTTGTAATAAATCTCGTTGCCCGAAAAACAATTTAAATTTTTGTGATTGACAAATAAATGCAAAATGTCAGTGCCAGATTTCTCTGGGAGGTATGTATTTAAATTACAGGTATGTCAATATTACATAATATATCCTTAAGAAATACCGCTAATACCGTCAATGAATTTGAAGAATTTTGAACATATTAGAATAGTAGGATATAATTTCTCATAGAACGAAAGAAGAGAACAATTTCAATTATTTGTGTGTACAAGGAATGTTAAATTTGTTACTTATAGGGCGCGAGCAGCCATGTGACTTTGTTGGCTTTGGCAAGCAGATATGAGGATCCGTATCAGAATGACGGTTAGTAACTCTCACGTTACAGTTATTTAAATAGATGTCACAATTGTCATATGTCATAATTTTTCATTCAAAATTTCATAATATTCTGTTTATTTGTCATCCATTAGTATGGAATATACTTGTCGAGGAAAATAATCCACATGGATTTGGAAAATCATAATGTTTCGAATGAAAACTTATGATACTTGACACCTATGTATATTACTAGCTATCATTCTGACACGGGTCCCCGTATCTGCTTGCTAAGGCCAACAAAGTCACATAACTGCTCGTGCCCTATGCAACATAAAATTAAAATGGCGAGAGGTATTGTGCTGGCCACAACAGATTTTTTGCTTATAAAAATTGCAAAATTACGGATGCTGGGGATATCTGGACTTTGCGCCGAAAAATGCTTTAGACAATTTCATGAATAAGACTGAATATCATTCATGACACCAAATACTTAAATTATTTTGCGTTTTATTTTAATCAATGATTTATTTTGTTATTTAAAACTGGATGAAAATCAAACACAATTTAATGTTCGTGTTTCGTGCATTATTTGATAAAACAGTTGTGTCATAGATACGTGTCGGTCAGCACTGGGTACCAAAATTGCTAGGTATTGGCGATATGGATCCGTGACACCATCCACAAAAGCTATTCCTCCCCTCTCGCACAACTTTGGTCTTCATAAGGCTTTATTTTTTGGTATAAAATGATTTTTTTGGAAAAAAAGTTTTTCAGCACCTGGGATGATATATGTAGGTAGTCCACATCAGCAGTGAATATGTTAATGATGATTTAGTTAGTTATATGCTATTGTGGGAATAGTTTGCAAATTTAATTGCAATTTATTCGCTACACCTCTGCACGGATCTATAATATTCATCCACTGAATTCGCACGCATTTGATACATAATAACTCATATTTGTATTCGCATTTTGTACCGTATTATTACAGACCTTTCCACTAAGTATTTGATATATTGAGCATTTGCTCTGCTTAGTCGCTTCTCATCTAGGGTTACCATAATTGAACAGTTGAAAAAAAGGACGCCGGGGGCGATTATTTTTTTTTTTTTCGAAAAAAGGGGCTTGTTGAATTTTATGCAAATTTATTAGCACAAATACTATAAATATTGGCATAAAAATATAAATACATAGATAGGTGCGGAAGAAAAAAAAACTTTACTGATTAATTAAATAAAATACAGAAATCATTATGTTGTTTAAAAATATAACAAATGATTAACACTACAAAAAAAATCACAACTATATTTGGTATATAATGACGTCCAATCCGTCCAATGGCGGATAAATAAAATGTTTTGATAGCTAGTTTTAACTTTAAGTATATTTCTCTGATTTCCCAATTTGTTTTATAATCGTCTTATTAATCAATAAAAAATTAAAAAATCTTTATATGAAAATTGTTTATAATGATAGTGAAACATTAATATACTTTTAACTGTTGATATATTTCATCTCTTTCGTCTATCCACTGGATATTCATTATTGAACACACCCATTCAATTATTAGCATTATGGCAAACAATAATTCACATTTTTTAAAAATATATATGTCAAATACATATTATAAAATTTAGTATATAATATATTTTGGATTTGAAAAAAAGCGGACAAATGCATGAAATGAAAAAAGAACTTGTCCGGGGAAAAGAGGACATCTGGTAACCCTATTCTCATCTTTCGCTGTCGTTAATTCAAAGTTTTTAGCTTCGTTTTCCTATACATCATTTGTTGCTTTATGCTCTTTTCCCTCCTAGCGCACACCAATCTGCAGATCGGTCCTGCAGCTAAAGTGTCTTTCACCTTTAAATACTTTTGTATTTCGCCGAATAGATTTCAAAGATCGCTTAACTGTGCATTTTTCCACGTTGTTGCGTCATAATATTGTACAGCTAGTACCTACAGTTTATTTTTCTTGTAGTGTTCTTTACGTCATTATCTTTCGAAGTAATAATCGACAAATTATTGTATCTCTTCCTACTTGTGACGCTATAACAGACGAAATGCCATAATAGTTTATTGATTATTACTTCGAAAGATAATGACGTAAAGAACACTACACGAAAAGTAAACTATACTTCTAGTCGTTCTCAACAGCCACTCACATCCACGTTACGCAAACAAAAACTAGACGCTTCACCGATAACATTTATTTCAACGTAAAATTTGAAATATTGACCTGCACCACAACAGTACCCGTTACTAGAACTATTGAGTCCCTATGTAATATTATGGGGCCCTCTGTTTTACAAGGCTCTAAAAAAAATTAAAAGCAATAAAATCCTAATTTTTACAATATACTGTAACGATAATTACAATCTCTTTTCTGAGAATTAGTCACTTTCTTTATTGTAATCAAATATTAACCTCTCGCTGAGAGAAGTATTGAATTCATACTAAAAATCGCATAATACAGATTTTAATCAATAAGCACGTTTTAAGGTTCCTACATTTTGGTTTTAACATTTTTACGATGATATGTGTGTTATACTTTTATTGATTTACAGATAAAATAATACAATATATATATATATATATATATATATATATATATATATATATATATATATATATATATATATATAATAATCTGTTGTAATAAATCTCACAGCCCAAATAAAGCCATGGAAAACAATTGAAAAATTAAAATGTTTGTATCGGACAGAAATCCGGAGACATTACTGAAGACTTTTTCTGGGAAGTACATACATATATTATTTCTTGTTGTATTAATAGTTAAATTAAAATTATAGGTATATTACATACCCTTCAGAAATACTGCAAATCCCGACAGTGAATTGGAAATATCTCGACAAATTAGAAGAGTAGGATAAAGTTTCTTCATAGAATGAATTTAAATTTTAAAAATCTAAATGTAAAGAATATGTATAAGTAGAATTTTTGGTGTAGAGTGTAGGTATAAAAGATATGTTAAATACAATAGAGTGCGAGCAGTCACGTGACTTTCTTGGCCTTGACAAGCAGATATGGGGGCCCGTGTCAGAATGATTCCTAGTAATTATGTACATAGATGTCAAATATCATATTTTTTCATTCTAAATTTCGTGATTTTCCAATTCCATGCGGTTTATTTTCCTCGACAAGTAAATTCCATACTCCTGATGACGTAAACTTAGAAAATCTTGAGATTTTGAATGAAAAATTCTGACATTTGACATCTATTTACATAATTACTAGTTGTCATTCTAACACGGGCCCCCATATCTGCTTGTCAAGGCCAACAAAGTCACATGACTGCTCGCGCCCTTTACTTATGTAACCAAAAACGGAAGTGGCGAGAGGTATTGTGTTGGCCACAACATATTTTCTTTGTTGTAATCAAGCATTTCTTTGTTTTGATCAAAAATACCTGCATTCAATTGTCTATATAAAAGAGAACACTTTTAATGCGTAATTGGATGTCAAATTAGTTTTTTACCTTCCGTCACCTAGGTAAGGAAGGTATTGTCTTTGGTCAAAAAATTCGGTGGTGAGTTTTCATTGAATAAGCACGTTTTAGGGTCTTTATACAATACGGTTTTACTATTTTTACGATGATGTCTGTATGTGTGTGTGTGTGTATGTGTGTATGTGACCGCCGGGTCGTCAACGATATCTCCAATACTAGAATTCCAAAAATTACAATTCTTGCGTATTCCCCTTCCTTACAACCATATGCAGATTTGATTAGATTTTGGTTATAATTGGTCAACCGGAAGTACCCTCATTTGAAGATTTTAACAGTTTTTCTTGAAAAACTCAGTTAAATGTTATTATAACTTAAAGAATATATTATTGTCTATACGATTTGATTGCATTTTATATTTCATATTCAACAGATATAGAGTTAAAGAATAATAAAGATAAAAAAAATCATATAAATTTCATAATTCAGCCAGCTATGTTAACTTAACCATGGAAACTGCTAATATATTTAGGTAATTCAAATTGACAGATGTCAGTATCAATAAAAAGCAAGTAATTGAATGAAAGAATAAGGAAAGTAACGCTAGTGTTAGAAGTTTCTAGATATAAGAGAGACGATTACATTGGTTTGAACATGTCATGAGGAGAGATGAATATATTAATAGAAGGTGGAAGAAACATAGGAAGACCAAATATAAGATGAAAAGACTGTATTGCAGAAGACTTGAGAGAAAAGGAACTGAATGAGGACAACACGCAAAACAAAAATGAGTGGAAGAAGAAAATAAAAAATAACGACCCCTTGGCGAATGGGAAAAACTAAAGAAGTAGAATGTCAGTGTCAAGTGCAATTTGCATAGTTTGTTTATGAAATAACTTTACTGGAAATATAGGATCTTTTGCAAAAAAAAATTATGTATAGGGCGCGTGCAGTGACATGAGTTTGCTGACTTTGGCAAACAGATATAGGGACCCGTATCAAAGTGACAGCAATTAATTATGTCCATAACTGACAAGTGTTATAATTTTACATTCAAAATTTCATAATTTTCTTATTTCATGTGGTTTGTTTGTTATCAGGAGTATGGAATTCAGTTGCCGAGAAAGGGAATCACATAATACCAAAAATTTAGAATCTTTTGCAAGAAAATTTATGTATGGAATTTGTACATAATACACAGGATTGACGGAAGGTATTGTGCTGGCCACATCAGATTTTTTAAAAATATTTTTGAACACTATTTTACTTTGATTCGCAGTATAGACAACAATCCCAAAATAAAACGATCCTATCTCATATAAATTAGCTATAAAGTGTAGTAACTTTCTACTGATGACGTGTATCTGATGACTTCGTGGAACGACTATACCTTTTTTACCTCTCGCTAAGAGAGGTATTGCATTCATGCTAAAAATCGCATGTCCAGATTTTATTGAATAAGCACGTTTTAAGGTCCCTACAATCCGATTTTAACATTTTTACGATGATGTCTGTGTGTGTGTGTGTGTGTGTGTGTGTGTGTGTGTGTGTGTGTGTGTGTGTGTGTGTGTGTGTGTGTGTGTGTGTGTGTGTGGATGTATGTGTGTGTGTGTGTGTGTGTATGTATGTAGGATGTTGGAAGGACGATTACTCAAAAACTATAAGACTTTAAATTTGTTTAACTACGTATTTCCCAATCGGACATTCATGGGAAGATCTGAAAAGGTTTTGGTAACAATTGGACAACCGGAAGTAGAAGATTCTTGAAAAATAATCTTCAAAATAATATTTTTTGAAAATTTTTCTTGGTAATATTAAAGAAAATTAAATTCTTTATCTGATACATTTAAATGTTTTATTATATATTCTATAGATTTAGAGATAAAAGAAATATAATATATAAAATAATCTGTTATAATAAATTTTACAGCCGAAAGAATGCCATGGAAAATAGTTGCAAATTTAAATTGTTTGTAACTGACAGATAAATGTCAGTGTCAGAAATACGGAGACATTACTGAAGACTTTTTCTGGGAAGTACATACATTATATTATTTCTTAATGTATTAATAAATACATAACATATATCCTTCAAAAATACTGTCAATCCTGGTAATGAATTGGAAACATTTCGAAAAATTAGAAGAGGACAAAATTTCTTCAAAAAATGAATTTAAAATTGATCAATCTAAATATAAGAAATAGATATATGTAAGTAGATTTTTTGGTGTAGAGTGTAGTATACAAGAAATGTTAAATACAATAGGGCGCGAGCAGTCATGTGATTTTGTTGGCCCTGACTAGCAGATATGGGGGCCCATGACAGAATGATATCTAGTAATTATGTATATAGATGTCAAGTATCATAATTTCTCATTCTAAATTTAGTGATTTTCCAATTCCATGTGGTTTATTTTCCTCGACAAGTAAATTCCACACTCCTGGTGAAAAATTAACTACGTGTATTTAGAAAATCTTGAAGTTTTGAATGAAAAATTGACAAGTGATATCCATGTACATAATTACTAATTATCATTCTGAAACGGGCCCCCACATCTGCTTGTTAAGGCCAACAATGTAACATGACTGTTATATACTTATGTAACCAAAAAAATAAGTGGCGAGAGGTATTGTGCTGGCCACAACAGATTTTTCTAATTATATTCATATAATATTATATTCCCAATCTTAATTTTCCCCTTCTATGTATATACTTCGCACTTTAAGTGATTGCTGTATTCATAGCGGTGTAACGTGTATCATATGGGACAATGCACGAACGCCATGAGGGATGATTGTATCTTGATGTTCCTTCGCAGGCGATTCACTTAATTAGAGCTAAATCGACGCTGTTGTCCTCAGTACAATACTCAATCAGCAGACGGCTATTCACACTCGGTTACTACATCGTCTTCCAGCGCAAATCACTGTGTTTGTCACCATAAAACAACGAGGAAGCAAAGAAAACAGATTCATACTTGTATATTTTCAAAACTGAATTTTGGACGATGTTAAAAGTATATTTTTGGAATATACAGTAAGTTTTTTTAAAGATGTCCGATCACGGTAATCTACAAATTGTATAAATTAAGATTTTAGCTCTACCCCTTCTATCAAATTTGGTAATGTCGTTTACTTAGTTTGTATGAGGATACCTTCATATATGTATATCTGTTCTTTTATTATTATAAAAATATATGTTACAGCATAGACGCAAACTATTATAATAGTTTGGGTCTATGGTTACAGTAAATGCATTCAAAATTAAGTCAACTGGTAAGTTTATTAGCAAATTATTATTCAACAGAATAACATTTTTTTAAATGAAATTCCATATTTAATGTGGTAATAAATAGAAGTCCTTTGGTGCCTAATCAGGACTATACAGCGGATGACTCATCAAATCGACGTTTTGAGCGCTCAAACGGTCACTTGTTCGAACCGATGTGTGAGAGATCGCATTGTCGTGGTGGAGAATGATTTGCCTTCGGCGGTTGGTTTTCCTTATTTCTCGGAAGACTTGTGCCAAACAAATGGTTGTGTACCATTCAAAATTGACCGTTCTACGTTGCACCAGTGGTACGGTTGAGACATGTCCAGTTTTTTTCCGAAAAACAGTACTTCGAGCACGAACGACTTTTGTTGGGTTTGACTCGCCTTGAAAGACCCATACTGTCGACGGCTGTTTACTTTTGGGCTCATACGCGTAGATCCACGATTCGTCACCTGTCACGATGCCATACACATGTTTTGAAGCACCGTGATCCAATTTTTTGAGCATTTCGTGCGACCAATTGACACGAGCTTGTTTTTCAGCGATTGTCAAATTATGTGGGATCTAACGCGAACAAATCTTTTTTACGGCGAAATGTTCATGCAATATTGAATGTATGCTGGTCCCACTAATGTCCAAGGATACCTCAATCTCACGATAAGTCACATGACGATCTTGCAGTATCAGTTCACGCAGCGCATCAATGTTTATCGAAACAACAACCGATTTTGGACGACCTTCACGAAATTCATCCTTGAGCAAACTACGGCCTCGATTGAATTCAGTAAACCATCGATAAACACTGGTCCTTGATGGTGCCTCATCGCCAAAAATTGAATTAAGTTCATGGATGCACTATTGTTGTGTTAATCCACGTCGAAAGTTGTAAAAAATAATCGCACGATAATGTTCACGATTTAATTCCATTTTATGGGATATATGAATTTTTCAAGTTACTGTAAACAATATAAATAGCGCTCGTACATCAACACGTTCTGAGTACGTATATCGTCAAAAATGTTTACGATAGAGACGCCAGTTGCCAGATGGCAGCACTAGGGTTGCCTAATCTCGAAATATAAAAGGCAACCCTCGTACCAAAGTTTTGTGAGTGGCGGTGTTCAAAAAATGTGATTTATCGAATTTGTTGTGTTGTCTGCATTTATCCATAAACAAGAAAAGTCAAATTGCGTCCGCTTTTAAGGGCAACTAGACAAATGTACATCACGGTATATTACCTATTGCCGGATGTACCAAATTGTTTTGTACACAGATTTCATAATGATGATGACATATTTGTACCGTGCGGGCGTTTACTAGGCGACAACTCACGGGCACTCCTTACAGGTGTGGAGAAAGCAACACAGGGGTCATTTTTGTGCCATTTAAAATTCGAAATATTTGGCGCCAGTCGGAATTGAACCCGGTTCCTCAGATTCGCGACCAGACACTCAGCCACGCGGCTACGAGACCCCATCTGTATAAAAAAGTTTATGATTAAGGTTGCCATCATATCTCTTTTAAAGAGAACATGTTTTCTTTTTTTTGCTCCGATCTTTCTTTTTCTTTCTTTATACTGAAATGTTCTCTATTGTTGTCTTTATTTGAGAGTTTTGAAAATTTCGAATTTAGAACAATGATTTCAAAAAGGTCCAATAGTGGTAATACTGAATTGTATTCACTGTTGAAAATATGCCAATTCTTCTTTTCGATTTCTGGGCATAATGCTAACGTTGAAAGGCTATTTTCAGTGATTGGAGCACAATGAATAAAGAAATAGATTAAATGTGTCAATAGTTAAATTTATATTAATTGTGACATACATTTACAAAAGTATCCCATGCAATATGTTTTATTGAAAAATTGAAATTGAAAATAATAAAGAATTTCTATCGAATGTTTCAAACTCTAAAAACTATGATAAAGTAATAAATGATTAAACATTTGAGTAACGTACTGTGATTTTTATCCTGTACTCTTTCTCATATATTAAAAAAAATATTTTTATTTTTACATTACCTACATAAGTACAAATCATAAATATTACAGGGATTTTACTACAGTATAGCGGTTGACCGCTTCTAACATGAAACAAGAGAAGCGTTTGACCGTTACGCTGTGGTTTTATAAAAAAATCCTCTAAATAAGTAATTTTATATATTTTTTCGATGATTTGCTTTTTGCATTATTTTATAACAGTAAACATTTGTATTATTTTATAACAGTAAACATGAAACACAGAATCATTTTTCAGAATGTTCTTTTATTGTTCTCTTTTTTTTATTTTAATTGTTCACTTTATACATTTTGAGTAAAATAAAATAAATATATTTATTTTCTCAAAGTCCTAAATTTTAGCTCAATATTTTGCATTGTTCAGACATTAAATCAATTTACTCACAAGTGAACCCTTTATTCTTTAGTGCCCGACTCTACTTCAAAGTCCATTTTATATTTCATTGAATTTGTATGATACTATTATGTTTCTTGCCGACTTCTGCTTATATATTGTAACGTTTTATTTATATGGGTGAAGTGTAAAACTCAGACAAATATTATTAATTAACATAATACGTTTATTAAACGATAAATAATAGGGATAAATGTTAAAAAGATAATACAAGTAACTAACACTATGATTAAATACCTAATTATAAACACTAAGAATATTATTAAATACTTAAACACTAAGATTATTTATTTAATCAACATATATATCACTATATTATATTTATTTATATAACTACATTTATTTATGTTAACAACTCGTAGACTGTTTATTTAGTTCACCAACTTTAACATGTTCAACGTGCATATGTCATTCCGTCGTCGGGGATTGCATTATCGCTCTGGTACATTCTTTCAGTGGCGGCGCACGTATAATCTTCTCTCAGGGGCGCACGTCACAATATATAATACGAGGCACATCCAGAAAATAAGAGTATTGAGTCTATGACGCTCAAAGGGATTTTTTTCGACTACTTTGGCGCACTATTTGTAAAGGCAAGCACTTCAGCGTATAATGTGGGTTCGATCATCTCAATCGATCTTGAAATAATGATCTCGATTCAGAATCCCGTTAGCTGTGAGGTGAGGGGAGTAATCAATTATTGTAAAATCCTGAAAAAAAAAGTAGGCAGAACTGTGCATAATAAAAAATCTGTTGTGGCCAGCACAATACCTCTCGCCACTTCCTTTTTTTGGTTACATAAGTATAGTGCGCGAACAGTAATGTTACATTTTTGGGCTTGACAAGCAGATGTGTGGGCCCGTTTCAGAATGATAATTAGTAATTATGTACATAGATGTCAAATGTCAGAATTTTACATTAAAAATTTCAAGATTTTCTAAATTAACGTAGTTAATTTATCACCAGGAGTTTAAAATTTACTTGTCGTATGCCTTACATATTTAACATTTAATTCTGCTCCACATGGAATTGGAAAATCACTAAATTTAGAATGAGAAAATATGATATTTGACATCTATATACATAATTACTAGCTATCATTCTGACATGGGCCCCCATATCTGCTTGACAAGGCCAACAAAATCACATGACTGCTCGCGCCCTATTGTATTTAACATTTCTTGTATACCTACACTCTACACCAAAAATTCTACTTACATATATCTATTCCTTATATTTAGATTGTTTAATTTTAAATTCATTTTATGAAGAAATTTTGTCCTCTTCTAATTTTTCGAAATGTTTCCAATTCATTGTCAGGATTGACAGTATTTTTGAAGGATATATGTAATATACCTATAATATTAAATATTTAGCTATTAATATTTTAAGAAATAATATAATGTATGTACTTCGCAGAAAAAGTCTTCAGTAATGTCTTCGGATTTCTGACACTGACATTTATCTGTCACTTACAAACAATTTAAATTTTCAACTATTTTCCATGGCCATTCTTTTGGCTGTAAAATTTATTATAACAGATTATTTTACATATTATATTTCTTTTATCTCTAAATCTATAGAATATATAATAAAATATTTAAATGTATCAGATAGAGAATTTAATTTTCTTTAATATTACCAAGAAAAAATTTCAAAAAATATTATTTAGAATATTTTTTTTCAAGAATCTTCTACTTCCGGTTGTCCAATTTTTACCAAAACCTTTTCAGATCTTCCCATGAATGTCCGATTGGGAAATACGTAGTTACACAAATTTAAAGTCTTATAGTTACAGATGTTAAATCACCAAGGCAAGTTACACGATTGAGCAGCACGCCCAAATGATAAAACTTTATTATCTAAATGACTGTTCGTTAGTGCAGACATTGCGCCCATTTTACGGCAGATGCGGTTGCCCTTCAAAGTCGACTCTTCAACGTTTGGTGGCCAAATTCGAGACGACCGGTTCGGTAAACAATCAGCCAACACCCGTAGGTTAAAGGAACGCCAGATCGGCCGAGAACATTGCCGCGATCCATGAAAGTGTGCAGGAGAACCCGAGGCAGTCAATTCCTCGTCGTGCACAAGAACTCGGCCTTTCGCAGGCTTCAACTTGGCGAATTTTCGTGAGGACTTGGACCTACACCCGTACAAGATCCAACTGACGCAGGAGCTCAAAGTTAATGACCATAGACGACGCCGTTTTTCGTTGACTGGGCTTCGAAGCGTTTGGAAGAGGACCCCAATTTTGGCCGAAAAATCATCTTTAGCGATGAGGCGCATTTTTGGATGAATGGCTATGTTAACAAGCACAATTGCCGTATATGGGACGACCCCAACCCACACGAGGTTCGCCAGGTGGTAATACATCCACAAAAGTTACTGTTTGGTGCGGATTTTGGGCCGGCGGCGTCATTGGTCCGTACTTTTTTGAAAATGACGGTGATGAGGCCATCACCGTTAACGGCGAGCGCTACAGAACGATGATAACCGATTTATTTTGGCGCAAATTGAACGATATGGATGTAGACGACATGTGGTTCCAGCAGGACGGTGCTTTGTGCCTCACAGCGGACGCCACGATGGACATTCTGCATGAATGATTTGAGGGTATAGTTTTCTCTCGCAGAGGTGACGTGAATTGGCCACCAAGATCGTGTGATTTGACCCCACTAGATTTTTTCTTGTGGGGTTTCCTGAAGTCGCAGGTCTATGCCAATAAATCGCAATCGACCGATGCCCTTAACGTCAACATAACCAATGCCATCGCTCAAATTCATCCGGATCTATGCGAGTTATTGAAAATTGGACCACTCGGATTCGTGCCACCGTGAGAAGCCGCGGCGGACATTTGAACCATGTTTATATTTATACATAATGACATACATGGGCCTTTCAAATAAAAAAAAATCTGTTGCGGCCAGCACAATACCTCTTGCCATTTTCATTTTATGTTGCATAGGGCGCGAGCAGTTATGTGACGTTGTTGGCCTTGGCAAGCAGATATGGGGGCCTGTGTCAGAATTACAGCTAGTAATGTACATAGGTGTCAAGTATCATAAGTTTTCATTTAAAACATGATTTTCCAAATCCATGTGGATTATTTTCCTCGACAAGTATATTCCATACTGTTGATGACAAATAAACATCAAAATATTTTGAAATTTTGAATGAAAAAATATGACATATGACAATTGTGACATCTATGTAAATACCTACTAGCCGTCATTCTGACACGGATCCTCATATCTGTTTGCAAGGCCAACAAAATCGCATGACTGCAAAAATAAATGAAATTGTATCTCTTCTTTCATTCTATGAGAAATTTTGTCCTACTCTTCTAATATGTTCAAAATTCTTCAAGTATATTGACGGTATTAGCGGTATTTCTTAAGGATACATGTAATATTACCATACTTAAATATAATAACACACACACACACACACACACACATACACACATACACACATACACACATACACACACACACACACACACACACACACACACACACACACACACACACACAAATGTTATAATCTGATTCAAAGGAACTTAAAACATGCTTATTCAGTAAAATCTGGATATGAGATTTTTAGCATGAATCCAATACCTATTTTAGCGAGAGGGAAAAATAATTTCGTTAGTACCTCACACACAGCTTATTTTATTCCATTTCAACATCGACTCGCCCTTATTGAAAAATCCTTTATAACAATTGATTTATATTTGATCAAAATTATTGGTTTTTGTTTAGTGTACTCATAAGTACCGTCAGGAATTTAATAACAATTAAATGGCTACAATTAAAAAATACATTGGACTGATTAAAAAACGCCCCTGAGTAAGAGTATACTATGTTTAATATATTAAACATGGCAAAAATAAATTTAAATTAGATTTGCTAATATTCTTTCTTGAGCACTAAAGTCCTAAAATAACGATTTCATTGTTTTGCTGCTATTGATTTAATTTATTGTAAATTTTAATCACAAAATCCATAACAACAAAGATTATGTGTACTAAAATTTCAATTCAGTGTTGTAAAGTGCTCTTTTGCAGTTCCACATTTTTGGAACCACCGGTAAAGAAATTTATTGTTTAAAGTTTCAGAAGTATGTAATCCAAATTTGAATTCGATATCTTACAGCCATTTAAATTAGTTACCCCCACCTTGTCATGATGATATTTCATTGGTCCCCCGCAATCATCATTTTCCACTATGGTCCTAATTGTTCATCTTCCTTTTCAATAGCACTTCGTTAATTTTTGTGTAATTTTGAACGATATGAGATATCGGGAGTGAATTTAAGATCTTTAGCTTTCGATTCATTATTAGATCAATCATTAAAATCTAACAATGGTAAAAAAATCTGACTAAAACAAGTATTTGTACATGCTGAACTCTTTGAAACATTGAGCTCAAATTTTAACTTTAACATGTAAAACCAGGCTTTCGTAATTTCCTGCTTCCGTAATTATTTTAGGTAAAAAAGCTTCAATCTTCAAATATAAGCTGTAGGGCATAAAATCCATAAACAAAATTAATTTTGAGTGCCTTGTAATGGTAGAAATTAGATATGAAAATGTCGAAAATCATTCCAAAAATAGCTATAGCCATTGAGTTGAAACAAAAATAACAAATGTTAACGATTTATCTGTCAAGCTAAATATCAATTTTAATTAACAGATAATTACAGGGGCCTGTTTCATAAAAATTATTAGACTAATAGAATTAGTGAATGTTTAATAATATTATTATGTTTTGTTTCATAAAAACATTAACATATAATATTAGTTATTAGTGTAGAACAACAAAATATTAACTAATTTTATTAGTAAAAAACGGAATTTGTTTCAATAAATACAAACTAATAATATTAGCGACTTGATAGTAATAAAACAATATATATAAGTGAATATTGTGTATGTAATTGTAGTGGAAATTGGAGATACAAATAAAAATGTTTGATTCAGACACAAGTGACGAAAAAGAAATTATAGTAAGAATAAGAAGACATAGAATATTTCGGCAAAGACTTGGAAAACACAAATGCGATTTTTAAAAGCTGACTTCGCACCACGCTTTTCTTTTTGAATCTTTCGAAATTCTTTCAGAAAATTATCCAAATAACTGATATTTTAAATATAATATTTTTTAATTTTTTTTTTGTACTTTTACTTTCTTGTTTCTTTTACCAACTGCTTTCGACATTTTTAAATCAGAACACAAGAGAATCTAATTGAATTAAGTATATGTCAAAATTTGGTGAAAATTTTAATACAGTATAAAATAAATGTTTGGTTGTCATAGATTTGGATTCACTAATAATATTAGTTAATAAATTTATGAGTAATGTTTAAATATATATGAAACAAAAAATATTAGTTTAATATTATTATTTTATTAGTCTAATATTATTAAATAATATTCTTAGAAACTTTTATGAAACAGGCCCCAGAAATTAGAAATAATACCTAATAAAAAATTACCCTAACATGACAGATAAACCATTAGACATTTGTTATTTATTTAAAAAGGGCGTTCTGCTCCGAATAACATATACTATTTTTTCTTCAAGTGTTTCAAATAAAACTGGGGATTTTTTAAATATTTTTCTAGAATTGTTTTAATTTGCAATTTCAGCCATAGTTGGCTGTGTACACTACAAAACGCAAACGATACAACTGTCAAATAACAATTTTTCAATATGGTATGTGTTGCTGCTGCTGTGACGGCTGCTGCCGCGAGCGGTGAACTAAGAAGCTAACATTTTTTTACTAGTACAAAAATGAACAACATTGTTGTACTAGTAATAAAATGAATATCTTCTATAGTGTGTGTATAGTAGCATAATATGAATATTATTGTACACTTGAAGAAAAAATTAATTTTGCTTCTTGATTCAAATACTCTACAACTTTTATTTGAAGCTTTTTTATCTAAAATAATTAGGGAAGCAGGAAATTAGGAAAGTCTGATTTGACATGTTAAACTCCTATGTTCGCCTGCGTTGGTTACCACACTGTATATGAAATTGTTGCTATGGAAACAACAAAAACAAATAACGAAATTAATTTTTAATTAACAATGATCAAAGAACAAATAAATAATTGTTTGTATGAGTAAAACTTAAAAAAAATATGTTGAAAATATTGTAGTGCGGGTCCATACGATGCGCCCGAATACAACCGCCGCCGCTGGTAGAAAGTTCTCGATCGATGACGTAATCCTCGGCGGAGTAAACGCACCCGTCTAGACCACTCTAATGACTTTGGGTGGCCTGATTCCTTTGTATTCGATATTATCGCGTGGAATATTCCAGAGAATGGACGCCGATGTATAAATACCGGCAGGGAAGACAGCCGAGACATATTCTGTTATAAGACACGCATTGTGAAAAGTTGGTGGTATAAATAAATAGTCTACGAGTGGCGAACATAAATAAATGTAGTTAAATAAATAAATATAGTTAAATAAATAATGTTTAAATAAATAATCTTAGCGTTTACATTTAGTGTTTATAATTATTTAATCAGTTTGTTATTTTTTTTATTATCTTTATCTTAATTAATTATCGTTTAATACTTTTATTTTAATTAGTAATATTTTTCTGATTTTTACACCACCCATATAAATAAACGTTACAATATAAACTAATTCATCATTAGAATATTTTTCCATTTTGTTGACAGCATCTATCTGTATAAATAAAGAAACAAAATGTCAATTATTCTTTGTTTAATGTTAGTTTTTGTTGTTTCTATTTTCCATAGCAACAATGTCATATTTGTATTAAAATAAGAAATATAATTTTGAAAAGAAGTAACACCGACTTGTTCAATGATTAAATGTATTTAATTCTCGGTGGTTGTAGGGTGGAGTTTTATAAAAAGGATAAAACTCTCATTCATGTTAATTTTATTTCAATTCCAATATTTCATGGTTATTTTACCATTTCATCAGGAAAACTACAAACGTACAAATTTTATTTTTTCTATAATAATATAAGGTTAATTTTTGTTTGACATTGTTTAGAATTGTACTTACTTATAGTTATAACTTGGTTGAAAATTCACTCAAGAAATATAATATTTAAATTTCTAGGTACATGAACTCTTTGTTTTTAATTTTAGAGGTATAGTGATAAAGAGCTTCAATATTCAGATAAAAAGAAAATCTTCAAAATAGTACCACTTTCAACTTGGCATTCCATTTAAAGAACTCTGTTATTTTGTTGAATAAGTCGCGTATTTGATGTTCACTTGTTTTGCATTTTTCATCGTTAAATTTGTCGTAGGTATAACATCGCCCATTTAACCGTCTGTCTATCTCTTCAAAATAGAAGATAGTAATGGTGGACCGCTGTACTTTGAAAATATAATTGAAAATATAATTAATTACACCAAACATTTTAATTTGAAAATTAATAATTCTGTACTATTGAAATATATGTATTTCGTTTCTAAATTAGGTAGGTAGTAAATGAATAATTTTATAAAGATTTCCGTTTTCTAGTTTAGTTCTCAATAAACTATTATAAAGTTTCCGCTTCTTATCTCACGTTACAGATTGTTAGAAGTTTCTTAAGTACCTCTAACTTTCCTTTAACTATAATGCGATCATTACAATGATCGCATTCGCATTATTATAGAATTAACTCTATTGTAATAATTACTTTTTGAATTGTTCAGACGTAAACGTATTATATCATTTGGAATTTTTTCGATAATTGTATTTATTATTTACTTATTATCTTAATTTACACTGAACTTATAATTATTTATACTTATAAATTTAAAAACAACGTTAATTAGATGTTATTTGTTAATAACCCATGACAAAATGACAGTTAAATGCTTCTACAAACAATTCATTTTGTTTTTGTTTATAAATGCTTGATAAAAAACCTTAATGAGTAACTTAAAAGTTTCTCAAGGAAATTTTTCTTGCTGAAATTATTTTCACGGCTAAAATATGAAAGAAGCGACGAGTGAGCAATTTCAGCAAGTGATTTCAGATGTAATAAAATGCTACACTTCTTTAGTAAATTATTATTAACTTCTACAGAAACAAGATTAAGATCTTTTAAACCAAGAAGTCAAAGTTCAAGATTTTTGTTTTTCAAGCAAAAATAACAAAAGTAAAAAAACTAATATTTACATTTTTTATTACGCATATACTGGTACAGGATGTTTCCTTTAAAACAACCTGCGCTTTTTTGGGCGAACTTCTAATTTTGTTCTTCCACTTGAGAACCACTGGTTAAATTTTTGGTTTGTTATTACTGATAAATTAGCTTCTTATTCTTGATCATTTTTTGTATATAATATTTTTCTCCATAGTCATTAGTTCGCCCAAAAAATCGCTGGTTGTTTAAAGGAAACACTCTGTATAAATATATAATACTGTAACGTTTATTTTTATTTATATGGGTGGAGTGTAAATAAGCAGAGAAATATTATTAATTAAAATAATACGTTTATTAAACGATAAATATTTAGGATAAATATTAAAAAGATAATAAAAATAACTGAATACTATGATAAAATAATTATAAACACGAATTTAAGACTAAGAATATTTTTTATATAACTACATTTATTTATGTTCACAACTCGAAGACCGTTTATTTATATCACCCACTGTTCTTTGCTCGTTGCTTTTATATCACAGAATATTTTCGCTGGCTATGGCGACAGGTTTATTTAGTGCGATGTCCCTCTCGAATTTTCCGACGCCACAATGACATTGAATACAAAGGAATCAGGCCACCGGTGTAATTAACCCGTCTAGACGTAAGGGTTTTCCCCCGCCGGGGATTACATCATCACTCGGGAATATTCTACCAGTGGCGGAGCTCGCATACTCTTAAGACAGGGGCGCACGTTACAATACAGTTTTCATTTTTATTTAAAACTGGGAATAAAAGAACTGATCTGAAATTGATGTAAACTAAACGTCAAGATTTTTTAAATATCGTATACCTACTTTACAGATGCGAGGTGAAGTCTCCACAATAGAAATAAATGCCAATATATAACGTCTTCTATGGTCAAAAATGTCAAAATATATATTTTTTACTATTTTGTGTAAATGTAATGATTTTCTGTTATTATTTTAAACGTCGAAATGATGGCTATATTAACGCAAGCGCTAATATGAGATTTCATATTGTAACTATATCCGGGTACTCTGATCCTAGTGATCCTATTTTTTCTGGAATCTAACAGCACCAATAAAGATCTATACTCTGTTTTTAAACTAATTGTACGAAGAATACACGTGTTATACACAGTATTTTTTCTAACCCTGCAATATAAAAAATCTGTTGTGGCCAGCACAATACCTCTCGCCACTTCCTTTTTTTGGTTACATAAATACAGGGCGCGAACAGTCATGTTATATTGTTGGCCTTGACAAGCAGATGTGGGGGCCCGTTTCAGAATGATAATTAGTAATTATGTACATAGATGTGAAATGTCAGAATTTTTCATTAAAAATTTCAAGATTTTCTAAATTCACGTAGTTAATTTGTCACCAGGAGTGTGGAATTTACTTGTCGAAGAATATAAACCACATGGAATTGGAAAATCACTAAATTTAGAATGAAAAATTATGATATTTGACATCTATATACATAATTACTAGCTATCATTCTAATATGGGCCCCCATATCTGCTTGTCAAGGCCAACAAAGTCACATGACTGCTCGCGCCCTAATGTATTTAATATTTCTTGTATACCTACACTCTACATCAAAAATTCTACTTATATATTCTTTATATTTAGATTTTTTAATTTTAAATTCATTCTATGAAGAAATTTTGTCCTACTTTTCTAATTTTTCGAGAAGTTTCCAATTCATTGTCGGGATTGACAGTATTTCTGAAGGGTATGTGTAATATACCTATAATATTAAATATTCAACTATTAATATATTAAGAAATAATATAATGTATGTACTTCCCAGAAAAAGTCTTCAGTAATTTCTTCGGATTTCTGACACTGACATTTATCTGTCAGTTACAAACAATTTAAATTTTCAATTATTTTCCATGGCATTCATTCGGCTGTAAAATTTATTACAACAGATTATTTTATATATTATATTTCTTTTATCTCTAAATCTATAGAATATATAATAAAATATTTAAATGTATCAGATAGAGAATTTAATTTTCTTTAATATCACCAAGAAAAAATTTCAAAAAATAATATTTAAAAGATTTTTTTTCAAGAATCTTCTACTTCCGGTTGTCCAATTATTACCAAAACCTTTTCAGATCTTCCCATGAATGTCCGATTGGTACATACGTAGTTAAACAAATATAAAGTCTTATAGTTTTTGGGTAATCGTCCTTCCAACATCCCACATACATACACACAGACATACACACATACACACACACACACACATACATACATCCACACACATACACACACAGACATCATCGTAAAAACGTTAAAATCGGATTGTAGGGACCTTAAAACGTGCCTATTAAATAAAAGCTGGATATGCGATTTTTAGCATGAATCCAATACCTCTCTTAGCGAGAGGGAAAAAGAAAAATTAGGAAATGAAGAATTATTTTTATCTTCGTTGAGAGTTATTGGATTCGCATATCCAGAGTTTAGTGAATAAGCACGTTTTTAGGTCCCCACATTGCGATTTCTCAAGAACTATAAGACTTCATATTTGTTTAATTACGTATTTATAGGTGTTGGTAACAATTGGACAACCGGAAGTAGCAGATTCTTAAAAAACTCTTCTAAATATTATTTTTGGAAATTTTTATTCTTGTAAATAAGATTAAATTTTCTATTTGATACATTGAAATGTTTTATTATATCTTTTATAAATTTAGAGATAAAAAATAGAATATTTATATAAAATAATATTTTGTAATAAGTCTCACAGCTCAAATAACGCCATGAAAACCAATTGAAAAATTAAAATGTTTGTAATTGACAAATAAGTATCAGAGTCAAAAATCCAGACACACTACTGAAGATTATTTCTGGAAAGTACATACATATATTATTTCTTATTGTAATAATAGTTAAATATTTAAAATTATAGGTATATTACATATACTTTTCAGAAATACTGTCAATCCTGACAATGAATTGGAAAAATATCAAAAAATTAGAATAGTAGGACCTTCATAGAATGAATTTAAAATTAAAAAATCTGATGTGGCCAGCACATAACCTCTCGCCGTATATTTTACCTGGCTGTATGCATAAAGCAAAGATTATTTTTATAAATACAAATAATATATTCATATAAATCTATGACGTATAAACTTCTTTATTATTCAATAATAGCATGTCTCAACATGAAGATATTTTACCATAAATTATGTTACAATAAATTACAAAGTAGAGTTTACCATATATAAATATTAGGCTGGTAATAGCAATTTTCAATTCGAACAACTTTGTTTACTTTCTCTTCATATTCTTCTAGTAAAAACATTAATTTTGGGCGGTCTAAAATGTATATATCTGGATTGTGCATCTATTCTTATATATCTTCTTTTACATTTTATTTTTTCATACTTGTTACATCTAAATAACCTTAATTCCCTTTAATAAAGTGACGGATAGATTGCACTCCGATTTTGTCAATATTTACAACTTACTTGAGAAGAATTTGATAGCTTTTTCGCAATTCAAAGTTACTCTAGTCTACAGTACTGGTGTACATTGTCCCATAATGTTTGAAACAAATTTAAGTCCTTCAACCTAGACTTGTCATCTCCATAATAGTCACAGATCAAGAACTAAGGGATTCTCCAAGTACATTTTTAATTCATTACTCATTATTTCTGACACTGACATTTATCTGTCAGTTACAAATAATTTAAATTATCAACTATTTTTCATGGCATTCTTTCGGCTGTCAAATTTATTACAACAGATTATTTTATATATTATACTTCTTTTATCTCTAAATCTATGGAATATATAATAAAATATTTAAATGTATCAGATAGAGAATTTAATTTTCTTTAATATTACCACGAAAAATTTTCAAAAAATAATATTTAGAAGATTTTTTTTCAAGAATCTTCTACTTCCGGTTGTCCAATTATTACCAAAACCTTTTCAGATCTTCCCATGAATGTCCGATTGGGAAATACGTTGTTAAACAAATTTTAAGTCTTATAGTTTTTGAGTAACCGTCCTTCCAACATCCCACACACACACATACACACACACACACACACATCCACACACACACACACACACACAGACATCATCGTAAAAATGTTAAAATCGGATTGTAGAGACCTTAAAACGTGCTTATTCAATAAAATCTGGATATGTGATTTTTACCATGAATGCAATACCTCTCTTAGCGAGAGGTAAAAATGTAAATACAAAGAATACATATAAGTAGAATTTTTAGTGTAGAGTTAGGAAATTAGATATACAGGAAATGTTAAAGACATTACTTATGTAACCTAAAATGAAAGTGGCGAGAGGTATTGTACTCTCCCCTAAAATAATTTGGTAACGTTTGCGTAAAGAAAAACTGATTTCCCATGTTAATCGCACATGGCACACTCTTACACCCAGTACAACATACATAAGTAAAATTCATTGCTATAGGTTATAGGATACCAAAGCGTGCTGCAAAGTGTCGCTTTCAGCATGAAACACATACCAGCAAATTATATTTTCAGAACAGTAGTAGAAAATAGTATATCAAGTGCTGAAAGTCTATCTTTGTCGAACCAAAACGAAAGTTGCAGCCTGAGCGAAGCGAAGGTTGCAATCGTTTGTGTTTGACAAAGGACTTTCAACACGTGTTATACACACTATTTTTTCTACTCCTGCAAAATAAAAAATAAGGAAATAAAGAATTATTTTTTAAAAATAATTTGACATTTATTTTCAATTTTTGTATTTGTGATGCGTATCTATGACAACAACAAACATTCTATACAACATTTGTATTTAAATTCGTTGCTAGGATACCGAAGCGTGCTGCAAAATTTTGCAGCACTAGTGCTGTAAAGAGTTACTTTCAACAAGAAAAACAAACCAGAAAATTGTATTTTCAGAGCAGGAGTAGAAAAATATTTTTTCCATTTTGACAGTTGGTCATTTTGAACATTTTTTTTTTATAAATTATTCACATGCAAGTTTCTTTCTGTGATATTTTCGACTACGAAAGAAACAGTAACAAATCTGATGTGTCCATCACAATACCTTCCGTCAATTTTACGTATTTTTTATAAATTCAACACAGAATGTTTTTTTTGCAAACTATTCTATGGGCGTTTTCTTTTTAGGGGAGAAATGAACTGATCTTACTTCGTACTGAACTGAACTGAACTACTTCTAAAAAGAGCCGTATGTTTCTTAAAATAAGTAGGAAATAAAATCTGTTGAATTACCTTGTGTGACTTGTTTTGCCACCTTAAATTATTTTATATTTTTATATTTCCAGTAAAATCATTTCACAAAGATATTATGTAAATTTTATTTGACACTGACATCTGTCATTTAGTAATATTTGAATATTCTATTTCCATGGTGCAACTTTTAGCAGCATTTGGTTGCAAGATATTTCCGATATTTCTTTATAATTCTTTATCTCTAAATTCATTGAATATGAAGAAAAAAAATTTAATTAGATCGAATAGAGAATAACATATTCTTTTATTTGTAATAACATAGAAGGTCAAAATATGATATTAAACAGCGTTTTTTTTCAAGAAAAACTGTTACAATCTTCAAATTAGGGTATATCCGGATTACCAGTCATAACCAAAGTCTAATCAACTCTTCATATGGACGTACAAAAGAAGAATATGAAAGAATTATAAGTTTTGGAATTGTAGTACCTATTTGAGTTATCGAATGAGAAATTTTTGTCACACACACACATACAGACATCATCGTAAAAACAGTAAATTCGTATTGCAGAGCCTCTAAAACATGCTTATTCATTAAAAAATCATCGATTTTTTTGACCAAAGACAATACAAGATAAAAACTATTTCTACATCATAGTATCACTAAAAGGCCAATAATTTAAATTTATTGTAAATATTTTTCGTTTTTACCTTCCGTCACCTCTAGGTAAGGAAGGTATTGTCTTTGGTCAAAAAATTCAGTGGTAAGTTTTCATTGAATAAGCACGTTTTAGAGTCCCTAGAATACGATTTTACTATTTTTACGATGATTTCTGTATGTGTGTGTGTGTGTGTGTGTGTGTGTGTGTGTGTGTGTGTTAGTGTGTGCGTGTGTGTGTATGTGTGTATGTGTGTGTATGTGACCGCCGGGTCGTCAACGATACCTCCAATACTAGAATTCCAAAAATTACAATTCTTGCGCATTCCCCTTCCTTACAACCATATGCAGATTTGATTAGATTTTGGTTATAATTGGTCAACCGAAAGTACCCTCATTTGAAGATTTTAACAGTTTTTCTTGAAAAACTCAGTTAAATGTTATTATAATTTAAAGAATATATTATTCTCTATACGATTTGATTGCATTTTATATTTCATATTCAATAGATATAGAGTTAAAGAATAATAAAGATAAAAAAAATTCATATAAATTTCATTAATTCAGCCAGCTATGCTAACTTAACCATGGAAACTGCTAATATATTCAGGTAATTCAAATTGACAGATGTCAGTATCAATAAAAAGCGAGTAATTGAATGAAAGAATAAGGGAAGTAACGTTAGTGTTAGAAGATTCCAGATATAAGAGAGACGATTACATTGGTTTGAAAATGTCATGAGGAAAGATGAATATATTAATAGAAGGTGGAAGAATCATAGGAAGACCAAATATAAGATGAAAAGACTGTATTGCAGAAGACTTGAGAGAAAAGGAACTGAATGAGGACAACACGCAAAACAAAAATGAGTGGAAGAAGAAAATAAAAAATAACGACCCCTGGCGAATGGGAAAAACTAAAGAAGTAGAATGTCAGTGTCAAGTGCAATTTGCATAGTTTGTTTATGAAATAACTTTACTGGAAATATAGGATCTTTTGCAAAAAAAATTATGTATAGGGCGCGTGCAGTGACATGACTTTGCTGACTTTGGCAAACAGATATGGGGACCTGTGTCAAAGTGACAGCAATTAATTATGTCCATAACTGACAAGTGTTATAATTTTTCATTCAAAATTTCATAATTTTCTTATTTCATGTGGTTTGTTTGTTATCAGCAGTATGGAATTCAGTTGCCGAGAAAGGGAATCACATAATACCAAAAATTTAGAATCTTTTGCAAGAAAATTTATGTATGGAATTTGTACATAATACACAGGATTGACTAAAGGTATTGGGCTGGCCACATCAGATTTTTTTATTCCCCGGCATATCGTAGGTAAGGGGGGTAATGTTTTCGGTACAAATATTCGATAGTGAGATTTTAGTGAATAATCATAAATTAAGGTCTCCACAACATGTTTTTACTATTTTTGCAATGATTCTGTGTGTGTGTGTGTGTGTGTGTGTGTGTGTGTGTGTGTATGTGTGTGTGTGTGTGTGTGTGTGTGTTTGTGTGTGTGTGACGATTTTTTCTTCCGCGATAACTCTTATATCGAACTTCCAAAAATTTATATATTCCGTATTTAAGCTTTCTGCATTCATATAAAGAGTTGATTAGATGTGGGTAATATTGGACAACCGGAAGAACACCCTATATTTTATTATTCAGTTGTGTGTATTTTTGTATTATCTTCATATGTTATTAAGGGTATCCTATGCCTAAAACCAATAATTTCGGAGATTTTTACCATTTTTCTCTAAAGTTATATATTCAATTAAAAATTAAATCTAGTATATCATGGATATTGTTTTTTGAACAAGACACAATTGCAGTAATGGCAGTAGTTTCATTAGCCAGGTTATTATTATTATATATTATTCAAAAAACAATATCCATGGTATACTAGATTTAATTTTTAATTGAATATATAAATTTAGAGAAAAATGGTGAAAATCTCCGAAATTATTGATTTTAAGCATAGGATGATACCCTTAATAACATATGAAGATAATACAAAAATACACACAACTGAATAATAAAATATAGCGTGTTCCATTTGAAAATGACGAGTTATAGTCATTTGAAATTAAGCACATTTGATTCGCTTTATTGACCAGCCTGTATAATTACATTTAAAAAAATATATGTCAGAACGAGTATAATTACAATTATCCAGATAAGAAAATTCTTAATTTTTACTATTAAAATAACTTCAGTAAGCCTTTATAAAGCAATGCGTGTATTCGGTCTTTTTTAGAGAAAAAACGGAATAACTTAGCAACGCCGTGGAAAACTAAAACAAAATTCATATGTTCGTATAGGTGAATAAAATACAATTCAAAATATATAAAAATATATAGGTGTTCCATTTATAAAAAAAGAAACAATTCTCGCCGAGTCGTAATGCAACACCCTGTATATGTGAAAATAATTTTACGTTATGCTCTTGAGTAGACGAATAAATTCTGTTAATAAACTTATGCTGTATTTCTAACGACTAGGGAGATATCGAAGACGGCGGTTTCGATGACTCACCTGTATACAGGGTGTCCCTTAACTTCGAGCAAAAACTTTAAGGGCATATAGTACTGACCAAAATGAATAAAAAAGCTTCATCAACATAGGAATGATCTTCAACTGTTTCCGAGAAAAGCGAAAAATCTAAGAAAAACTGACAAAGATAGCGATCGAATAAAATTTTGTCTATGTCAGTAAAAAGACTAAAAAATAATAAAATTTTATATGAAACATTTTTCTCAATTTCTTATAGTTACGTAGTTATATGAAAATTAAATGTTGACCAAGGTCGCCACAACATTTCACTTTTGATTTTTATAAAATAACAAAAGGCCATCTAAGATTACCTCTCAAAGGTAAACAAAAAGTCTCAATTAATCAAAATCGTAATTCTTATAGTTTTCGAGATAGCAAAGGTAAATCTCGTAAAAACTCATTTTTCACTGCGTTATATCTGGGAAACTATTAAAGATCGGACACATTTTGACTGAGCTTTTTTACTCATTTTGATCAGTATTATATGCCCTTAAAGTTTGTGCACCAAGTTAAGGGACACCCTGTATATACCTATACCTATATATATATATATATATATATATATATATATATATATATATATATATATATCACGGCATATTACCCACTGCTGGGTGTGTCACTCTGCTTTGTACACAGATTTCGGTAATGGCGATGATATATTTGTACCGTGTGGGCTTTAGCAGGCGTCACTTCATGGGCACTCATTGCTGGCGTGGAGAGTGTACCACAGGGGTCAATGTTGTGCTAAATTCGAAATATTTAGCGTCGGTCGAGATCGAACTCGGTTTCCCAGATTTACGACCAGACACTCATCAGACACGCGGCCACGAGACCCCATGAAGAACTATATTAAAATATAATCCAAAACTTTTAAATATTGGTATTTGACACTTTTATATCAAGGGGAACAACATATTGGATTTTGACTAAAATTAATAAACCGGAAGTGATACTTTACTTGACGCTCTGAACAGATTTTCGTGTAAAATATATTATGACAATCCAAAACTTTTCAAATTTTGTATTAATGAGAACGACATATTAATTTTTTTTTCTAAAATTGATAAACCGGAAGTAATACTTTACTGGAATCGCTAAACAAATTTTCTTGAAAAAATATATTAAAATATGATTCAAAACTTCTCAAATTAAGTATTTCAAACTCGTATATCATTTGAAACAACATATTCGATTTGGACAATATATGATAAACCGGAAGTGGTACTTAATTCGGAGCTCTCAATAGATTTTCGAGGAAAAACAATAAAATATAATCCAAAATTTCGTATTACAGACTTTTCTATTTATCGGAACAACAAATTAGATTTTATTTACAAGCGGAAGTGATACTTTACTTAAAGCTCATTCCTATTTTAAACATTAAATTGGCGGGAGGCCATGTGCTGGCTACATCAGATTTTTTAAAAATATTGTAAATCTAAATTTTGAATTTATTTCTTCTAGTTTAAAAAGAGGGTATAGATGACAAAGAAGTCTCTGCTCAGTTGTAATGCATTTTGCATTGATCTTAATCTAGCGAGTGTTTCTGTTGGCAGACAATGCAGCTAACTGAATAATTGATGAGGTTTTGTACTGACGTCAAAAAAGATATCTCAGTGCACCTGACCTGTTTGTTACAGGTGTTTTATTTTAATTTGTAAGTGCGCTTGTATCTTATGTTACTTTGTATAATAAAGAAAAAAATCTGATGTGGCCAGCACATAACCTCTCGCCGTATATTTTACCTGGCTGTATGCATAAAGCAAAGATTATTTTTATAAATACAAATAATATATTCATATAAATCTATGACGTATAAACTTCTTTATTATTCAATAATAGCATGTCTCAACATGAAGATATTTTACCATAAATTATGTTACAATAAATTACAAAGTAGAGTTTACCATATATAAATATTAGGCTGGTAATAGCAATTTTCAATTCGAACAACTTTGTTTACTTTCTCTTCATATTCTTCTAGTAAAAACATTAATTTTGGGCGGTCTAAAATGTATATATCTGGATTGTGCATCTATTCTTATATATCTTCTTTTACATTTTATTTTTTCATACTTGTTACATCTAAATAACCTTAATTCCCTTTAATAAAGTGACGGATAGATTGCACTCCGATTTTGTCAATATTTACAACTTACTTGAGAAGAATTTGATAGCTTTTTCGCAATTCAAAGTTACTCTAGTCTACAGTACTGGTGTACATTGTCCCATAATGTTTGAAACAAATTTAAGTCCTTCAACCTAGACTTGTCATCTCCATAATAGTCACAGATCAAGAACTAAGGGATTCTCCAAGTACATTTTTAATTCATTACTCATTATTTCTGACACTGACATTTATCTGTCAGTTACAAATAATTTAAATTATCAACTATTTTTCATGGCATTCTTTCGGCTGTCAAATTTATTACAACAGATTATTTTATATATTATACTTCTTTTATCTCTAAATCTATGGAATATATAATAAAATATTTAAATGTATCAGATAGAGAATTTAATTTTCTTTAATATTACCACGAAAAATTTTCAAAAAATAATATTTAGAAGATTTTTTTTCAAGAATCTTCTACTTCCGGTTGTCCAATTATTACCAAAACCTTTTCAGATCTTCCCATGAATGTCCGATTGGGAAATACGTTGTTAAACAAATTTTAAGTCTTATAGTTTTTGAGTAACCGTCCTTCCAACATCCCACACACACACATACACACACACACACACACACATCCACACACACACACACACACACAGACATCATCGTAAAAATGTTAAAATCGGATTGTAGAGACCTTAAAACGTGCTTATTCAATAAAATCTGGATATGTGATTTTTACCATGAATGCAATACCTCTCTTAGCGAGAGGTAAAAACAGCTTTAATTTATTTATAGAAATAAAAGAAAATTTATTCAAACTTTATGTATAATACGCAAAAGTGAAGCATCTAACATTTACTTTCCTAGTATCGTACACTATATATTAATACTGTAGCGCGCCACTGGATCTGGCCCGTGTACGAATGCCGGCACTGGTCGAGCGTTCTAGAAATCAGAGCGATGACGTAATCGCCAGCGGGAAAAACATACGCGTTTAGACTGATTTAATTACATCTGGTGGGCTAATTCTTTGTATTCGATGTCATTGTCGCGTCGGAAAGTTCCAGAAGGACATGGGCTGTATAAATACCGTCGGGAGGACAGCCGAGGGAACAGTCTGTTATATAGAAGCAACGAGCAATGAACAGTAGGTGATATAAATAGTCTACGAGTTGTGAACATAAATAAATGTAGTTATATAAATAAATATAGTGATATAAATATTGTTTAAATAAATAATCTTAGTGTTTAAGCATTTAATAATATTCTTAGTCTTAAATTAGTGTTTATAATTGTTTAATCATAGTGTTAGTTATTTTTATTATATTTTTAATATTTCTCCTAATCATTTATAGTTTAATAAACGTATTCTTTTAATTAATATTATCTCGCTTATTTTTATACTTCACCCAAATAAATAAACGTTACAATACTTAATTTCGTTGGCAACTAGAGAGAAAAATACTTTTTTTCACGACATGCACAGAAAGCTCAACTTTCTTCTCCCAAAATCGTGAGGAAAATGTGATTTTCCTCTCTAGAGAGGAAAATATAGAAGTGTCACCAACATGAATGTTATATACAAAAAATATATTGTAAAAATTATAAATTCCTAATTTTATTGAAAATCCTTATTTTAGTGATATATATACTTTAAATTATCTTACAATTATGTCATATATTTTTCTTTTTCTAGATTAAATCACAATTTGACAACTTTAATTTAGATTTAATATTGGTTCATTGGTAACACTGTTACACCGTCTTACGTCTGATAACCTAACTTTTAACCTGTCAGTTGTGTGTTGTGTTGTCAAAGTGTAAATATAAATTATAAATAATAATAATAATAATAATATATTGATTCAAATAAACAAAATATTACCATTATTCTACTAATCTTTTCTTAAAGTGTATTTAAGGTCCGATGTTTTTAGAAACAGGTGAAAAAAATGCGCTTTTTCCAATCTTGCTCGAATCTACTTCGAGCTCGAGTTGGAAAAAGAAGCGCTTTCCTCTCTAGTTTGACAAATAACTATTTACAGTGATATGTTTTAGTTATTTTCTGGTGAAATTTCTTCTCTACTTTGGTACTCCTTATCTGATAAATTTCCCAGTGATAATTAAATAAGAGCAACATTATGCGTGTGAGTGAGAAGACGCAACGATGGGAGTCAATTGTTTGAATTGACCTTTTTCAGTGTTAATATGCGCATACTTGCTGAGTTAGAGTGAGAGATCCTATCATCGCCGTGAAGTGAGTTGTTTATCTATTACATATTTTAGTGGTAAAAGCGTATAAGGTTTAGATGAACCAGTGCCCCAATGCCTCTGTTTAGAAGTGCATGGCAAATTTTCTGATATTATTGTTAAATGGTCCCGTCTACAATCTAATAAGTAGCACAATAGTGCAAAACAATGTTTGCAGTTTCCCAATTTTCCTGCCGGTCTATCTTTCATATTACTTCATACTTAACTTTTAATTTCTTTGCAGCCTAGACGTTGCATTTTATTTGTACTAAACCATTGTTATAGTCAGGGAGACAGACCTTTATGTTTTTAGGTTCGGGTTTGGTTCCGGGTTCAAGCAAGATAAAGGTTAGGGTTATCGGTCCGGTTTTCAAAACCCAAACAATATGCTCCGGTTAACTGTTTAAAATAACGGTTAATATCGGGTTGGGTTAAAAAAAAATCAGAAGAAAAATAGTTGAATGATGTATTGTTATTTGGTCGAGAAAGACCTACCTTTGACAATAGTGCAAGGTTAAATTGAAATGATTATGAATATAAATATTAACGCCCAAAAAATTATTTCGGAATAGTAAGATGTCTTCTAATATTCTTTTTCTTCAAACGTCATAAAAGTAACAGCTTTTGTGACTTGATTCACAAGGTAGAAATAAAATAAATAAATATCCATAAAAACTACTCAGAATCAACAAATAAGAAGTAACTTGTATAAAAGAAACCTGTAATATCGCCCTAAATGCCACTATAACACACTAGGTAACCTAAGAATAAAGTTACTAAATACCATCAATAGCTCTCAAATTTAAATAATTAACCTATGAATTGAAATATAAACAGAGTTTACTTTTAAGGAAATAGCATGTTAAATAATAGCAGATTTACAGATTACAATTACAGGAACGGTAATGAACATAAGAAAACTTAGAATTAAAGTGATAAGAACAGTTTATTTGTTTTGCAGTGATTCCTGGAAATATCTTTCAGCCACACTGTTAGATTTCCATCCAATTGAACAACTTCAGGGGGCGTATATTATAATTCTTCAATAACTTCAAATTCCGACATAATTGCGCACAAGGAGTATATAAAATTGCAGTTTTTATTTAAACGTCAAAACGTTAAAATTTTCACTTCAATGTTGATCTTACCATGAAGTTGGCGCAGATGAACTTTGCGCGCTCACAATTTAAAAGGAAACAAAAAGTGAACAAATAAGTATCCATAGCTTCAGGGCAATTATAATCGCAAACGTAATTTACGTAAAATGTAACGTCAGTAGTAGATATTTTTCTATAAATATCTACGTTTGAAGAAAAAATATAATGTGTCATTCGGAGTAAAAGTGTCTTTGTGTGCCGCGCGTGCAATTGCCCTTCCACGCTCGCCACACAAAGTATCACATTTACTCCGAATAATACAATATATTATTTTACGAGTAAAAAATGATGTATAATACGTGACGTATTGTCTTGGTCAAAAAAATAAATAATGAGTTTTTAGTGAATAAGCATGTTTTAGGGTCCCTATAATACGATTTTACCATTTTTACGATAATGTCTGTATGTATGTATGTGTGTGTGTGTGTGTGTGTGTGTGTGTGTGTGTGTGTGTGTGTGTGTGTGTGTGTGTGTAACGAAAGTTTCGGATCGCATAACTTCAATACCACGATTCCAAAAATTATGTATTTTTCGTATTCCTCGCCAGCCATATTCATAGCAACTTCATTATTCCACACTTATTCCCGGTATAACTATTCCACCTAGTTTAAATTGAAATCTGGTTTAACACTTCGGTATTCATAGCAACGTTATATATCTTAAACTTGTTAGTTTAAGGTCGCCGTCGAATACAGTCCAATCTTAATTCAGTTTGTTTGATTGAAGGAATTCATTAAAACAAATGCAGTTTTGTTTATTGATTTTGAGAAATGTAAATCTAATGGTTGAACTTATATTCATTTTTTTATTAACAATAATAATATTGTTTATAACATTAAATCACGTAATAAAATAAAAAAATGGGTCCAAAGTATGTTCGTCATATGCAGATATTTTTTTTATAATGAATAATGAAAAAAAAAAACTTAATGCAATAAGTAATTGTTATAAACCAATTGAATTACGATATTGCCCTATACTGTAATGTAAATTTAGTGCAGCGTTTTGTCGGAGCGCACTACTGGAGCTCTGCCGTCGCTCTCTCTACACCGCGCTCGCCACCACCCCTCCTCAGGTCATACCCACAAGCTAGAGAGAGGAGAGACAACGATTTCGCATGAAATCTTGTTGGCTCGGTCCGAATAGAGGCTAGCTGGCTAGCATCAGTTTTGAAATTTTATGCGCCAAGTTTATATCCTCTTATTATAAAATGGTTAAAACTAAAAATTCAAATCAAAACAGGCCTTCAAAATCAAAGAAACGAACGGCTACTGCTTTAAGGAGGCGAAAAAATGAACTTCTTCAACAAAAGAACTTGCAAACAAATATAAATTTGGCCAAAAAAGCAACTAGAAGAATTTTGTTGGATTCGTATGACGTTCCCAATCAAATGCCATAAAATTCTGAAGTACTAATTAGTTTGGAAGATGGCACACATATTTCAGATGATTTAATTAATTTCGAAGATGTTTGGTGCCAAAAAAATGTATACGAAAGGTTTGTTAATACTCCTTTTGTAAATGTTTATGTATATAGTTTATATAGTGTAGGGTTGGCAGATATGTACCAATAAAATGTTCTAAATGTTGATCAATTATAACCAAAATCTAATCAGCTCTTCATATGGATATAAATAAAAGGAAGACGAAATAATTATAATTTTTAGAATTGTAGTGTTCGTGTTATCGTCACACACACACACACACGCACGCACGCACGCACTCACATACACACACGCACACATCATCGTAAAAATATGCTAAAATCGTACTCTACGGACCCTAAAACGTGGCGGAAGGTGAAAACTACTCTGATATTTACGGTTCTAATAAATAATTTATTTTTAATATAAAAAATTATAAATTATGTATTGAAAGTGATCCTAATCCTACGAGTGAATTTGATTTTGAGAAAACCATAACAGGTAATAGAATTGAGCAATTAGGATATGTTCTAAAATGGGCCATGAAATTACAACTGGATCATTCCAAAATTTGCACAATGGGTCACTTATATCCGAAATCTGCATAGGATTAGGTCTAGTAAGCCTAACATGCTTCAAATTTTCAATATATGATATTGAAATTTCTAAATACACCGAAGAATCAAATAAAGAAAAATCACAAATAAATATTGGTTGCGTATGGGGCAATATAGCAACTGGTAGTATAAATTCGCACAAATAAGAATTGCTTTCTATCATGAACATTAAATCTCTGAATAAGGATACATTTTACAAAATTGAAAATGAAAAGGTATATCCACCTCCTAACAAATTCACTAATAAATTTATTTAGCTGATTAATAAAAAATATCTCGGAAACATAAACTTCTGTCACGTATATCATAACATTGCTTTCATAAACGATATTTTATAAGCTGTGCCTCGTCGGTATCGGTATTAATCCCGGTTTTCTAATTATGTCTTAGTCAGATTGTAAAATTAGCCAAATTATAAAACACCTATGCATTTCACAATATGGATAGAATAGCTTTCATACAAGCTAAGTGCACACGACTAGCCAGATTGTAAATCATTGTAGTCAACGAATATTTGACAATGTGGCGGTACGTTACAATCTCGCCACTTTTTATTTAGAATGCATGTTACCGGAAATCATGAACAGGAAAATTTCAAATGGGTTATTCTACAAAAGAGAAACAAGTCACTTGAGGGAATTAGATTTAGAATAAATTCAGAATAAAATTATCTATCGTTCTATGTAAAAGTATATGTTTTCATTTTAAAAAAAATACATATTCCAATTTGAAGAACTATTTTCTTTTATAAGTAGCTGTCACTTTTGGCTCCTACAACTTTATTATTTACATATATGCTTTTGCTTTTAAAAAACTTGCACAAAATACCATAGTAAATACAGCAAAAAAAATTATGTTGCAAAATTTTATAGTCAGTCAGTCATATGGCATAATTTTCTGGGGCTGCTCTCCCAATGCCGTTCGCATTTTTATAATACAGAAACGAACTACATATTAGAAATATTTATAACCTTAGCTACAGAAATACCTGTAAACATAGTTTTATAAAAGAAAAGTTTCTTACTCTGCCATGTTTGTATATTTTAAATGTCATTTTATTTATTAGAAAAAATTAAAAATAAAATTTTAAAATATAAGAATTGTCATAGTTATAATACTAGAGATAAAGAGAATTTAGTGCTTCCAAAACAAGTGACATTTAACTCTAAATAATTCTTTTGTAATAGGAATCAAATTATATAACCATTACCCAAACATATAAAGAACATTGATTCGTTTAATTTATTTAAAAGGAAACTAAAATATTTATTAATTGATAAATGTTACTACATTTAATGAATATTATACGGATAATTTTAAGTAGGTACTTTGTTTATTGAAATATCATGAACACTATATTTGTGACATGTATGTATTTTTGACATTCCATATACCGATGCAATTTTGGTCTTACTTGAAGAATAAATTATTATTATTGTTATTAGTATTATTATTATTATTTTTAACTTGAATAATAGAGAAATTATAGGGAGCCGCGTTTTTTTCTAGATATGTTCTTTATGTACTCGTAGTATAAATTCAAACCCTAATTATATTTATAAAAATACAATTTTTCTTCAAACCAAAATTAAATACTTTTCGTTCTTGAAGTATGAAAGAATGAAAATACTGCAGTGTAGAGATATTTCCCGTCCAGTACGTACTAGACTAGCCTCCAAGCGAGGTATCGCTCGCGCTGGCCGTAATTTTTAAATCTTGCTCTTTGAGATTTTGGCGCCTCTCCCTGCGATTGTAGCGCTAGAGATCCGCAGCGGATTAGTTTGTCAAGCCCAATTCGACGGCGACCTTAACTATTCCAGATAAAACATTTGGCAACACTGTATTTTTATTCTCTTTGACGTTTATACAGTAGCAAAAATAATAATTAAATTGTTTTTGTGGAAAACAGGTACGATTAACAGATAAGTTTTGATCTTATAATTACAATTTGCTATCTTCTATTAAATATTAAGATTTTTTTTAAATTTTAGTGGAATTATAAAATGACAGCAAAAAAGAAGAGATCCGAAAATTGGACGGTAGAGCAATAGAATTCGTTATTTGAATTAATTTAAATACACGGCATATAATATGTACATAAAAATTCAAATAAAAAAATAAAAGATAAAGCCTGGAATCAAATTTATCTTGGCATGTCATAATCATTCTCACTTTCTTAAGAATCTGAAAATTATAAAAAAATATAGATTGAATCCTTTAAAATAAATTTTACTAACCTATATCTTATATTTAATAATAAATATCCACAATCAATCTTGATGAAATTAGGTTAGGTCTGTATGCTTTGACTACGGCTAACTGTAGCTTTACGAGCGCACTATACTAATCATGCGCAGAACAACGCGGAAAATTTAAAATCTTAAACCAAATAGTTTAACGATTTATACTCAGTACCTCTTGGTTTAAATTTATTACCCGTTGGTATAAGCTAAACCTAAACATAAAAGTGTTATGAATACGATTATTTGCTAAACCTGGTATAAAAAACAAGTTTAAAGTTATTCCGGGTATAACTATTGCTATGAATACGGCTCAAGTTTACATCCAGAAGAACAATTGATTAGATTTTGGTTATAATTGGTAAACCGGAAGTATCCTCATTTGAAGATTTAACTGTTAAATTTGATTTATTGACATTTAACGTTACTATAACTTAAAGAATATATTATTCTCTATACGATTTGATTGCATTTTATACTTCATATTCAATAGATATAGAGTTAAAGAATTATAAAGAAATTAAATTTTATAATTCAGCCGGCTATGCTAACCATGAAAATTGTTAATATATTCAGATTGACAGATGTCAGTATCAATAAAAAGTAAATTAATGTGGCAGAGATGAGGATGTTGAAATAAATGTTGGGGAAGACACGGAAAGATAGGTAAGGAAATAACTCTACTGTTACAAGTTTCTAGAAAGATACGAGAGAGATGATTACATTGGTTTGAAAATGTCATGAGGAGAAATGAAGAGATTGGATGAAGACTGAATAGCTTAGTAACAGAAGGTTAAGGAAACAGAGGAAGACCAAAAATATGATGGAAGGACTGTATAGCGAAAGACTTGAGAGAAAAGGAACTGAATGAGAACGACACGTAAAACAGAAATGAGTGGAAGTAGAAAATAAAAATAGCGACCCCTAACGAATGGGAGAAGCTAAAGAAGAAGAAGATGTTAGTGTCAAGTGAAATTTGCATAGTTTGTTTATGAAATAATTTTACTGGAAATTTAGAATCTTTTATAAGAAAATTTATGTATGGAATTTATACATAATACACAGGATTGACGGAAGGTATTGTGGTGGCCACAACAGATTTTTTTTCATTGTAACCGGGAACAGTATATTTATTACATACGGAGTTGCGAGATTGACCAGTATAGTCGAGTGTTGCATTATGACCGAGGTTTACCGATTTTTGTTTTAAACGTTCATTTTATTAGTTTTTCTATAATTTGTTTAGTCTACTTTAATATATGACATTGTTGCTAGGTAACATGACAAAATATTTATTGATTCTGTCAGTTGTTATTATAACCTGTTTTGAAAATTTACCGTTTTTCTCAATTACCTATTACAATTTTACTAATTTGTTGTGTACTGTTTAGTTATTTGTTAAATAATACATTATTTTTATTGTGGACATTTTTATTACAATTTGACTTGTCAAAATGACAAAGACATTTTAGCTGTTGGACCTGCATTTGCCTAATCGGAAAAGTTTTTTCCAGCTAGCTGGGAAGTAAAGTAAACAATAATTCACTTCCCAACTGTTTGGTAAGTTATAAACGCACATATTACTAACCGATTGTGAATAAAAATATTTATTCCAATTACGTCTTTTGGTATCCATTTTTATAAAATAACCATACCATTCCCATTTTTAAAACACTATCATCTTTTGCCGTGTCAGTTGATACATTACAGATATGACCTTGAGACTTCAACCCCGCAACGCGAACATACTTTTTACCTCCCGCTACCCTTAGTAAGGGAGGTATAGGGATCGTGCTAAAAACTGCATATCGAGATTTTCATAAATGACGTTTTAAGGTTTCTAGAATCCAATTTTAATATTTTCACGATGATGGCTGTGTGTATGTGTGTGTGTGTGTGTATGTGTGGATCCTCTTTACGCTCTAACTTAAATACTTTCGTTCAGAAAATTTTGAAATCTTGTATTTCTATCTTATTCTAATATGGAAAGAAGCCATTAGATTTTGGTGTCAATCGGATAACCGGAAATGGCAGGTTACTTGAAGCTCAAAATAGTTTTTTCTTCAAAAAATACCTTTAAATGCTATTTTTTCGCAATTTGTTATTATAAAACTTGAAAGATTATATCATTTTCTACAGGTTTACATACTTTTTCTATATATTTTATGGATAAATTTATAAAATAATAATAATAATCATATATTTGCTTATGATAAATATCAATACAAGTGATTGATAACAAATATAGTTTCAGAATATAGAGACAATTTTAAATTAGTTATTTTAGTTATTGGGAACACACATGATAATAAAAGTGATACTATTACAAAATACATTTCATTCGTTATATATAAAGGATCTTATCTTCAAAGAAGTGTTGACAAAATTGTAAATGTCTTGGATTTTCCCTTCATCGAGCTCGGATAGCAAGGCTTGTGTACGGTTTTGTGGTGGAACGTTGGCGATGTATTTCTTGAGGTATTCTTCTGTTGGTGCACACATTAACGGGCAGACGAATAACAGGTGTTGAAGATCGTCTTGTTCATATGTATTGCATAGAGTGCATATTTCTGCTTGACAGAATCTGTACAGAAAACCATTGTGGTAAATATGTAAATTACTGGAACTTGATGTACGGATTTGGCCTATTAAGCGAGCAAATTTATATGGGATGTTCAAGGAAAGAAAAGAGTTTGAGTAGTAATACTGTTTGAAGAAGGGATTGTACGAGGAATTAGCTATTCTATGGGTGTCTGTGGTCATAAGGAGATAATTATAGTATAATAGGATATTAGGAATTTGTTGTTTGAGCAGTATGGAATTTTGTTGACTCCAAATTTCGTAAAAGTTTGTTTTATTTAGGATTGTTTCGATGTTTTTAGTCCAATTAAATCTTTTCTGCCTTTCTACAGAGATATTTGTCTTTTCTCCAAGTTTAATTAAGGCATTGTAGCATATTTTTACAAATCTGTAGTCCGGCATTATCAAAATTTTATACCACCAGGTTAATATCTTTTTGACGATTTTTAGTTCTAATTTATTTTGACCAGTTTCTTTCCTGATGACATAGTTGGGAGTAGTTTTCTGCCAGCCCAAGATTGTTTTAAAGTATTTTGATTGTACTTTTTCCAATGCTTCGAATTGGTTTACAGCCCATATTTCACTTGCGTATAAAGCACTGGAAAGTATTGTGGTTTCAAAGAGTGTTGTGATCGTCTCCCAGTTGAATGATTTAGTCTTCAGTAGCACATTCTTGATTCCGCCTGTAGCTCGGTTTGCTTTTTGTAATTGCAAATCGACGTTGTTGTTAAATAAACCCGATGGACTAAAAGTAACACCTAGGTAAGTGTATGAGTTTGTAGTGTTTATTTCATGTCCTTGGCAAGTGTAAAATTTATTATTTGCTACAGGGCGCCCTTGGTGAAAATGCAAAATTTTCGTTTTACTGGGATTTATTTCAAGATCTAAAGAATTGCAGTATTTTTCCATATAGCTGTAAGTTTACGTTGGATATCTAAATGCGACGTGGCAAAAATGACTAAATCATCCGCATATTGTAAGGATAAAATATCGGTATTATGGTTTACGAATATTCCTTCAAAGTTTTGATCTATGAAAGTTTTTTCCAGTTCCGCAGTATACAGTGCAAATAAAATGGGACTAGTACATTCTCCCTGGAGAACTCCTTTGGTAACATCTATGTTTTCAGTTAAAACATTGTTAACAGCTATTTGCATAGTAGCTTGATTATAGATATTTTTCAGGAACCTAGTAACTTTTCCACTCACTCCAAGATGAAATATTTTTTGCCACAGTTTTTCATGAGGTACTGAGTCAAACGCCTTCCGAAAATCAAAGAATATAGCATATGTGCCAGTTTTGTGTGTTAACATCCTTGACTGCACAATTGTTGTGAAAACAAACAAGTTATCTACGCAAGATCTATTTTTGCGGAATCCGGATTGGGATTCAGGAAGAATTTTGTTACTCTCTGACCATAGTTGTAAGCGATTATTTATTATGAATGTTAGTAGCTTTGTAATTGTATTCAAAAGAGCTATTCCCCTTTAATTGGAGGGGCACTGTAGATCTCCTTTTTTATGTAACATACATAATTTTATCCTTGTCAGATATTTCGGAAGTGTTTCATTTTCGAAATAATTATTGAGCATGTTTTTGAGATGTATTTTTCCATTTGGTGGTAAGTATTGGAGTTGTTTATTAATGATGCCATCGAAACCTGGAGATTTGTTTGGTTTTAGTTTTGATAGCGCAAAATTTATGTCATACATAGTAATTTCGCCATCCAAATACGGGTGTTTTACATCTATGAATATGAGATCATAATATATTTTTTCGCCGTACCATTGTTTAAAGTAAATTATAAAATTTATTGAAATAATATAAAAATTATATGTCGGAGCTTATGCACACATCTCCATGGTTACACAGTTTAGCTCAAATGCATGTAACTTGACAGATAAATATCACTGTCAAAAAAATAATCATTTCAAATTAATAACAGTAACGTTTTCAACATAAAATTGTAAATAGAATAATAGTTACATGGAAAGGGATTTAATATACATAATTTCAAATTAATAATAATGTTTTAAAACGAAAATTGTAAATAGAATAATAGTTATATGGAAAGGAACTTAGGTTACATAATTTCTAGTATTAGTAAATATACAGATATGTATTTAAATAAGAAAATAAATAAATATATTATCACTGCATACTACCCATTGCTGGGTGTGCCTATCTGCTTTGTACACAGATTTCTATAATGATGATGACATATTTGTATCGTGCGGGCGTTTACTATGCGTCACCTCACGGGTACTCATTTTTGGCGTGGAGAGTGCATAACAGGGGTCATTTAAAATTCGAAATATTTGATAGTAGGAATTGAACCTGGTTCCCCAGATTTGCGACTCGGCACTCAGGCACGCGGCCATGAGACCCCATAGGTATATGTATTTAAATTAATAATAAATTAAATGGTGGGAGGTTTTGTGTTGGTCACATCAGATTTTTAGTTCAGATGTTCAGAATAAATTAATACATGTCTCAATTTCAGTGAAAATGGTCAATTGGCGAGATCAACAGGAAGGGGAGTTTTCCGATATTAAACCCTCCGTAACTTTAATTGCATAAGTTTAGGATTTAATCTGAAATGAAAATTAAACTAAACTTCCTATCGTCAAGTTTATACTTTGCCACTTCTTGTTTGTGTTTCAGATAATTACAACGTAATCGAACTTGAATATAGGCACAAAATACATGACAACAGCATGACGAACCATTCACCGTTGTCATCTGTCACATGATGTAATACTTATATTTGTATGAAATGTAAAAACATGAAAAACAAAACAATGAAATAAAAATAGTCCTATTATCACCAAAACATATTTAAAAATAGTTTAAATGCGAAATTTGAGAACAAAATTAAAGGAACATAAATATAAGTAAATAAATATATCATCGCGGCATATTACCAGTTGCTGGGTGTGCCAATCTGCTTTGTACACAGATATATGATGTCATTTCGTACCAGGCATCACCTCATGGGTACTCATCTGGGTCACTAGATTTATGACCCGACATTCAGGCATACGGCCAGGAGATAGAAGAAGAAATCATATTCAACTTATTCCACAAAAAATTCTAAAATATAAGAATCCAAAACTAAAAATCTGTTGCGGCCAGCACAATACCTCTCGCCATTTTCATTTTATGTTGCATACGGCCTTGGCAAGCAGATGTGGGGGCCCATGTCAGAATTACAGCTCGTAATAATGTACATAGGTCTCAAGTATCATGTTTTCAATCAAAACATTATGATTTTCCAAATCCATGTGGATTATTTTCCCCGACAAGTATATTTCATACTATTTGATTACAAATAAACATCAGAATTTTGAATGAAATTTTTTGACATATGTCAATTGTAACATCTATGTAAATAACTACTAATTTTGTCCCCCTATTCTAATATGTTCAAAAAAATTAAAATTCATTGACGGTATTAGCGGTATTTCTTAAGAATATATGTAATATTAACATCTATAATATAAATACATATTTAATTACTAATACAATAATATATATATATATATATATATATATATATATATATATATATATATATATATATAATAAATAAAATAAATAAATATATCATCACGGCATATTACCCATTGCTGGGTGTGCCTATCTGCTTTGTACAAAGCTATCGGTAATGATGAAATATTTGTGCCGCACGCTTAACAGGTGTCACCTTACGGGCACTCAATGCTGGCGTGGAGTGTGCAGCACAGTGGTCAATTTTGTGCCATTAAAATTCGAAGTAATTTTTGGCGTCGGTCGGGATCGAACCCGGGTCCCCAGATTGTAGGACCCCATCATATTACTCAACGTTGTATTTGTATTTGCTCTTTGCTATATGTATATAGTTTGTAATGTTATTATCTTGTTCTATATCTAGCTAATGATTCGTTGTTGCGATATGAATCCCATCTTATTCATAATTCAGAATTAATAACTGTCTGTCTTAATTGACGTACGTGGTGTCATCAGCGCTAATTCCATTATAACTTCGTCATTTTCTTGTTCAGACGGATATTTCGTTACCACGGAGATTTATTTACAACACTCTCGCTCAACTTGGAAGCTGCCAGCGGCTTATTTTTGATTGTTAATTAGCTCTGAATACAAAATTAATTCCAAATCATGTAATTCCAATTTTATAGCAAATAAAATGTTGTTAATTGTACTGGTGATTACTACAGACTACAGTTTGTCTTTTAGTAGAACATTAACTTTATTTTGATACTTTTACCTTCCGTCACCTATAGGTAAAGTATTGTCTTTGGTCAAAAATTCGGTGTTGAGTTTTCAATGAATAAGCACGTTTTAGAATCTCTACAATACGATTTTACTATTTTTACGATGATGTCTGTATGTGTGTGTGTGTATGTGTGTGTGTGTGTTTGTGTGTGTGTGTATGTGTGAGTGTGTGTGTGTGTGCGTGTGACCGCGGTTTCGGCCACGATATCTCCAATACTAGAATTTCAAAAATTACAATTCTTACGTATTCCTCTTCCTTGCATCCATATGCAGACTTGATTAGATTTTGGTTATAATTGGTCAACCGGAAGTATCCTCATTTGAAGATTTTATCAGTTCTTGAAAAAACAGTTAAATATTATTTACGCATTTAATATTATTATAAATATTAAAGAATATTCTATTATCTATGCGAATTGATTGCATTTTATACTTCATATTCAGTGGATACAGATTTAAAGAATTACAAAGAAATTAAATTTTATGGATCAGCCAGCTATGCTATAACTATGGAAACAGCTACTATATTAAGAAAATTCTAACTAACAGATGCCAGTGTTGATGAAAAGAAAATGAATGTGGCTGATATGAGGATGTTGAGATAGATGTTGGGGAAGACACGGAAAGATACGGTAAGGAATGAAAAAATAAGGGAAATAACTTGAGTATTAAAAGTTTCTAGAAAGATACTAGAGAGACAATTACATTGGTTTATGTGATGAGGAGAGTTAAAGAATATATTAGAAGAAGAATGAATAGCTTAGTAATAGAAGATGGAAGAAACAGAGAAAGACCAAAGATAAGATGGAAGGACTATATTGCGGAAGACTTCTGAGAAAATCAACCGAATGAGGACGACCCGCAAAACAGAAATGAATGGAAGAAAATAGAAAATAGCGACCCCTAACGAATGGGAAAAGCTAAAGAAGAAGAAGAAGATGTCAGAGTCAAGCGCCATTTGCATAGTTTGTTTATGAAATAATTTTACCTGAAATTTAGAATCTTTTGCATGAAAATTTATGTATGGAATTTGTAAATAATAAACAAGATTGACGGAAGGTATTGTGCTGGCCACATCAGTTTTTTTTGTTTGTCTTCCTTATTATTGAAAGATACTCTAATTTTTATATGTATGTTATCTCATGTAAGTTACGTTAAAGTATTCTTGTCGTCATACCTACTATGAAAATATGTCATGAAATTATTGTTTTGTTGACAATAAGTGACATTCAAGTACTGGTTACCCCGTAGGCAGCGGGTTGGAATATTTTTCTTTAGATATCTAGGGCAAAAAAGTAAATTGTACACAGTAAGAAAGAGGAATACGAAAAAAAATATAATTTTTGGAATTGTAGAATTGGAATTATTCTGGCCGAAACGATCGTCACACATACACGCACACATATACAAAAAATAGGAAATTCGTATTCGAGGGACTCCAAAACGTGTGTATTCATTAAGAACTCACCATCGATTTTTTTGACCAGACAATACCTTCTTTACCTAAAGGAGACGGAAGCTAAAAAATGAAATACTTAATTTAATTGATTGTAAAATGATATGTATGTAAGGTATGACGTAAAATTTCATATGCACCTCGAGTCGTACGGTATAATTTTAGGTTTCGAATGCTTGCATCATCTCGGCCTACGGGCACTAGTGTGGTAAACTGCATTCTCGACCGAAAAACAGCACTTACGACTTTTGGTACATAAATAACTATTACCACTTATAATAACATAAAATGTCAAAAATTGATATTTTTCTGCGTTTTTCCCGAGCGACGCCAAACAGAAACTTTTCTAATTTTAAATGGCATAAAAGTGACCTCTGTGATGCCAGCAATGAGTGATGCCTGGGTAATCACCCGCGCGGTAGAATATGTCAGCATCATTACCGAAATTTTTGTACAAAGCAGATTGGTACATCCAACAATGGGTAATATGCCGTGATAATATATTTATTTATTTTAACTGCGTTTTTTTAAGAAAAACAGTTAAAAGCTTCAATAATAGGTATTTACGGTTGACCAATTGTAACCAAAATTGTAACTCTTTGAATTTACAAACGAGGAATATGAAAAAATTGTAATCTTTAGAATAATTGTAGCATTGAAGTTATCTAAGCCGAAAGAAATGATATACATACATGCACACATACACGCACACATACACACGCACACACACACATAGACATCGTCGTAAAAATAGCAAAAACTTATTCTAGTGACCCTAAAACAGTCTTATTCACTAAAATCAAAATCTCACCAATGAATAGTTGACGGAATGTAAAAACATACATTTAGACACACACACTCGCACATATAGGTAGTCATTCAGCCCTATTTTGTAAGAAAGTATTAAGTCTTAGCAACGTTGCTAATAGTGTTTCGGACGAGACGAGACATTCTCGAATCTCGTCTCGTCTCGTCTCGAAATTTCTTGTCTCGGCGAGACGAGAAAGCTTTTTGAACTCACGAGACGAGACGAGACATATGTCGAGATCTCGACAATTATTCCGAGATTTCTCGACTTTTTTATTTTTAAAAATACAATTTTTAAATAGATTTGGTTGGGACATTTTGTAATTTTTTTATATTTTTGTAATTATAAATCTAAACAGAATCGCTAAAATTTCTTAAAATATAACTACCTCCTACTTTCCTGACGCCACAGCATTCTTGTTCACTTACCGACTAAGTGTTACATCCAGTAATGGGTAAAAAACGGATGATATATTTATTTTATTTTAATAATTTATTATTTATAGGGATTATTTTTAATAAATAATGTTTAAATAAGCAAAAGATACTTATAAAATTGATATTACATGAAACAAAGATGCATGAATATGAATATTAGAAAGAGATAAAACATAAAACATGGACAAATATAATTTTGCCATGTGCAATTTATACAATTTGTTTATTGAACAATTTTTATTTGCAAAACAAGCATATTTATTTGTTTTATATGCTCTTCTTTAATTTTCCTTATTTTGAATATTCGCGCCAATGAAACTTCCCAGCTCATCCGTATTTGTTTGTACTTTAGGTATAAAATTGATAGTAAATAAAATAGTTGTTTGACTCAAACTTTTTAATCACCTTGTATATTATTCGTGTTCCGGTTATATATCAATTTAAATCGCTTATTGGATTTATTAAAAAAAAAATCGAGAAATCTCGTCGACATTCTCGGCCGAGACGAGATTGCATTGTTCGAGACGAGAAAAAATCGAGACGAGACTTAATTTCTTGCCTTCTAGACGAGACGAGACGAGACAACGCAGTTTCTCGTCTCGATCGTCTCGTCAGAAACACTAGTTGCTAAAAAAATTAACCAATAGAAGCAAATGTAAAGCCAGTCAATTTCATGTTTTATTCAGTTTTCGCAATTATTATTGGTTATTTGCTATAGCAACGTTGCTAAGAAATAACAACTTTCTTACAAAATAGAGCTGATTATCGTAAAATCAATAAAATTGCTTTTCCCACAGGTGACGAGAAATAAAAATAAATATACCATTTTAGTTCATGAGCTCATGGCGTCATTAAATTATAATTTCGACGATGTCTAATTGAGCTTTGATAGTAATGTACGTTAATGATAAAAGCCAAAACCTTCTAAAACGGTTAGTCTTTCTATCCTTAAGGGACAATTAAATTTGTAAGGTTCTCCTACAGTTACCTACCACTTCCGTCTTCATCATGTCCTCGTTTTGCTGAAAATATCCATTTCAAGGGTGTAATTATGTAAGAAAGTGTTAGTCCGAAATAAGCTTTATAAATTGCTTCAATTATAAGGCTGCCATTTGCATTTCAAATAGTTGTAGACTTTTTATTAATTTACACACGAACTTCTCTACATAAATAAAAAAATAAAATCTCGCATTGAATTTTTTACACCGCTGCGTAATATCGTTGTTAGTAACCAGTTTGCGGTAATGGATCGTAAAGGAAAATATAAAACTTTAGCTATAAAAAGAATGTGCCTTAATATCCCACCCTTATACGCAGTACGTCTTAACTCTAAAAGTATACCTACTACATTCTTGATTAATTCTCTTCAAGAGGACAGAAATAAATAGTAGTCTCTCCCATTTATTTATAAAACTTTAGACACTAGAAATATCGCTTAAATTCAACTTTCTTCTTATACAGAGAATTTATTTTAAAATGCAACATATGGTTCATCATTTCCATATGGTTACACACTACTTTAAAAAAATCTGATGTGGCCAGCACAATACCTTCCGTCAATCCTGTGTATTATGTACAAATTCCATACATAAATTTTCTTGCAAAAGATTCTAAATTTTTGGTATTTTATGATTCCCTTTCTCGGCAACGGAATTCCATACTCCTGATAACATACAAATCACATGAAATAAGAAAATCTTGAAATTTTGAATGAAAAATTATGACACTTGTCAGTTATGGACATAATTAATTGCTGTCATTTTGATACGGGTCCCCATATCTGCTTTCCAAAGGCAGCAAAGTCATGTCACTGCACGCGCCCTATACATAATTTTTTTGCAAAAGATCCTATATTTCCAGTAAAGTTATTTCATAAACAAACTATGCAAATTGCACTTGACACTGACATCTTCTTCTTTAGTTTTCCCATTCGTTAGGGAGTCGCTATTTATTATTTTCTTTTCCACTAATTTTTGTTTTGCGTGTCGCCCTCATTCAGTTCCTTTTCTCTCAAGTCTTCTGCAATACAGTCTTTTCATCTTATATTTGGTCTTCCTATGTTTCTTCCACCTTCTATTAATTTATTCATCTCTCCTCATGACATGTTCAAACCAATGTAATCGTCTCTATTATATCTAAAAACTTCTAACACTAGAATTACTTCCCTTATTTTTTCATTCAATTAGTTGCTTTTTATTGATACTGACATCTGTCAATTTGAATTACCTGAATATATTAGCAGTTTCCATGGTTATGTTAGCATAGCTGGCTGAATTATGAAATTTATACGAATTTTTTATCTTTATTATTCTTTAACTCTATATCTGTTGAATATGAAATATAAAATGCAATCAAATCGTATAGAGAATAATATATTCTTTAAGTTATAATAACATTTAACTGAGTTTTTCAAGAAAAACTGTTAAAATCTTCAAATGAGGGTACTTCCGGTTGACCAATTATAACCAAAATCTAATCAAGTCTGCATATGGTTGTAAGGAAGAGGAATACGCAAGAATTGTAATTTTTGGAATTCTAGTATTGGAGATATCGTCCACGAAAAAGCGGTCACATACACACACACACACACACACATACACACACACACACACACGCACATACGAACACACACACACACATACAGACATCATCGTAAAAATAGTAAAATCGTATTGTAAAGACCCTAAAACGTGCTTATTCAATGAAATCTCACCACCGAATTTTTTGACCAAAGACAATACCTTCCTTACCTAGAGGTGACGGAAGGTAAAAATGACACCAATGTAATAAATGGCCATTTTAATATTTAACATTATAAATAAAATCTATTTTTAATCACAGACAATATTATAGTTTCCACTAAGTATATTGAAAGACGAGTATTACAATGTTCCTTGTTGTGATACGAGTACAGTTCCGTAATCGAGCCGTAGGCGAGTTACGCAAAGTATGAGTATTACAAAGGGACATTGTAATATGTGTTTTTCAACTTTTAGGTCTCGCTAAGAGAGGTATTGGATTCAAGCTAAAAATCTCATATCCAGATTTCAATGAATAAGCATGTTTTAAGGTCCCTAGAATCCGATTATAACATTTTTACGATGATGTCTGTGTATGTGTATGTGTGTGTATGTATGTGTGTATGTGTGTGTGTGTGTGTGTGTGTGTGTGTCTGTGTGATAGGTTGTTGGAGGTACGATTTCTCAAATTCTATAAGACTAAAGACCTGCGTAACTACGGATTCCTCAATCTAACAGTAATGGGAAGAGTTGAATTGGTTCTGGTAACAATTGGATAACCGGAAGTGGTACTTTCTAAAAAGAAAAATTCTAAATATTATTTTTTGAATTTTTTTTACTACAAATAATAAAGATAATTAAATTCTTAATCTGACACATTTACTTTTTTTTTATTATATCTCGTATAGGTTTGGAGATATAGTATATAATAATATAGAATAATCTGTTGTAATAAATCTCGTTGCCTAAAAAACAGTTGCAATATTTAAATTTTTGTAATTGACAAATAAATGCAAAATGTCAGTGTCAGATTTTTCTGGGAGGTATGAGTACATTTAATATCTATTATTGTATTATTAATTAAATATGTATTTACATTATAGGTATGTTAATATTACATATATCCGGAAGAAATACCGCTAATACCGTCAATGAATTTGAAGAATTTTGAACATATTAGAATAGTAGGACAAAATTCCTCACAGAACGAAAGAAGAGAAATAATTTTAATTATTTGTGTGTACAAGAAATGTTAAATTCGTTACTTATAGGGCGCGAGAAGTTATGTGACTTTGTTGTCCTTGGCAAGCAGATATGGGGATCCGTGTCAGAATATCGGCTAGTAGTTATTTACATAGATGTCACAATTGTCATATGTCATAATTTTTTATTCAAAATTTCAAAATATTCTGATGTTTATTTGTCATCCATAGTATGGAATATACTTGTCGAGGAAAATAATCCACATGGATTTGGAAAATCATAATGTTTTGAATGAAAACTTATGATACTTGACACCTATGTACATTACTAGTGTCATTCGAACATGGGTCCCTATCATAGATTAAGGAAAATATATTATAGAAGATTGGGTATCTCCCCTATAAACCGTGGTAACAAGTTTTAGTGCCGTCTATGAAAAGATCAGAGAACTAATTTTGACAGCCGAGAAAGTGGCGGGAAAAATTAATTCATTTTGAATTATTCGAAACTTTAAATTTTATATCTTGAAAATGTAATTAACAAAAAATCTATCGAAAATAGATAATTTATTAAAGACATTATCAAGAAATGTGAATGTTGAACTATAAAAAAATAATTACAGTACTTAATATGTTAATATCTTTATTTAAAAATATAAACATTACATTATTTGAATCAAATAATAAATAAATAACTGTAAATCTCAAACTACACGGCGACAACTATTAAAATTTAAGAACTTACTACTCAAGGAATTAAAAATTTTGTAATGTCTTTCGGTGGTGTTTAAATGAAAGTCATTATTTAAATGTATGTATAATTATTGAACAATCCGACCCTATACAATACACACAACGACAACCTTAGTATTTGACGACCACAGTTAGACTGACTCCAGCAATATTATAACTAATTAAACAAACTTAAACATCACCAAAGTACAGTCCGATACACTACAAATTTGAATTATTATTATTATTACAGGAGGTAATTTTATTTCAAAAAAGGGATGTTACTTTAAATGTCTGCCAGAAATGCACTGCTTCATTGACCTCGTTATCGATGTTCGTCCACTTTTTAACAAATCTACCCTCTTCTATACTCCTTTGTTCACTTACATAAACTATTTCTTCTATTGGGCACTGTCAACTTCTGCAAGAATGTGTCTTCAGTATGCAGGAGTTACAAATATTTCATGTGATTTTTTTTCTGAAATATTATTAATTTGTTGTATTTTATATCACCCTCGAATAATAATGCTAGTATGAAAACTAATATACTTACTGAAAATATAATGAATGATAAAGTACTATATTGCAATAAAGATACAAATTCAGAAATAATAGTTTTAAATGTCAAAGAATTTCGAACGATGTAATAGAGAATTGTGGGAAATTTACAGCAGTTCTCAAACATATGTTACATTTTTATAGTATTTTCACATTAAAGTTTGAGAATCCCTGTAAAATCTGTACTACTAAAATCATCTATGAAAGAGTCAGGAAGTATTTCCAAACGCTACTAGATTAAAAACTTGTTATCACGTTTCTGAATGTAGATTCACCCCCCTGATCCCTATATCTGCATGCCAAGGCCAACAAAGTCACATAACTGCTTGCGCCTTATGCAACATAAAATGTAAATAGTGAGAGGTATTGTGCTGGCCACAACAGATTTTTTTCTATTGCGCATTAATTTACTTTTATTTTTAAATTATTATTGAAAGAAATATTAAAATATCAAGGTAGGTAACACTGACAGTTTCAATAAACATTTAAAATTTAATTTATATTTAATTTAATATTTTGACAACAGTTACTTACAAGTTAGGTTAGAGTTCAAGTATATATTTCTTATGTTATGTACTTACCAACAAATACATTGAATTTTAATGTAAAATAGTGCTTTACTGTTTGATGTAAATATATTACACCACTGAGACCACTGGCTCTAAAATAATAATAGTGTAACACGAGGGGTGTGTTACAGACGCTCTGATTCTGGTATTGTACTTTTTACCAACGATGACCATTACTTTAACTGAACGAAGGACGAACACACATACACTTAACTTTGATGGCCAATGAACACACTTTACATTATGGACACAGACAATATTAGGATTTTACTAACTAATTAACTTTATTTACACATATTATTTACATTTAAACTAACTTATTATTGATTACACTAAACATAATTAAACACATAAACTATATAGTTACGTTTTACATTGTAACTCTGCGTAGTAGCGTCTACTACGCGCTCAAACTAAAACCCGAGACTACATCTCGTCTATACGAGTATTTAAGACTGACTATCTCAAACAAAGCGTTACTTTTGTGAGAAGCTTATCTCTCTGAGGGGTTGAAGAGGGTATCATATGGCATCCATATCAAAATATCAGCCCTGCACGTAGGCTTGCAATAACTTCTAGACTTTATTGTCAACAAATAACTGTCCAATGTCTCTGACAGTTAGTCTAAACAGTCAGTTAATAAAAGATGATAACTATTTCTAAACAGAATTTTAACTAACAAAGATAACAAGTTGAAATATTATTTCTGAAACTATAATTTAGAAAAGATTATAAAAAGTTACTTATTTGTTATTGCTCGCCTTGTCACAATAGTTATGCTAAAATGTGTCCCCCTCTATGCTTTACAAAATATTTTAATCACTTCTTTGGTTAACTTTACATATTCACGAATAAATGGCACGGTTCCATTATCTTGATACACCTGTATATGTGAAATATTATAAAATTTTGGTATATAATATATTTTGGATTTGAAATTTGGATTTGCATTGAAAATGAAAAAAGATACCGGACCCGGACATTTGCCCCAAAAAAGAGGATATGTCCGGTGAAAAGAAGACGTCTGGGAACCCTAACTTCACCTGATCATTCGTTGATTGATAGAATTAATTTATTTATGTATTTTAAAAAGAATGCTTTTTTACCAGAATATAATGTAGACTATACAAATTTTTCCCTTCTCTGCACCCTGTCCTTTGCCTTGCGCTCCTTCAAAACATAACATTTTCAACATGACCACTGAATTGTCAAGTGTAGAAATCGCCAGTCCATACTTTTTGACGGTAACTATAATGTAATATGAGTAGCCTTTTATATCTAAGAATACGCGCAAAATGTACGTATATTATAATAGTTGTAGATAATAGTTATTTATGTATTAAGGCACTGAAGTTCTATTTTGTATCACGAATGTGGAATTTATTTGCCGGGGCCGTAAGGCCAAGGAAAATAAACCATATAAGTGATAAAAAGATACTTCATTGTCGAGGTGCATATTCAGTAGTTATACAACAAGAGGTTCGAAAATAATCGAATATACAGTTGGGAGGACGAGATGTGTTTCCTAGGTAACACATCGAGTCCGGAAACTGTATATTCAGATGATTTTCGAAGCTCGAGTTGTATATGTTAAGACTATACAACGAATCAACCAACTATATTAAACAAATTATTTATTGAACATGAGAAAATTATTTATTAATATATAATAGCTGGAGAAAGCTGAAGATTACACGGAAATATTTTCAGTCAATGGATTTCTTGGTTTACTTCCATTTAAATTTGTTCTCAAATTTTTGAGAAGATTTTCATGATGGTTAGCACTCAGTTGCAAATAAGGCTGCAGGGAAGCAGCACTACTATGTCCAGTAATTTTAGTGATTTCTTGAGGACTAATACCTGCGTATGATAACTGACTAACTGCGGTTGATCTATTCGAATGGTTTGTAATTTTCACTTTTTTAGTGTCGATTCCAATGCTTTTGTCCATTTTCTAATTTTCTAATTTCGTTTTCTCCTACAAGTACATTTTTGTACCAATAACTATTTTCATATTTATTCCAATCTTTGTTTACCGTCAGAAAAAGGCGATCTGTTTTGATGTTGGGCGTACGTCTAGACAACATTTTTTTGAATAACCTGACTGGGCAGATATTTTCATTTTCTTTATTGGAAACTAACCATTTGCTGTCAGTGGTATTTTTGTCACCCCCTTGCGCAGTTTTTCCAAAAATTAGATTATATTCGACACGTCCTGTCGGAGAACCATAGTTGTCTATTTCTTCCTTAAAATGTTGTACTAAGCATTTACCTCCTTCCTTACCTCTCCAAGCCAATTCCACTGACACAATATGAAAAAAATTCTTCTGTAGGCCGTCAGGAGATTCTTCGTTAAACGTTTGCAAAATTTTTTGGTGCTCAGTTAACGTCAATGCTGATGAACTTTGTTTACGTTTAGTAGCTATACCTTGTAAAACTTTTCATTTACAATTTCGCGCATCTCTTGCCTTTTGAAATGCAACCCCTTTAAAAGGGTCAATAATTTTATTGAACTGCTTATAAGTTTGCTGAATGTGTTTAGCAGTAAGATTCCATAATGTTTTTAACACACCTTCTTTATATTCTTCACCATTCACTTTACGCATATTATAAGCCCAATCTTCTAGTATAGTACATAGCTCGTTTTCAGACTTTTCTTCATTTAAGCAATAATTTTTTTCTTTACAAAATTCTTCAAATTGGCGCAATACATACTTTTCAGTTCTTACTGTGTTCATCGGCCCTGTTAAAGGTACATTTTTTTCAATTTCTTCGCTTGAAACTGCACCAAATCGACTCATTTTTGCGAAGTGCCAAAAATATTAATTGTTTGTTTATATTCATGGATGATATGATTACATATGATTCAATTGTTTGAGACCGAAATACGCCAAGCGTTGTGTTTCGCGAAACACAACTTAGCAACGCAAATAATCGATGTTATACAGCGTAACTAAGAAAAATTGAGCTACCTGATTAGTCTATGTTCCGATGAGTTGTATAGTCAATTTTATTTCAAATCGATAAATGAAAATGAAAGGTATATTTATGTTACATTATATCTGTCAGTCTAGGAATCAATGTTGCTAACCTCCGGACATTGAGGTTATCGTAAAGAACAATCAAAATTATGTTTTATCTCAAACTTCTTCATCGAAATTATTTAGCTTGTCCTTCTTGCACATATTTTTTGTCATTTTACGAACAAATTTACTATTGCACATCATATACCTGCCGAAATTATCTTACGTGTACAATAATTATCATAAGGTTGGCAACACTGCATTTGTATAAAATCGTTTTATAATGGATTACTTTAGTTCCGATTTCTGAACTTTTAATGACGATTTTTATGCACTTTAGTGAGGTTTTCAAATAAAAATACATATTTAAAACAAAGGTGGACCCATGTTACATTTACTGTGAAACTATAGTTTCAAACTTGTCAACTACACCAGTAATATTGGAAAACTGAAAGTAGTAAAAAAATATTCTTGTAACAGAAATTACTAGAAGTTGTCACTTGCACACTTGTGGCTTGTAACTTGTTAACTAGTAATATTTATGAAACAGGACCAAGGGTGAATATATTGTTATCATGGCAAATTTCTCATTTAATATTGTTATCCTAATTCCTAAAAGCATTCTAACCTTCCGTCACCTATAGGTAAGGAAGAGGTATTGTCTTTGGTCAAAAAATTCGGTGGTGAGTTTTCATTGAATAAGCACGTTTTAGGGTCTTTACAATACGATTTTACTATTTTTACGATGATGTCTGTATGTGTGTGTGTGTGTGTGTTTGTATGTGCGTGTGTGTGTATGTGTGTGTGTATCTGACCGCCTTTCATGCACGATATCTCCAATACTAGAATTCCAAAAATTACAATTCTTGCTATTCCTCTTCCTTACAACCATATGCAGACTTGATTAGATTTTGGTTATAATTGGTCAACCGGAAGTACCCTCATTTGAAGATTTTAACAGTTTTTCTTGAAAAACTCAGTTAAATGTTATTATAACTTAAAGAATATATTATTCTCTATACGATTTGATTGCATTTTATATTTCATATTCAACAGATATAGAGTTAAAGAATAATAAAGATAATAAATTCGTATAAATTTCATAATTCAGCCAGCTATGCTAACATAACCATGGAAACTGCTAATATATTCAGGTAATTCAAATTGACGGATGTCAGTATCAATAAAAAGCAAGTAATTGAATGAAAAAATAAGGGAAGTAACTCTAGTGTTAGAAGTTTTTAGATATAATAGAGACGATTACATTGGATTGAACATGCCATGAGGAGAGATGAATAAATTAATAGAAGGTGGAAGAAACATAGGAAGACCAAATATAAGATGAAAAGACTGTATTGCAGAAGACTTGAGAGAAAAGGAACTGAATGAGGACGACACGCAAAACAGAAATGATATTACTGGAAATATAAAAAAATAAAATAATTTAAGGTGGCAAAAACAAATCACATAAGGTAATACAACAGATTATAGCTATAAGCGAATTCAGCAGATTATTATGTTATAAATATAATGCTATATATGTTTTTATTTCTTATTGTAAGAAACATACTGTTCTTTTTAGGAGTAGTTCAGTTCAGTACGAGGTAAGGTCAGTTCATTTCTCCCCTAAAAAGAAAACGCCCATAGAATAGTTTGCAAAAAAAAATCTGTGTGGAATTTGTACAAAATACGTAGAATTAACGGAAGATATTGTACTGGCCACATCAGATTTTTTTTACTTCATCATCATGCATAAAATCGCATATTAAAATTTTACTAAATAAGTACGTTTTACTTTTAAGGTCCCTGAAGTTCGATATTAACATTTTTACGGTGATGGCTGTTTATTTATGTATGTTGTATTCTTCTTTCCCATGTTTTCTTAGGTCTTCCTCTTCCCCTTTATTTTGTTCATATTTATAACTTCTACTACTTTTCTTCTAGTTCTTGAATTGTTAACAACATCCTTATGTTTACATTTCTATGTATTCTATGCATAGTCCAAGATTCTTGTGCTTGGGGCGGAATATAAAATTGCGCCCCTCCCCTCACCATTTTTAGGAAATTGTTATTAAAAATCTGATGTGACCAACACAATACCTCCCGCCATTTGATTTTTATTAATTTGAATACATATACCTATGGGGTCTCGTGTTACTGTATGTTTTTACTCTAATCAAGGTATATGGGCATAATAAAATACTTATACAGGGTGTTCGTCTATAAATAAACCAGTAAATATCTTGTTTATTATTAATTTTAGCGATTTCAACTATATAACATAAATTATACTTTGTTAACTCCTCTATAAATTTTCGGAATTAGTTCGATATTATTACCTCCGGTTTTCGATTAATTGATACCAACTTTTACTTTTTAAATGAAACAACCTATATACATATTTTTTCAAATTTAAAAAGTACATGGAATTTGCTATCCAGGAATATAAAAACAAACATATGTTATATTATTAAAAAATATAATGGCAAATGATTAAAGTATTACTTTTTTATTAAATGCAGAAGGCTTTGCATTTCATTTATTTTCCGTTACACCTTCCAAATATAAATAAAATTAATTAAATATTCATATTTATGTACATATACTTCAATACGATATTTAATTATTATACTTGTTATTTAATGTCAAACAATATCGCTAAAATATATCATATTCAAAAAAAATTATATTGCAAAGCCTCTTACATTTATTAAAAAATGTAATATTTTAAACATTAGCTATTGTATTTTTTAATAATTTGACATATTATTGTTATTATACTGCTGGACAGAAAATTACATGTAGTTTTCAAATTTGAAATATATATATACGAGGGTCATTCAATAAGTAAAGAGACAAATGGCTATAGCTCAAAAACGGTTTATTTCAATCTTTCAAAATTAAGGCTATTTTTCAACATAATCACCCCCCCCCCCCACAGTTATGCACTTGTCCCATCTTTCTTGCAGCTTCCTAATTCCCTTGGCGAAGAATTCTTTCGATTTACCCCGAAGCCACTTTTGCACCGCTTCCTTTACTTCCTCATTGTTAGCAAATCTTTTTCCACGTAGGGCGTCTTTGAGTGGTCCAAACAGGTAAAAATCAGATGGGGCGAGGTCGGGACTGTAGGCAGGATGAGGTAAGACCTCCCAACCCAAATTCTTGAAGCGGGTCAGCTGGGCTGTATGAGGGCGGGCGTTATCGTGCTGAAGAATGACTCCTTTTGACAAGAGTCCACGGCGTTTGCTCCTGATAGCTGGTCTAAGTTTGTGTTCTAGCATCTCAGAGTAGTATTGGCTACTGATAGTTCGCTGATCTTCAAGGAAATCGCAATAGACTGGACCCTGTGAGTCCCAAAAGATGGTCAGCATCACTTTACCGGCGGAAGGTTGAACCTTGAATATTTTGCGAACTGGAGAGCTAGTGTGTTTCCATTCACACAGTTCATACAACTTTTACCGTACTGTATTAACATTCTAGAAAAAAATTCACTTGGTTTTACACCTTCTGCGACTAAAAATCTAATGACTGAGCGCTGCTCTTCTAAGGTGCAATCTTCTAGTGGACTTGCCATGGTAAACTGAAAATTTTGAGGTTATGTTGACATAAAATGATGAAACAGCTGATCAGAGCATATCCCAAGGTTGACATTACCTCTAAATTTCGCAAATACATATTCGCAAAATATCACTGCCTGACGCATCCCGGCATAAATGCGACTAAAAAACACATTTCTACCAAATTTATATGGCCAAACATGAACACTAACTTACGAGACTGGACAAAAACTTGTGTAATATGCCAAAAATGTAAAGTTACTAGACACACTAAAGCACCTTTAGGCAAATTTGACACTCCGTCAAAAAGATTTGACATGATACACATAGATTTGGTAGGCCCTCTACGAACCTCAAATAATCACTCATACCTACTAACATGCATCGATCGCTTCACCAGGTGGCCAGAGGTAATTCCCTTGAAAGACACGAAAATCGAAACAGTAGCTCGCGCATTTATAACCGGCTGGGTATCAAGATTTGGGGTACCATCCACTATTACAACGGATCGAGGCCCACAGTTTCAATCATCATTTTTTAAACATTTAACTTCACTATTAGGCTCAAAACACATCAGTACAACAGCTTATCATCCGGAATCCAATGGTATGATAGAACGATTCCATAGACAACTAAAATCCGCATTAAAATCCTGCTACAATGCCAAGGATTGGTTCGACAACATTCCAATGATATAATACGGACAACATACAAAGAACCACTCAATGGTACGGCAGCGGAAATGGTCTATGGAACAAATATAACATTACCAGGAGAATTTAAAAATAAATCGTACAATACAACAAAAGATAAATTAGACATTCAAACCTACCTAACCAAACTAAAACTGAATATGGAAAACCTTCCAGTACCAACAACAAACTATTTACAACAAAAACAAAACGCATACGTAAACCCAGACCTATTCAAAACAGAAATTGCATTCATACGACATGACGCAAACAAAACACCCCTCCAACAAAGTTACGATGGCCCATACAAAATAATCAATAGACGTAACAACTATTTCACTTTGGAAATAAACAAGAAACCACAAACCGTTTCAATAAACAGATTAAAACCAGCATACATCTTACCCTAACAGGTTTAAAACTCCTCCATACCCACACGCACCAAAACCGTGGAACAGAAGAGGAACCTTTTCATAAGAACCATTGTTAATTATAAATATTAAGAATTATGTTATATCGTTTCTCTGGGTGAGGGGTAATGTGGCGGATCAAGTAAACTTCAATATTTATCAAGTTATCCGCCAAGTTAGCCTCGACCATTGTTGATCAGCTGTTCCGAGATTACCTGGGTACAGCTGACAACAACAAAACAATTATTATTTTGTATTCCTCGTTTGATTTAACGTCAAAATGTATTAATAAAATTTAATTAAATATTTACAATATATTTATATCATAATTGTACAAGTGTTTATTTTACAATTGTAACGATTAGGTTATCGAATAAAGATAATCCTTTCCTTACATATATATATATATATATATATATATATATATATATATATATATATATATATACACAGGGTGTTTATTAAACATAGGGCAAAAATTAAAGGGATTATTCCCTGAACCATTCTAAGATGATTTTGTCGTTCGATGATTTTAATACCAAAAATTACATGTAAAGTTTCTTAATCTACAAGTACTGTTGAAAAAGACTACCTCCAGCTACGATACAAGAATCCAATCTTCTTCTCATTGATTGCCGAACTCTTTCAAAAACACCAGGGTCGTTTCTTATGGAGTTACAGCCAGCAATTATCCGATGTCTTAAATCTTCCAAATTTGCCAATGGAGTAGGATATACTAATGATTTTAAATGGCCCCATAGGAAAAAATCCAGGGGATTTAAGTCCGGGGATCGAGCAGGCCATAATAGAGGTCCACCTCGACCAATCCAGTGATCTCCGTATGTTACTGTTAAAAAATCACGAGCAACCACACTAAATGCGTTGGTGCACCATCGTGCATAAACCACATTGCATTTCTTGTTGCCAATGGTACATCCTCCAGAAACTGAGGTAGAGTATGTTCCAAAAAGTTGCGATACACCTCGTCGGTAAGTCCATAAATGAAATGCATGTCAGTCATCTCGGCGTTCGTATAGCTATTCATTCTAAGAGGACTTCACTAACAATAGTTTAAGTATTATAGACAGAAAATACACGTCAAACAGCCAAACGTCGCAACAAATTTGACACATAAATTGCCTGCTGTTACTAGATTAATAATTTGAAAAATATCAAAATTGGTTTTGTCGAAAAAAAATTTCGCCTTGTATCTTCGAAACAAAGCGGCTTTCCAAAAATCATCAAAGGACAAAATCAATGGTCCAGGGAATAATCCCTTCAATTTTTGCCCTATGTTTAATAAACACCCTGTATATATTTGAAAATTAAAGGTTGCCATTAATTAATCAAAAACTGGAAGAAATAATATTGAACATTCTATAATTCATGTTATATAGCTTAAATCGATAAAAGTAATAATAAGCTAGATTTTTGCTGGTTTATTTAAAACGGACAGCCAGTATATCTCTGATAATATCTCTTTAGTTTATTCAATTTACTTTTTGGTTATAACAAAAACAATTCTTAATTACAATAAAGAAAATTTTATTACAATAATGAAAATGACTAGCCAATACTTTTAAAAGAGTAAAATAAGCAAAATCGGCTGATTCAATATTCAAATTCAAATGACAGCCCTGTATCGGGAACATTGTAATAATACAGGCTGAGATATCTACAACATGTCAACTTCGTAGAAATGATATTTAGGATGAGTTGTAACACCTTATTATTTATAAACCATACTGCGAATAAAACCAGACTGGTATATCCAACAATGGGTTTGGGTAGTAAGTCGTGTTGTTATATTTACATTTATGCTTGCAACATCTTCAGCTTCTCATGGATTTCAAATGTTAAATAAGGTTCCATTTCTTTCCACTTATTACGAGCAAGTTTTCTCGTTTGGAAATCACCATGTTGGGCGATATTTCCATCAAAATGTGGTTAGAATTTCCACAGTGGGAGCAAATCTAGCGTGAATGCTGAAGGAGTGCCATTGCAGGCACTTTTAACGAGCGATTTCAAAGCGTAATTCGTTCACATTCACCGCTGCTATTGGATTTGATGTTTGACAGTACTTGCACAGTTCGCTATGAAGTTCCACGGAACTAGTCTAGTTCTTATTAAATCAGATTTCAGCTCTTTGAATATAAGCATGAATATTACAACTTGTGTGACACGTTTACCCTCAAATTCAATTCAAGAGACATATGTACGTACATATAAGCCTTACATTCGCTAGTAGTAGGAATTTATCTTTTTTATACAGGATTAAGTTTGTTCTTTATATAAATTCTTTTTTAGTATCTTTTTATAAAAACAAGTTCAATCTGGGAACACGCCCCCGCCCTTTAACTTTTTTATTATAAGCAATAGAAAAAAATGCCTCATATAAAAGTTTTATTGTAAATATACTATTAGATGGCAGATATAGATATGTTTTAGTTAGGTTTACAAGATACAACTATTATTTTTTAAATAGTAACCTATAATTATTTTACTAAAATATAAACCCTCATTTTTTTGTCTTATCTAGGATGTATTAATCAAATTTGTTAATATATTATTATATTTTTTATAATTCCGTAGTACATACATACATCGTTTTCTCCGTTACTTATTAGAAAATTATTAGTAACAAACTATTGAAGACGAGTAGTATATAGCATGTTACAAGATAGATAAATAAATGTGTAAAATGCAAAACATAACAGATCACAATTATTGATTTAAAGCATTATTCACCCGTGCTCATAAAATTATCATTATTATATGAAAAACTAGAATTTTCCATGAAACATAACTGATGATGTGTATAGACATAAGTATATAAACAAATGGAAAATGATATTAGTTATTTGTAAGATTTTAAAAATGAAAAGTATTGGAATGAAGCTTACGCATTTCTCAGAAATTGTGTTTGTTAGCACAGCAACACAGAAACTGAAGGACATTTCCGAAGGTGAAAATAACGGTATATACAGCATTTTTAGGGATTGGAAGGGAAATAAAGAGGGATGAGAATTTTTGTCCCACTTATTCTGTTGTCGACAGCCGCAAAGATCACACTTGAAACGTTCACAATATAAAATGTATTTTTAATGGGGAAGTTTAGCGTGATTGAAATTGAAATTATATGTGAAATATTTTTTAATTGTAAATATATGAATAATTATAACTTGAATTGAAAGATAAAATTATGTTCCCATTTATTTATAATTAATTATTTATCATCGAACTTTTGTGACGTCACAAGTGACTTATGCGCATGCCTAGAAAGGATGGTGAGACCTGAGTTTTTAACATATGTATATGTTGAGACATTACACTACACACTGCTGGCTATTTCACATGGGTTTGTTTACGTTTTCGTGGAGTGAGGTTATGAGTTTTTAGTTCGAATTGGAATTGTATTTGTTTTCAAAACTATTATACGATACTTAATTTTTAATATTGAATACAATAATACACTAAATGAAATAAATCGAACCAGTCGTTTGCACAAGAAGAACAACAAAACTATAATAATCACAACACAGAACTGTCACTGCTTATAAACGTCAAAACAAGTGGATGCCATTTTTAAAACTTCCTGTTGCCATGTGAACCCAGCGCGCACCTGCTTAAGGTAGACTATACGTTCTCCGTGAACTTCTGTGACGTCATTATTTTATAAAAATTCATTATTCGATAAATCTAGCCATCTCTGAGTGAAATACAATATAGAATATCACTTTCCAAGGCATTCTTAATGTAATGAAAACAAAAATACACTAAACTTCCCCATTATAAAAGTAAATTTCCTTCTATTTGTTAGCTCCTTTTTCGTTTAGTGCGATACAAAATAACATACATGTATATTTGTTCACACTATTTTCTACAAAAAATAAGAAGATTGTGACGATTGTAGAGAAAAACGGCATTTTGACTAACCATGTTCGACGTATAAAAATCAGAATTTTAAAGGTAATTTTCTTTACTTTGTTCCATTTTCTATTTAATTACATACATACTTTCGAAATTAATAAATCTTGATTGTTTCCTTTTGTTATACCTAATGTTAAAAAATTTCATTTGAAGAATTATGATTTAATATGACTTATTTTTGTCTTATTACCCTTTGTTGGATGTGCCAATCTGCTTTATTTACAGATATCGTTAATGATGATCACATCACACACGTACCGTGTGGGCACTGACCAGACGTCACCTCAATGATAAAACATTTATGTAACTACAATATACCTTATCTCATTTTATTTATGTATACTTCGTTTAATTAAGCAAATATATTATATTATGTTATTAGGAGTAGAAAGCGGTCTTTTTGTGTTGAACCCAGCTATTGCGGCCGAGGCGTTAGCCGAGGCCAGGCAAGCTGGGTAAAACACAAATAAGGGCGTTCTGCTCCGAATAACATATACTATTTTTTCTTCAAGTGTTTCAAAGAAAACTGGGGATTTTTTAAATATTTTTCTACAAATTTTTAATTATAGCGTTTGCAATTTCAGCCATAGTTGGCTGTGTACACTACAAAACACAAACGATACAACTGTCAAATAACAATTTTTCAATATGGTCTGTGTTGCTGTGACGACTGCTGCCGCCAGCGGTGAACTAAAGAAGCTAACATTTTTTTACTAGTACAACAATGAACAACATTGTTGTACTAGTAATAAAATGAATATCTTCTTGTGTATAGTAGCATAATATGAATATTATTGTACACTTGAAGAAAAAATAAATTATTGTATATAATTTATATTTTTTCTTGAATCCTAATAGTAAATAGGTACTTTTCAAGGAATTTGCAACGTCCTCATGTATAGGGGTTCATAAAAAGTGCTATAAAGTATTTTTAACAACCATTCAGGCATTTACAGGCAACTTGTGATACGGAAATTTCAAATCACTTTAAAGAATTTGTATAAACCACTGTAGACATTTTCATCCCACTATATGAAGGCTTGCTTTGTGTCTACCTGGCAGTGAGGCAGGTTTTCCTACCCTAAACAGAGACTGGTGCATCATCCTTTTAAAAAGGAAGAATTGTTCAACCTTGGGGTTGCATATAGTTTCAATGCAAAAAAGTAGTTGCAGCTACGTCAAAACTTTACAGTGTAAGTACGAGAAAACATAATTCCCTGTAACCAACAAAATTATTGACAGTGAAAATCCGAAGTTATGTTTTATATTGATATAAATTTATTATGAAAATTTTGGCGATTATCGGTAATTTTTTGAGTTTTGATGCACAAAAATCGCGAAAATGCGACATTATAAGTTATCAATTTTATTATTGTAAATTATTTTGTTTTAGAATACCCTGGAAGACAGAGATTTTATGCAAAATTTCCCAACTACCTAAAGCGTGCGTAATATGTCACTTCCTACATTGTGCGATATTTTGCCATTTTTATAACTAATTACACGGCCGATAGAGCCTCAGATACGATCACACTATGATACAGATTTTTATAACGAACAACTAATTAAGTCATACGTATGCACTTAAATGTGATCCAAAAAGCCTACAGGTATATTTAACCGATTACTGCAGTTTAGAAAAAATGGAAAATCGGTTAAACCGATTTGGCGTTACCGGTTATTTCGATTAATCGGTTAACCGATTATTCAGAATAACTGGATAGTTGGCTATTATGATTAGTCAGGCTGTCAGGCAAGCTCCAAGTAGTCGGTTTCGCAATAATGTAGGTACTTTTGCTTTGTAATACTAAAATTTAAATTTGAATAAAATTGATGACATTCAATCGTTAGTAAATTGTTTTTTGCCTTATTAAGTTAATATACGAGGCGTGATTTTTAAGTAAGTGCCGTTTTGAAATAAAAATAAAACAAGTAGAATTTTCTTAGCAATTTTATTTTTAAATGAAAGCCTGTACTTTAATTTACTTTTCTACATAATTTCTACCAATATTAAGGCATTTATCGTATCGTAAAACCAGCTTTTGAATATCATCCTCGTAGAAATCTGCAGCCTGATTAGACAACCATTGCAACACGGTCGCTTTGACATCTTCATCGTCATCGTGGCGCTGACCACCCAGATGGTTCTTCAAATGCAGGAATATGTGGTGGTCATTGGGGGCTAGTTCGGGCCTGTATGGGGGGTGATCAAGTTGTTTCCAGGCAAATGATCCGATCAGCTCTTGAGTTCGATTGGCCACGTCTGGACAGGTATTGTCATGAAGCAAAACGATCCCCTTACTCAGCATGCCACGCCTTTTGTTTTGGATTACACGGCGCATTTTTTTAAGGTTTCACAATAAGTCGTAGAATTTATGGTATCACCACGAGGCAAAAAAACCACAAGCAACACCTCCTTCCTGTCCCAAAAAACAGTACACATGATTTTCCGGGCTGAAATTTTTTGGTTGAACTTTACCTTCTTGGGCGTTGTTGAATGCCGCTATTCCATGAATTGCTGCTTTGATTCAGGTGTAACGTAACCCATGTTTCGTCGCTTGTGACAATTTGGCTTAAAAACTCGTCACCTTCCTCACTGTACCGCTCTAAGAAAGTCAAAGAACTGGCTAAACGTTTGCTTTTGTGCACCTCACTCAGTATTTTCGGTACCCAGCGTGAGCATAACTTTCGATAATTTAAACGTTCTGTAACAATTGCATAAAGCACACTTCTTGACAATTGAGGAAACTTATCACATAACGTTGAAATCGTAAAGCGCCTGTTCTCTCTCAATTTTTTCATGAACTTAGTGTACCAAATCGTCAGTAATGACTGAAGGTCGCCCACTTCGTTCCTCATCAAGCACATCCCATCGGTCATAATGTTTTCTCCATACACTTCTCTGATCTGACGATGAATTTCAGCCGGTTTCACGCCTTTAACACTAAGAAAACGAATCACAGCGTGTATTTTCCAGTCGGTGGGATTCTGGATCGGAAGAGGCATTTCAAATACTCATAAAAGACTCGTAAGCACACCGAATGACTGTAATGACATCTGTGGCTTGCCAACAGAGTGCGGTACATAGAGCGCATGTGCCAAAAGCCGACCGCGGCGCTGCAGCGGCGAAATTTCAAAACGGTTCTCACTTTAAAAACACGCCTCGTACTTACCAATACTATAGCATAGGTCAGTTAACCGGTTACTTGTTGCTGGTTTCTCGCAATGTGGTTGGTTAACCGGATAGCCAGTTGACACAGCAAGTTTAAATCGCGGATAGCTCATTTAGTAATCACTGTTAACCGGCTCCTATTTTCAACAGTTTTTGACTACACTACTAACGCTTTAAGGCGAGCAACGTTTATAATAAAAGCACTTTTATGGAGCATACTCCTCATAAGAATATAATGTAAAAGCGCGCTCGTAAAACGGGCCATTGCATCAAATATCTAAACGTGGTTTTAACGTATTTATTTATTTAGAAGCTATTTTACAATCATTAGAAATGAAGCATGTACATAGGTACTTAAGAAGAGACAAAGGTGTAACAATGGTAGAATACAATAATGAATAGAAACATAAGAAAATAATTTGGACAAGAGATCTTCGAAGAAGGTTTGGAGCAAAAATGAGAAAAGATTATAGTTATATAAATTAGGTATTAAATATTTCGACGGTGGTGTACAATTACTCGAAATCTGTTATACAGCATTTATTCTCACAAAACCGACGTTTCAGTATACCTACACTTATAGTATCATTAAGGTCTACAAGTGCATACCGTAGCGTCAGGTAGCTTAGTATAAATGCTGTAAAACTAAGATTTCGTGTTATTTGTTAACACCAAATCTGCACCACAATCAAGAAATTTACGGAATTTTACTTATATGCTTAATATTGCTTCCTTCTGCTAGTGTTTTCCAATTTAGACATTTATACATAATATACAGGGTGTAACAGAAATAAGTACATTAAATTTAACCAGTGATAGAACTCGTCGAGTGCAACAATATTTCTTAATAACTTTTACATTTATAGTCGACCGAGAACAGCTTTACAATTGGCGGAACAAGAAAACGTATAAAGATGATTAAAAGTGATACAGGCCTAAATGAAATCGTAATAATTTTTCAAAATGGCCACCGTCATTGTCAATACAATACTGATTAAATGATGTAACTGTTGTTCTTTCAATATCCTACAAATTGTCAGATGTGACATTTTTTGTTGTAGTTCTATTCTTTGAGTACTAAAGCCTGGCTGAGAATCAAAACTTATTTTATTTACAAACATGTAAAAAGGTGCGAAGTTTGGAAGATGACGATTCGGAAAACGGTCGAAATAAATTTACTGGGCTTTGGCAGCGTTTCTCTGAGCTTCGCTATAGGCCAGCACAATGTCTGTATGCTCTCTATCCGTAAAGGCAGGTATTTTTACTGATTATAACTTTTATAAAAAATATTAACCGATTTATTTGTCAAAATTTATTAGAAAAAGTTGGCAACTCACATTTGTTAAAAACAATTGTTTCATTGTTATTGCCACTGGATCAAATTATTATGAAAATACCTAAACGACTCGTTAATTTATGGGTGGATAAAAATATAAAAAATGAGATTTCGAAAAAAGTTATTAAGTAATATTGTTGCTCTCGATGAGTTCTATCACTGGTTAAATTTAATGTACTTATTTTTGTTAGACCCTGTATATATAATGTGCTTTCGAAATGATAACGATTTTTTGTTCTGTAATTTTAAACGCACAACGTAATTTACTAAATATTTGCTAAGTGTCAACTAATGAGTTCGGCAGAAACTTCATTAATGACCGCCAATGTTTTCTTCAAACAAGATTACGAAGCTTACTATCCGGCTAACCATAAGTAACCTGGTTAGTTGAACAAAAACACCTTTAGCCCGTCAGTAGTTTCGAAGCGAGATACCTTGTTCTCTCACAACCTTCCTAGCGCTTTAATGCGAGTTACTATCTTCTTCGCCATCTAAACACAATTGAAAAATGACTCCCGGTCCTGTACTTCTCATTTGTCTCCTTGAATTTTTGTTCTTGTATCATCTTTTTAATTGGTCCGTTAATTTATGATTGAGTTAGTCCCGCATTGTGTCCTTGCTAAATGCGTTCGAGATAAGCTATTTATCTGAGTGTATTCGCTATACAAACTGCGGAATCGATAACCAGGGTAAGGGTGGGGCAGCACGCGCTGTGATTGGACGACGCAGAACTCCCACCACTCACAGGTAAAACAGTGGGGACAGGAAGCGGATGGAACATTTGATTATCAGGGAAAAGATACAGGAATCAATCCTTTTAAAACCATAATTATTCTTCACAAATTAACGGGGAGAGAATGTATATACTCGTAAATGAGTCATTTTTTTCGTTCCACCCAATGAATTTGGGATACTTGGGGTCCATAATTCAAGCTCTAATAGATCCAAAAGTTTAATTTTTTCAGAAATGTCTAAATTACCTCCCGGCACCTGTAGGTAGTGGAGGTAAATATTGCCTATGGTTAAAAAATTCGATGGTAAGTTTTTAATGAATAAACATGTTTTAGGCAGGACCGGACTAATACCGTTGGGGGCCCTAAACACTACTCTATCAAATAAATCGTCCTAAACTCTAAAAAAAAAACTGATGTGACCAGCACATAACCTCTCGCCGTATATTTTACCTGGCTGTATATGCATAAAGCAAAGAATATTTATAGAAATACAAATAATATATTCATATGTCCATGACGTATAAACTTCTTTATTATTCAATAAGAGCATGTCTCAACACAAAACAATTTTCACATATATTTACAAAATCCATAGGATATTTTACCATAAATTATGAACAATAAATTACAAAGTAGAGCTTACCATATACAAATTTTAGGCTGGTAACATGGATTTTCAATTCGAACAACGTACTTGTTTTCTTTCTCTTCATATTCTTCTAGTAAAAACATTAATTTTGGGCGGTATAAAATGTATATATCTGGGTATTTATTTATTTATTTATTTATTATTAATCACTCAACAGGAACAAAAGTTCCCAATTACAGAGGATTATTTACAAGAACAAGAATAATACAATGTAAGACAAAATGAGAAGTGACAATATTAAGAATAACTTTATGTAGTTACAAGACAAAATGAAAAATAACAATGTTAAGAATAACTTAATGCAAGTGCGAAAGATCGGACAAGAAATAGTTCATAATTTTCTTTCCAAACCCGGACTGAGCATCATTGAAAATGTCAAGATTGTTATTGTACATAGATAGACAGAGTATTATGTGGATCTATTCTTACATATCTTCTTTTACATTTTATTTTTTCATACATGTTGTATCTAAATAACATTGATTTCCTTTAATAAAGTGATGGATAGGTTGCACTCCGAATATTATTATGTCAATGTGTAATTTTGTTAATATTTACAACTTACTTGAGAAGAATTTGATAGATTTTTTGCAGTTTAATGTTACTCTAGTCTAGACCTGTGCGCTGACGAGGGTCAAGGCGGCGGCGGCGAATTGTTAAAAAAATAGCGGCGGCGGCGGCGCGCCGGCTTATATGGTTTAATTTTTTGACGGCGGCGGCGTACTTGATATTTCGGCGGCGCGCCGGCGTACGGCGGCGTTTTAATACAAAAACTGGAGTGATTTACTCAATCATACATACCCACGTAAAACGTAAATTTAAAATGAAATAGGTGAGAATTATGTTAATAATTTATCGCACTAGTGTAAATTATATCACATACCACATTTTTTCTTTACAAATATCAATTATCCTGTATGAATATAATTTAGTTTACGGAGAGTGGCGATAATGAACTTCGTTTCTAAACATTTTTTACAATACACTCGTTCCGTATTATGGCATGGGAATGGGAACTTCGTTATTATTTTTATTTAAATGTAAATAAACAAAGTGTTCTCAAATCATACTTTTACTTTTATATTAACTTGAAATGTCCTTCTGATTTTGGTTTGGTAAAATAATGAAATTTTTGATCTTATTCCTTTACACAGTTTTCCATTTTATGAACTACTGAAGATGTTTGGCACAAATTTGTTGATCTGTTAATTAAGTTGTCATTGTATATGTACAGTCAGTGTTCCCTCCCAAACTTTAAAAGTGATTTATCCCTCCAAACACTCTAGTAAAGCCGTATTCTTTCGCTGCGTTGGATCCGATCCATGTTACATGGATCAGTAAATTGCATGTTATTTCGAATTCAGATCAGTCTCGCAACCCCAAGACCAAGTAATCCAGATCAGTGCCATCTACTCCAACAAAAACTTGGATTAGAAAGATCATATCACTTAAGATTCAAAAATGGCGGAAGCGTCGGAAGAATCTGTCATATTTTATAAGTCAATATGGACAAGAGGTTACATTTAACGTAACCTGAAGAAGGTAGCAGTTCATGCTGCCGAAAAGTCGGTTTTTATAACAATAAACAGAACTAAAACTAAAAAGGTTGTATCATTTTAATTGAGTAATGAGTTCTGATAGATTTTTTTAATAGTTCTAAAAGAAATTTAAACAAGAATAAACAATGGTAAATATGTATAGAAAATTGAAATTCATTTTTCCGACTGATTTTGACAGATACTTGTGTTCTTTCGAATAAATTCATCTGCGTCCACGACGTGATCTAATCTAATCCATACGATCAGTTGGATCTAATCCAACTCAGCGAAAGAATACGGCTTAAATTCCTATCTAATAATAGGTATAGCGGGATATTCAAATATTTTCACTATTAATTGATTACATATAACAAATACATAAACAATAATTCTAGCAAATAAAAAACAAATAGTAATTCTTAAAAAAACAATTTTTTAGTCTCTGGTCTTCATCTATTACTTATTTATAAGTGAATACATCGGGGCCCACATTAAATATGCATCAGTTAAATTCACTACGTCGGTATAGGAGGAGATTACTATATTATACCAGAACGATTTTTGCATGGCGAATGTTTAAATATTTTCCAAATTTTATATATAAGAAAATTACCACAAAATTGAAAAAAAAACCTCAATCCCTGGTAATACTTAAAAATCCTACGATTTGGGAACACTGTGTACAGTACAGATGACAGATCAGAAAAGCAGTAAGAAGTCTTGGAAATCACAAGAAAAAAGATTTCTGTACATTAATATTTACGATTAATATGAATTTATTTACTGAAAATATAATCATTTATAATATTATAATAACGAGAACAACGACGGCGCGTCGTATAACAGATAGGCGGCGCGCCGGTAGTTGAAACGCCGGCGGCGGCGGCGTGAAAAATATGTCGGCGGCGGCGGCGTGGCGCGGCGGCGCACAGGTCTAATTTGTAGTAACAAATTTTCAAAAAATAATATTTAGAATTTCTTTTTTAGAAACTACCACTTCCGGTTGTCCAATTGTTACCAGAACCTAACTCTTTCCATTACTGTTAGATTGAGGAATCCGTAGTCAAGCAGGTTTTTAGTCTTATAGAATTTGAGAAATCGTGTCTCCAACAACCTCACACACACACACACACATCCACACACACACACACATACACACACACACAGACATCATTGTAAAAATGTTAAAATCGGATTCTACGGTCCTTAAATCGTGCATATTCAATAAAATCTGGATATGCGATTTTTAGCATGAATCCAATACCTCTCTTAGCGAGAGGTAATAAAAATGTAATATTATAGGAAAATTATAAATAAATTAAAAACTTACATATCAATACCTTTTTAACGTCAAGTACACGAATAAAATTACATGAGAGTTACATTAAAAACAAACCAAAATAAATCTGTGAATCAGTTGATCATAATTCCTTGAGTCAGGAATCAAGTTAATGAATTAGAACATACGTTGATCTGCAGATCAACTTAATTCCTTAATCAGCTGAATATAAATCAACGGATTAATGGTGAATTCGGCCGTATATGTTTTAATTGCATTGGATTTGGACATTAACCATTAAGGGCCATTTTCACAAAAGTAAGGACAAGGCCATATTATCCAATAGGCTGACTAGGCTAAAGCCTACGGCGCTGTAAAAGAAATAGGCGCCGCCGCCGAACCCAATCTAGTTTTTTTTTTCAATGTAACTTGTAATTCATTTTACACTTATGTATATGTCAGCTGTATTCAAATAAAATAAATATTTTTTCTTTTATCGTTTTATGTAGGGATATAGGGTAAGTAAAATAAAGAAAACAAAACAATATCACAATGGGCACATTTGAAACCGTATGACCTAGCACACCCACTGAGTGCTCTTAACTTCACAAATATAATAATCAAAATTTTGTCATTTCTTTTGTATTTTTATGACAAATTCCAATATGTTAGATATTATTTTTAGAATATGCCTTCTTGATACAAAATACACGCCAGAAAGGTTTGTCTCCACAACAAAACAAGTAAAATTTACGAAATTCTTTAAGGAATGACAAACCTCTGATCTCTTTTATCTATAGAATCAGAAATTTCAATCGTTAAATGTAGAAAAATCATCTAATTAATATTGTTTAGTGTTTTCGTAAATACATACAAATTATTAAGACATGTTTAATATTAAATAGGTACAAATTATTGCGTAAGCGTCAAATTTTTCTCAGGCTAGAGCGCCCAGATGACTTAATCCGGCTCTAAGTAAGGATAAATGTCAGGTTAGCTAACCAAGGAATAAATTAACTCCACATTTCACCAATCAAATTTTGAACTAAATTAACTACATGTTTTCGGAAAAAAAAATTGATTGGACGATACTGTGGTTTAAGGAAAGTATATTGAATCTGCTTATTACTAAAACTTAAGATTTAACAATCATGTTTGATAAATAGTTAGTGGCCTGTTTATTATATATGACGAAGTTCAGTTCTGCCTTGCGCCACGAGTCTTTGGTGCGTTTTAACATTTAGTTTGCGTACTCTTTGAAAAATCCTGCGGCTTTTTACACAATGTCATACACCTTTCTTGTAAATAAAATCTAAAAAAATTCAATAGGTCTCGCTATAGGTACGTTAGGGAGGATTGTTTTCACGGGGTAAATGATATATTTTTGCCTCCAAGCAGTGCGTGGTTGTTCCGGCAGAGTGACGTGCAGCTGGGTCAGACCAAAACTTATTATCTTCGTTTTAAATGATGCAAATTCATAAATACAAGTACCTCCGGCTGACAATGTTGTGTATAAACCTGTAAACACGCGTATGTAGACAGTACGCTGCATACATTATTTTATCCGAAAACTTTGCTTTCACTTTAAATTCTACACTGAAATTTTTTGGGCGTCACATACAAGAGATATCAATACAACAATCTGTAGAAGCCCCAAAATGAAAACATTTGAAGAGTAGGATTTTTCAAAAGGTAAACAAAATAAATTTTAAAACTCGTCAAAGACTCATGGGGCAAGTCAGAACTAAACTTTGTCGTCTAGAAGAAAACGGGTCACTAGCTCTATATTAAACATAAATGTTAAAGTTTAAGCTATGTTAATTATATGTTAACAATTACTCGAAAGTTCAATCAAACAGCATTTATTCTTACTACCAACGTTTCGGTGCATCATTGCACCTTTTTCAGGGTCTACAACAATTACACAACAAAAATGTAATATATACAAAATAACATGGACATTATCACACTTACAGTATCATGTACACAAACTACATTCGTACACAACATTCATTTAATTTATTAAAAATCGTACCAAAAAATTCAAAGAGCATACACACATCTATTTGCTCTAAAAAAACGACAACCGAATAATATGGAAAATAGTCGGTAATATCCTGTGTAAGGATTCTGGTGACACCATTGAAACATACTCCTATTGGTCGTCTATACACAAATAATAATGTAGCAAGTTGTAGGAATTTAAATAAAATGTAAGGAAATTCAGTTTGGCCTAAAATTTGCCTTTTGTTTTTTTAACTTTTCCAATACACCAAAATATACGCTTGAATATATGTTCTTGCATTGATGTTATTGCAATCATCCCTGATATGTAACATTACAAGAAACATACGTTTGGAGAAATTCTGCTCGTCCTCCAAAATCTTGAAATTTTCCAGATCAAAAGTGTGTTTTAGTGTATTGGAATGTTCAGCCAGAGCACATTTGTTTGTCGTGTTGTTCTGTGCAGATCTGCGATGTTCGCTCATTCGGATCTTCGAATAACGTTTGGTCGTTCCAACGTATGTCGCTTTACAGTTGTCAGTGGAACAATGAACTTTATAAACCACGTTTGATTTGTCGTTCTTGTCCACTGGGTCCTTGAGTTTGCTGTAAAGCATGCCGACTGTCGAAATGAGCTTACATGCAGTACATAGTAACGTTCAATTTGTTTCCCAACATTTTATTTAAAATAGGCGCTAATAATTCTATGTTGGATAATGCGTAAAACTTTTTCCGGTCACGTGGACCACTGTTGTTGTACGATTTTTAATAAATTAAATGAATGTTTTGTACGAATGTATTTTGTGTACATGATTTGTAACAATTTGTAAGATCTTACTGTAAATGTGATAATGTCCAGGTTATTTTGTATGTATTACATTTTTGTTGTATAATTGTTGTAGACCCTGAAGAAGGTGCAAAGGTGCACCGAAACGTTGGTAGTAAGAATAAATGCTGTTTGATTGAACTTTCGAGTAATTGTTAGCACCTAATCCACATCACAGTCGAAAAATTTACCCACTATGTTTATTTATTTATTTATTATTAAATCTATACAACAAGATCTAGGATTCCAATTACAGGACGATTATACAAAATGTATAAATTTACAAAATGGTACAAATAGACAAATTTAGACAATAGAGAAATTACATGAGAAACATTACTTAATAAACAATAAAAAAAAATTAGACTAAATCTCATATTTATAGATTATTGATATTTTTTTAAAATTTACTAAAACAATCACTAAATATGTTTACATCTGTGTTAATGTCATGAATTAAGTAATTAAATATACTACAAAGTTGTCGTAATGGAACCTTCAGTTCATAATTGGTCCTTGCGTAATTCCATTTGAAAGGTAGTTTCTTCCTACTGGTACCGCGCGAAACATTTATTGGTATTAAACCAAGAGACCATTTAGTTGTTTATGTAGACAACTTTGTAGTTTTCGACGCGAGACTAATTTCAGAAAATTCATCTCGCACAATAAGTCATTGTTCACGACAAGACGGAGAAAGCGTTGGAAAAAATCTCGGAAAAAATAATATAATAGTAATGACAGTTATGTAAATAGTTACAAAAATTGTGTAAAATAAAATTGTGTTTTCAAATTTAAAATGATTTAATTATTTTGTTATACACACGATAACATTGGTCCTTCGAGCCGACAGACAGTCCTATAGAATACAGTGTTGTATATAATAAATAGTATAGTGATAAAAGTGAAAATAGTGCCGAAAATGTCGCTTCGTGAAAAAAGTGGTGGTGGAAGGAAAAGTACAAGGTATAATTTTGGAAAACCGCCGTCAAGGTATGGTTTTTCGTCAACGCAGCTGAAGAGTAGCCAGAAAATGCAAATTGAAGGCGGGATGAGATGTGGTAGTGAAATGGACCTGAGGGATAGGCGCCAGCCAGCTTCATGACGAGCCTGTCCAGGTTCTCTCCAACGTCGAAAACAATAACATGGACCTGAAAGATAGGCGAGGCAGCCAGCTTCATGACGAGCCTGTCCCGGTGCTCTGTGCCGACAGCAGGAATAACGAGGAACCACCAATAATATACAGTAACACACGAAGCAGAACAGGTAAGTCAACTTGTTCTAATTTATATAAGAGAAAAGTTCTTGAAGCCAGAATAAAAGCTGCAGAACAAATAGCTGCATTAGAAAAACAAGAGATTGAGAGACAAAAGGCTTTAATTAAATTGCAATTAGAACTGACAAGCCGAAATAGTGGATGATTGCGTAGAAGATAAAGATGAAAGCGTTATTTCAAACACATCATATAATAGTACTATACATAAAGTTCAAGATTGGCTTGAAAATAAAACAAATATAAATAATATTCAAGCAGATGTCAGTGAAGTCGACAATCATCGTCATGCTCAAAGTAGGGAAGAAAAAATAGATTTTCTTCTAGCCAGACAGTCTAGTAGTTATAGAGATTTGCCTCAGTTTAGCGGGGATCCCACGGAATGGCCACGATTTATTTCTAAATTACGTCGGTATACAGAAATTTGCGGCTACAACTGCGAAGATAATATTGAACGACTAGATAAATGTTTAAAGGGGAAAGCTAGAGCCTATGTAGAGTCAATGTTGTTAGTTCCAAACAATTTTGAGACTATTATATCAGCCCTAGAACGAAGATTTGGTCAGCCCAAATTTATTATTAAAATTTTGATTGATAAAGCCAAGCAGACACCACCGCCAAAAGAGGGTAATTTTGACAGTTTAATAGAAGAAATCTTGCAGCAACAGCACAAATGTTGAAATGCGAACCATATATTACAAATCCACAGTTACTAGAAGAACTCACTGATAAATTGCCCTGTAATCTAAAATTAAAATGGGGAAAACAATTAATGCGTCAACAATCAGGGTTTACAACATTGTTAGATTTTTCCAAATGGATAAATAATATTGCGGAACGTGCTATAATGGTAAATAGTCCGAAATTTGACACTAAAATAGATTTGTCAAAATCTGATAGACATCCATCAAAATTTAAACAAACAATTTATGCAGCCACAGAAACGAAAAACAATAATTTTCAAAGGAAATGTCTCTTTTGCGACAAAACGCCACATATAATTCAAAATTTTATATTATTTAATGAGGAAAATATTCAAAACAAATGGAAAATAGTAAAAGACAAAAAGTTATGTTTTTCATGTCTAAAAATAAACCATTCTATAGGTGAATGTAAAAACAAAAAAGTTTGCGAAAAGCCTGGATGCAAATATTTTCATCATCCAGTTTTAAATAATGATAATTTGCAATTTAAAAGTCAATCACAGGTGACAAAGGAAATAGAAAACGTAACTCACACTAGACAAATTACTAACAACGAAATTTTTTTACAAATTCTTCCAGTAATTTTACATGGACCTAAAGCAAGTGTATCTACGTTTGCTATGTTAGACAGCGGTTCAACAGTAACAATAATAGAAAATTCAATATGTAAAACTCTTGGTTTACAAGGCGAAAAGATTCCATTTTCCCACAAAGGTTTAAATTCTAGTATTAATCATGAAAAAGAGTCCAGAAAAGTTTCTTGTCAGATATCACCAATTTCAAATGATAAATTATTTGATCTGCACAATATTAGAACAATGAAATGTTTAACATTACCAAAACAAACAATAAAAATGAAGAATTTTAAAAAATGGAAACATTTACAAAATATAGATATTAAAGATATGCACTTAGCTCGACCTACGATTCTCATAGGTCAAGATAATTCTTCGTTAATTACCTCTTCCAAGTTAGTAAAAGGTCCACCAAATGCTCCCGTTGCTGCCAAAACAGAACTCGGATGGGTACTCAGTGGAAATGTACCATATTTTTGTGGTCGGAGTGAGGATAACTACAATTTTTTCGTCAATAATAAAGATGTAGAAGACGATCTTCATAAATTAGTAAAAAAATATTTTAGCACAGAAAATTTTGGTGTTAAAATAAGCAACGAATATTCAAGATCTAAAAATGATAACAAAGCTTTGGAAATTTTAAATAGGACCACAAAACGAATAAATGGAAATCGTTTTGAAACCGGACTTCTTTGGAAAACAGAGATGAATCATTTTCCAGAGAGTAAGAATATAGCAATGAAACGTCTTGAATATTTGGAGAGAAAAATGGATAAAGACACGAAACTGAAAGATGCGTATTTCAAAAAAATTTAAGATTACGTCACTAAGGGTACTTAAGAAAACTTTCCATAGAGGAACTCCAATTAAAAAAAGCCAAGAATATGGTATTTACCACATTTTGCAGTGTTTAATCCAAATAAACCAGGAAAACTGCGAATTGTTCTCGATGCTGCAGCAAAATCTCATGGAATGAGTTTGAATGACGCTCTTTTAACTGGTCCTGATTTATTCAATTCGCTACCGGAAGTAATCATGGAATTTAGACAGCGAAATGTTGGATTTATAGCAGATATTAAAGATATGTTCCATCAGGTAAGAATTCGTAGTGAAGACTTATCGGCGCAGAGAATTTTATGGAGAGAAGATCGTAACCATGAACCTGACACATATGAGATGACAGTTATGATTTTCGGTGCTGTATGCTCTCCATGTTCTGCAATTTTTGTAAAAGACACAAATGCAAGAGAATTTGAAAACGAGAATCCTGACGTATCCAAGGCAATAATAGAGCGGCATTACGTAGATATCTTGATAGTAAGAATACCGAAGAAGAAGCATCAAATATGATTCAAAAAATTATTGAAATACATAGACGTGGAGGATTCCACATATGTAACTGGTTATGCAGTTCTATTAATGTACTGCAAAAAATACCTGAAGATATGCGAGCCAATAATGTAAAAGATTTACACCCGGATACGGAACTAGCAATTGAAAGAACTCTTGGATTATCTTGGAATTGTAACTCAGACATGTTTATTTTCAGCCTGAAATTTAATAAAGTACATCCCGATATAATAACCGGAAAGAAAAGACCAACAAAAAGAGAAGTTTTAAAATTAATCATGTCAATATACGATCCACTTGGGTTTTAACTCCTTGTCATGTGAAAGGGAAGATTATTGTACAAGACACGTGGAAATGTGGTACTGGATGGGATGACGATCTTCCAGAAGATATTTTTAGAAGATGGATAATTTGGCTAGAGGAGTTGAAAAATATAAATAAATTTGAAATTCCAAGATGTTATACATTGGAGTCAAACTGTCCAATTGATAAAATGAAAAGTGTGCAACTACACGTATTTTGTGATGTAAGTCAGCAAGCCTTTGCTGCAGTTGCATATTTACGAATGGTAACACAAGACGATAAAAAATTTACAACCTTTATAATGTCTAAAACGCGTGTAGCTCCCGTTAAAATATTGTCAATACCACGACTAGAACTGCAAGCAACAGTCATGGCAAGCAGAATGGCAAAAACGATTAAAAACGCCCTTGAAATTAATATAGAGGCAACATATTATTGGACAGACTCGCGTACGGTTATATGCTGGTTAAAATCAGAATCTAGGAGATTCAAAAGTTTTGTAGCTCACCGCGTGGGGGAAATAAACGAAGAAACTGAGCCACATCAATGGAAATGGGTTCCATCAATTGAAAATGTGGCAGACTAGAAATGAAAAATTGTACTGTTTAAATTTTCAAAGTCGGTGGTTGAAAGGTCCACAATTTTTACGATTACCAGAATCGCAGTGGCCCAAGGAGAAAGAAATTAACGTGGATGACAATTTAGAAGAATGTTTAGTATTTGTTACATTCACAAAAAATAAATATGAATATTTGCCAGACATTTCGCGATTTTCCTCATGGATGAGATTGATAAGATCAACCGCATGGATACTTCTATTTATAAATTTAATTCACAAAAGAACAAATGATTCAGAAACATTAAATCCACAAGAAATAGCAGAATCTGAAAAAATATGGTATAAAAAGGTTCAATGGGATAGTTTTAAAGAAGAAATTTCTATTTTAGAAAATAAGAAACCTTTGACAACATCTAGTCGTCTTCGACAACTGTCCCCATTTATTGATAAAAACGGTGCAATGCGAGTAAAAGGAAGAATTGCACTTGGCGAGAATATTTTAGAAGAAATGAAATTTCCAATAATACTTGAGCCACAACATCAATTTACAAAATTATTAGTAATGTGGTATCATTTAAAAATGAAACATCAAGGTCAAGAAACTGTTTTAAATGAATTACGACAAAATTTTTGGATTTTACACGCTCGTTTGGCTGTAAAACTAGCTTGGCGCAATTGTCAATTTTGTAAAAACGAGCGCGCGAAACCATTGATCCCGGAGATGGGTTTACTCCCACCACAAGGACTTGAAAGTCACGCCAAACCATTCACATACACGGGAATGGACTATTTTGGCCCATACGAAGTAACAGTAAAACGTAGCCATGAAAAACGATATGGCGTTTTATTTACTTGCATGACAATTAGAGCTATACATTTAGAATTGGCTGTCTCTTTGTCAACTGATTCTTGTATCATGGCAATACAACGTTTTATCTGCAGAAGAGGGTTCCCAAAGGAAATATTTTCTGACAATGGTACAAATCTAAGAGGAGCAGAAAAGGAATTAAGGAAAGCAATATACGAGTTAAATGAGACAACAATCAAAGATAAATTAACTGTAAATGGAATAAAATGGAACTTCAATCCACCTGCTGCTCCACATATGGGAGGAACTTGGGAACGGCTGATTATATCAGTAAAAACTGCATTAAAAATTACACTAAAAGAACGTTATCCGAAAGAAGAAACACTTCGAACATTGTTTACAGAAGTAGAATATATAATTAACAGTAGACCATTAACACATGTTCCACTCGACGCGGCGGATTCAGAAGCGTTGACTCCGAACCATTTTTTAATTGGAAACTCATCAAACTCTATTGAAAAATTAGGCATTTTTACAGATGACGACATGATGAATTTGAGAAAACAATGGAGAGTGGTTCAACGGCTTGCAGACCATTTCTAGAAACGGTGGATGAAAGAATATTTACCAACTTTGCAAACCAGAAAGAAATGGTTTAATAATAATGAACAAATAAAAGTTGGCGATGTTGTTTTAGTTACAGATCCATCTCTTCAAACAAACTGCTGGCCTAAGGGTGTCATCGAAAAAATCTTTCCAGGACCAGACGGCAAGATTCGAGTTGTAGACATCCGTACTACCAGCGGAATGTACCGTCGCCCCGTCACGAAAGTCTGCGTCATGAACGTCAACTGAAAAAATGTGTTGACATTCCCGATATCAACACCTAGGGGGAGAGATGTTCACGACAAGACGGAGAAAGCGTTGGAAAAAATAATATAATAGTAATGACAGTTATGTAAATAGTTACAAAAAATTGTGTAAAATAAAATTGTGTTTTCAAATTTAAAATGATTTAATTATTTTCTTATACACACGATAACAGTCATTATAGTTATAGTCGTAACTGGGATATTGTCTGCAAGATCTGAAATAACAGTATTTTAATTTTTTTTGAAAGATATTTTCTGATCAAAAATAACACCAAGGTCCTTAAACTGTTTTACTCGGTCTAAAATATTACCCTCCATATTATAATGATAAAAAATAAACAATTTTTTACATAGTTCATTATTTTGCACTTACTAAAATTGATAAATAAGTTGGAGGATTGACACCATTTCATAAGATTATCAACATCTTTTTGTAAAAGTATGAAATCATGAAATGAATTTATAGTTCTAAAAATCTTTAATTCATCTGCATAGAGTAATATTTCAGAATGCTTGACAGAATCGACAATGTCATTAATGAAAAGTAGAAATAGTAAAGGGCCTAAGTTAGAGCCTTGGGGTACTCCTGAGGTTGCAAAGTATGAATTAGAATTAAAGTTATTGTAATGAACACGCATGTCGCGTGACTTTAAATATGATGACAGGAACTGAATGAGATTTGATGGAAAATGGAAATTAGAGTTCAGTTTTTCTATGAGAATACTATGGTCTATACTATACGATCAAACGCTTTCGTAAAATCAGTATACACTACATCCACTTGTGCATTGACATGTAACGAATTCAATGTGTTCTCAGTAAAATTTATTAAATTAGTTGTAGTTGATCTTCCTTTTGTAAATCCATGTTGACGAATAGTAATATTACGGGAAATATAGTTATAAATAATCGACTCATTTTTTTTTATAAATATTAGGCAAAATGGCAATTGGTCTATAATTTCCAATATTTGTTTTATCACCAGACTTAAATATTGGACAGATAAATGAAGTTTTTAAAGATGTCGGGAGTTTTTGTGTACCAAATGACAAATTAAATAAATAAAATGCAAGGGTGCTAGAAAGCATTTACAACAGCCTTTGATTATATAAGAAGGGATTTTGTCAGGACCGGGATTACAGGAAGGTTTAAGTTTGTTAATTGCATTAACAATGTCATCTTTAGTAATGTAGGATATGTTTATACAGTTGTAATTACTGGGTACATTTAAATTGGGAACGGATGGGTCAGAATTATTAGTGTATATGTTACTGTAAATGCCCGAAAATCGGTAAATCCTAGGATTGATGTGCAAAACCTAGGATTAACCAATTTTATGTGGTAAATTAAATGTCATGGCATATTTCTCTACATATAACAATAATCTAACGAACAAAACTGTGCTCCAGTTTTCAAGGGCGACTTTTGTGAGTTAGGTTAGGTTATTGTTGTAGTATTTAGAGAAATATACTAGCCAGATTGTAAAACATTGCTGTTTTTCAGGTTTGACAATCTGGCCGCGTTTCACCAACTTTTAATGAAAAGTCGGGTTTTACAACATGTCTACGACAATTAAAAATGAAATACCACTTTGCAATTGCACTACTACGTTGTAACATCCGAAATTATATAAATTATCAAATTGTTTGTGATTAAAAAAATCCTGGGTTTTGTACATCAATCTTAGGATTTACCGATTATCGGGCATTTACAGTAACATATACACTACTAAAAAAAATTGCATTAATAAGCAGATTCGATAAACTTTCCTAAAACCACAGTATCGTCCATTCATTTTTTTTTTCCGAAAATTTATGTTACAAATGTTATATCTGTAATAAAAAATATTTTCAGGCAATTTTACCTTTGCTCGGCTTCGCTGCGTTCCACCTCGCAATTGCAAATAATTGTTGATCAATAAAGTCTCACTTTTAATCCTAATTACACAATCTATTATTACCGCGTTAAAATTAAATTTACTTGGTCTCGAAAGCCGTAAACCTAAAATTTTATTCTGTAGGTAAACGATTTGTTATTGTAACTGTTAGTTAAAATGAAAAATGTCGCATCGAACAATTGACACATGTGTATTTTTTACAATTTTTGCTATAAATATCGATGATATATTTTTTGTTTTAACTGACAACTACGTTAACAGATAGTTTAACCAGAGATATCGTGCCTAAAACCGTATAAATACAATCACCTCATTAATAAGGGAGATAATGTGTTGGTAACGTCAACTTTTTTTTATATATCTAAGAATAAGGAATAAGGTTATTTGATTTCTGCGGTACAACTGTGCAAAAGTATAATAATTAAATATACCTTACAATGAAACTGATGAGTAACAATGGTCTATATTGCTTCAGAGGGTTAAGTAAATGAATACTGTTTCGTTTAAAATATTCCCAACTGAAAAGCGTACTTTAGATTAGATAATTGATTATTTTTACCTTCCGTCACCTTTAGGTAAGGAAGGTATTGTCTTTGGTCAAAAAATACAATGATGAGTTTTTAGTGTATAAGCATGTTTTAAGGTCCCTATAATACGATTTTACCATTTTTACGATGATGTCTGTATGTATGTGTGTCTGTGTGTCTGTGTGTCCGTGTGTCTGTGTGTGTGTGTGTGACAAAAGTTCCGGATCCCATAACTTCAATACCACATTTCCAAAAATTATATTTTTTTAATATTCCTCAAGTTTACATCCAGAAGAACAAGTGATTAGATTTTGGTTATAATTTGTGAACCGGAAGTACCCTCATTTGACGATTTAACAGTTAAATTTGATTTATTGGCATTTAACGTTATTATAACTTAAAGAATATATTATTCTCTATACGATTTGATTACATTTTATACTTCATATACTTCAATAGATACAGAGTTAAAGAATTTTAAAGAAATTAAATTTTATAATTCAGCCAGCTATGCTAAACATGGAAACTGCTAATATATTCATATAATTCAAATTGACAGATGTCAGTATCAATAAATAGTACATTAATGTGGCAGATATGAGGATGTTGAAGTAGATATTGGGGAATACACGGAAAGATACAGTAAGAAAATAACTCTAGTGTTACAAGTTTTTAGAAAGATACAAGAAATATGATTACATTGGTTTGAACATGTCATGAGGAGAAATGAAGAATTATATTGGAACAAGAATGAATAGTTTAGTAATAGGATGTTGAAGAAAAAGAGGAAGACCAAAGTTAAGATGGAAGGACTGTATTGCGGAAGACTTGAGAGAAAAGGAACTGAATGATAACGACACGCAAAAATAGCGACGGAAAAGTTAAAGAAGAAGAAGATGTCAGTATCAAGTGCAATTTGAATAGTTTTTTTATGAAATAATTTTACTGGAAATTTAGAATCTTTTGCAAGAAAAATTATGTATGGAATTTATACATTATACACAGTATTGATGGAAGGTATTGTGCTGGCCACAACAGATTTTTTATTGTTTTCCTCGTTTCTTATTTTTCTTGTATTCCCAGGTAAAATTGCATCTATCACAATTAAAGCAATTTAATGACAAAAAATATCTCTAGACTTAATTCAAACTGGGATTATTTATTAAGGGATGAAAAATGAGTGTCGCATAGCAGCGAGGCGCTAGAGGCTAGCGTTGAGCAAACAAACTGAAATTTACGGATTATCCCATCCCAACCGGAATATCCTCTCTAGGGACCTCCGCGTAAATGAAAAAGTCACCAACACGGAGCCAAAATCCCTACAAGGCCACAAGAACTTGTTTACGTTAAATGGTGGCACACCTGCGCGAAACAACCAACGGGAAAATATTTCTTCAAGGATTTATCTTCTTTATGATACAAAAAAGTCATCTACAAGAAAAATAAAAACATTATCATCACACCTTATAATTCATTGTTGTCAGTCTACTTGCTACAGTCTCTGCAAAGATGTACAACTTTTAGTGCAATTAGAGTGCCGGCTATAAAAATATCGAAATAATGCTCGTAGTTAGTTTATGTTGAACGTTTCTTTATGGGTTTCATTAATGCAGGTTTTTTAATCCTCGCAACCCCTTTCAATCTTTAAAAATTCTATGCGCTCCCCTAAATCTCTCCTCCAGTAGTTTTTGAATCCGAAATAATGAATAAATTATTTTTTTTTTTATTAAGAGGATATTATTTGGACTTTTAAATTACTAAGGGGAAATAACAAGCGGAGGCCGGTAGCCGGTGGGACGCCGTAGCATCAGTAATGTGCTCTACAATGATTGGTTACTACCCCACCACGCATGTATTAATAATTTATATTTCAATCTCAACGGAATTAAATGATTTATAACAAATCTATTTTGAAAAACTTTTGCAACATTTTCATTTTAATTAATAATTTTTAATGCAACATAAAAAAATACATAAAGCTACTAATTCTAATAAATAAACTGATTTCTGGTAGCAGACTATCATCGTAAAAAGAAAATAAAGTTTTTGAAGCATATTTCTCTCCCAAAATATTTCATACTTTACAATATGTTATCAAATTTAAAAATATTTATAGTATATGAGTAATAACAAAATCAGTTGTTGCATTTATCATACTTTTTTCCACGGTGGATGCGTGGATGATAAGTAAATATTATGTATCACACAAATTTTATTTTTGACATCAATCTGCCAGCTGTTAATTTTGAGACCTATTTTTCTTTTCCTTCTATTTTTGCAGGTATTGCAAAAAATTTGTTACTAACCTCGAACTGTAAGTGATTTTTAGGTCGCGAATGTTTAGAAAATCTTGACCCTAAATTCCCAAACTTCATTCTCGACCTAAAAACTGTCACAGTTCATGTTACGTAATATACTATTACAATTTAATAATTCTCAAAATAAATTTCTAGTCACACAACAAGAAATTTATTAATATTTGGTTCTAAATTATCCATAAATTATTATGATAAAATGAAAATAATTACTTGTAAATTGGAGATTTTTAATGCTAAATTAGGTTCATACAACGACATCGAAACTAATTGTAGATTAAAAAGTAAATCTTTTGGTGGAACCGGCCCTTTTTTATAAAAATAAATTTGACATTACTAATATACATAAATGATATAAAGTTTTTGTAGATACATACATCAACAAAATTAATATGTATGTATGTATGTCTTCAAAAATAATTACATACATACATAATCCGGTCCTCTTGAACCCTAGGGTGTCGAGGTTATCCTAGCTTCTGGTAACTTCTCTTTTGTACAAAGTTCTTCCACTTCTTGCAGTCTCTTGCTATCTCCTTGACCGAGTTCCAATTTTCTCCTGCTTCAGTTATTATAGTTTCTACTGCATTGTTCCACTTACGTCTTGGCCTACCTCTTCTATTTTTCCCGATTGGTTTGGTTTCCCATATTTTCTTTACTTGCCTCTCATCTTCCATTCTTACAAGGTGTCCGAACCACATAAGTTTCCTGTTTTTTAGTATTTCTAGTTATTCTAATTATTGATTACAAAAGTTATAAGAATTGATTACAAAAATCAAAATATGGTTACTACAATGAATAAATACTGAACATAAAATACTCATGTACTGCCAGGACAAAGGTCTAGTTGTACGTTTTATGTACGACTTATGACCTTTTGTCCCGGTAGTACCGAATTAATAACTACAATATTTACTAGTACAAAGATTCAGAATTCCAGAATTATAAAATTTAACTTAGGTACCTGGAATAAAACTGAATCTAATGTAAAATATCAACAACAATAAATATAACAACAAAACGAAAAAAAAGCATGAAATAAAATAAATAACAAAAACAAGATACGAAAATACCACAACAAACAAATTTAATAACAATGGAGCGAATTCGGCACTGCTTCTATAACTATAAACTTTATATAAAACAAAGACTTGTGAAATAGTTTGCCGTCAATTCGGTCTATCTGTTAATAATACTACCCCTTGTACGGGGTGTATAGCTACGATAATAATAGTTTCAACATAAACATTTAGCTCTGCCCACTATGAAAATCTTGTTATTTTACGCCTGCAAAGTAGCCAATGTATATTCGAAAATCATTAATTTTCTGGAACAAACTACAGCGCCAAGAATCAACGTACATGCTTAAAATATGGTATATTTATAAATAAAGGTTGTGTACAGGCCGCTGACTCACTATTATATCAAAATTTTACTTATTCTTGTGGTAAATTTGTTGCCAAAATTGATTAATTTTTCAACAAAGAATAAAAATTTCCCATTGACAAAAAATGAATAATTAAGAGTTAGCGCATTTTTTCTATCCTTTATGAACATAATAGTGAAAAAATTAATAAAATATGTGCTACCATATTCTCAGGCTTTGTTCCAGAAAAATAGTATATATTTCGTATCTGAGAATGTCCTCTTAATAAGTGATTTTAGTATAAGTGACCATAGATATCACTGCTAAATAATTAATATCAAAGTTCAGTATCCAAAGTTAACCTAATATTTTTATCTGGAAATAAAATTAGATTTTTTAATTTAATAACAACCGAAAATATTCTAACAAACTAACGCGTGTGTAAATCGGTTAATATTTTCAACAATTAAGACGTAAGTTATAATAGTGACGACATAGTGAGTTCTTGACGAAAGTTGGAATAGTGGCATTTGGAGAGTGACCAAATGAAATAGTTATGTGTATGGATGTGCGACATATCGATATATATATATATATATATATATATATATATATATATATATATATATATATTTTGAAATATCGAATAAATTTTAACTTCGATATATTGCTAATCGATACCTATCGAATAATATCGACAAATATCGATATAATAAAGATTCGTATATTAACTTATCGATAGTTATCAATATTTATTGATAGTAATCGATATTTATCGATAGTAATCGATATTTATCCATACTTAGCGCAGCCGTGTGCCTGAGTGTCTGGTCACGAATCTGGGGTCCCGGGTTCGATCCCGACCGACGCCAAAAATTACTTCGAATTTTAATAGCACTAAATTGACCCCTGTGGTGCACTCTCCACGCCAGCTATGAATGCCGATGAGGTGACGCTTGGTAAGCGCCCACACGGTACAAATATTTTATCATTACCAATATCTTTGTACAAAGCAGATTGGCACACTCAGCAATGGGTAATATCCAATGATGTATATATATATATATATATATATATATATATATATATATATATATATATATATATATCGATTTTTATCAATATTTATCGATATTTATCGATAGGTACTGACACAAATCGATGTTATCGATATTTATCGATAGTTACCGACACATATCAATAGTTATCGATATATATATATATATATATATATATATATATATATATATTTGCGTATTTGTTTATACTATATACCCACCCAATTTAAAAGTGTTTAAAAAAAGACTAATAAACGCAATATAAAAGATTATTTTACTGCCCAAAAAAAGTTAAAGTGGATGTGGATATTGCAATTTTAAATGAAGTTCCATATACCGATGATGAATCTGACAAAAATTCTTTCCAAGATGAAAACGATAATTAAGATGAGACTCAGTTAACATTTGAAGAATGGATAGAAAATCAAAATAAAAGTAATGATAAAAATAATTATTAGAAACATCAATTTCTACTTCAGAAGGTTAGCATATTATGATTTTTGTTATATTACAACCCGCCTACGCGCCTATACATACATGTACAGAGAGTGATCCAGAATGATTGGAAGTCAGGTGACTTGAAAAAGTACTGATTATAATCAAAATTATTTTCTATGAAAAAAAAATAGCATTAATTTAACGGCTTAATTTCTCATGTTAATCTCGTAAGTAAAAAAATCTGATGTGGCCAGCACAATACCTTCCGTCAATCCTGTGTATTATGTACAAATTCCATACATAAATTATCTTGCAAAAGATTCTAAATTTCCAGTAATATTATTTCATGCAAAAGGCACTTGACACTGACATCTTCTTCTTCTTTAGCTTTTCGCATTCGTTAGGGGTCGCTATTTTATATTTTCTTCTTTCATTCATTTCTGTTTTGCGAGTCAAAATTTTTCATTCAAAATTTCATTTTTTAGTATTTTATGATTCCTTTTCTTGGTAACTGAATTCCACACCCCTGAAAATAAATAAACCACATGAAATAAGAAAATCATGAAATTTTGAATGAAAAATTATGACAATTGTCAGTTATGGACGTAATTAATAGCTGTCAGTTTGACACGGGTCCACATATCTGCTTGCCAAAGTCAGCAAAGTCACGTCACTGCACGCGCCCTACACATAATTTTTTTTGCAAAAGATCCTATATTTCCAGTTAAATTATTTCATAAACAAACTATGCGAATTTCACTTGACACTAACATCTTCTTCTTTAGTTTTTCCCATTCGTTAGGGGGTCGCTATTTTTTATTTTCTTCTTCCACTAATTTTTGTTTTGTGTGTCGTCCTCATTCAGTTCCTTTTCTCTTTTTTCATCTTATATTTGGTTTTCCTATGTTTCTTCCACCTTCTTCATTCTTCCAATATACTCATCTCTCCTCATGGCATTTTCAAACCAATGTAATCGTCTCTCTTAAATTTTTCTAGAAACGCCCAACACTAGAGTTATTTCCCTTATTCTTTCATTCACTTACTTTTTATTGATACTGACATCTGTCAATTTGAATTACCTGAATATATTAGCAGTTTCCATGGTTAAGTTAGCATAGCTGGCTGATTTATAAAATTTATTATCTTTGTAAGTCTTTAACTCTATATCTGTTGAATATGAAATATAAAATGCAATCAAATCGTATAGAGAATAATATATTCTTTAAGTTATAATAAAATTTAACTGAGTTTTTCAAGAAAAACTGTAAAAATCTTCAAATGAGGGTACTTCCGGTTGATTAATTATAACCAAAATTTAATTAAGTCTGCATATGGTTGTAAGGTAGAGGAATATGCAAGAATTGTAATTTCTGGAATTCTAGTATTGGTGATATCGTGCACGAAACCGCGGTCACATACACATACACATACACACACACACAATACACACACACACAATACACACACACACACACACACACACACACACACACACACACACACACACACACACACACACACACACACACACACACACACACACACACACACACACACACACACACATACAGACATCATCGTAAAAATAGTAAAATCGTATTGTAAAGACCCTAAAACGTGCTTATTCAATGAAAACTCACCACCGAATTTTTTGACCAAAGACAATACCTTCCTTACCTAGAGGTGACGGAAGGTAAAAAACACTCGGTATGTATGTCTCTTTTTGATTAAGTTCCCTAAGTTTTTTCTTAAAGAATTTTAATTATATTACAATAAAAAAATTTGATTGAATTATGGAAATAGCTAATCACGAAGACAATAATAAATAATGTATTATTAATTTTTCGATGAGGATCCGAATTTGTTTTTTTTAGTCAAAAGTTGTCATAGCTACACTAGAGAGTAGAGGGAATCTTTGGTCCGTAAGGATCTGTTCTGATTTTGATGAATGAACATGATACAGCGATGAAACAGAAAAAAATTTGATTAGTTTTTTACTTTCGCTATCTCTAGCAAGTTTTAAAGTTTTGACATACCAGATGACAGCTTCATCACAGTTCTATATAAAAAGTTTACTAACCAAAAACCTATATTTCTGTATCTCTTCATCATCCCTGAAAAGAACGCCTGATTTGTAAAATCTTTATTTATAATGGGTCTCGTCACTTGTTGCTCGTATCGATTCAATTTCGGTGCAGGTCACCTCGGTCTGCTGGTCCACGATTCTTCGCAAAAAGCAGGAGTTCACAGCTATGGAGAATGGTGGGGGATGTTAGTGAAACTCTGTGGGAAACTCGTAAATCTACACTTTTCTACTACGCTGACTTGCGATAGATGAAAAAGGTTTATCCTGCCTTACAATCCGTGATTTTTATGAGGAAATATTTCCCAAATAACCGCAAAGGTTACACGTCACATAATACAGGAAAAATTGATAAAATGTCAGAAATTTGGGCATTTTTACGATTACATACACTTTTTTTCTGCGAGATGAAATATCATCAAGCATGTGCACATAGACAATACACTCTTTAGACCTGAATCTCGTGTATACTTGAACTGAACATTACACCTGGTGAGTGTAATAGAACTAAATTTAAATTAGGCAATCCGCTTTTATTTTGTTCAAAATATTTTAATTTTGTTAATATAAATGCATTTTGATATTTAAATGTATGTGCACAAATATAATGTTAAATAATATATTTTCAATAATATGCATAATAAAATTTTAATTTCAAAATACATTCGACAACTTGTTTCATTGAAATAATTATAACCGGGTAGAAAATAAAACACGGACATCTTATATGAACACAAAAAATTAAACAATGTTACATTAAAAACTCGCTCAGTAGGTACAATTAATAATCAAAGCAAATTAAATAGAATCAAAAACACAAATATTTTCAAATGTCAAATTCACAAATTCTCTTCAAATTCAAATGTTTCTCATGCATCCTTATTTTCCACCTCAGAAAAATACATGAACCAATAGTTTCGTTGATATTAATAGTATATTCGGAAAATAAACCACGGTTCGGTGCTAGTTTCAGGTAGTAACCGCGCGGTTTTGTAACCAGGACCCCTATTCTATAACTTTTCACCGATTTATGGTGTTATTTTAATGACCTTTCACCGGGGTGATACACAGCGGTGCTGTTTTAGTAACATTCACTTGGTTATGTTCTCATATAAATATTTGTATGTTGATACTATGAAGAAAATTTCAAATTTCGTTTACATCATCCGTCAAGTTGACATTAGGTAGTTGTTTATTATGGCCATATGGAGGCAAAGTTCGAATAATGTACAGACATGCATCCTTATTCAAACGAAAAGTAGCAACTAAATCTTCAAGAACACTTCGTTGAGCATATAAAAAAAACCATACAGAACAAAATATCACAAATAAAAATTATGCACAACACAGCACCATTTTAAACAAATGTCAAACCAAACCAAGATAACACCGGCGATACAAATATAACACCACCTCTACATGAGGTGATATCTCTTCGCCAAGTATGACATATGGTCATGTCTAGGGACCCCAAAACATGCTTTTCATTAGAAACTAACCGTTGAATTATTTGACCAAAAACAATACCTTCCATACCTAAAGGTGACGGAAGGTAAAAAATAACGGCTGGTAGCACAAGCCTTGTTTTAACTAAAACGCTGTTTCAATAAACGTCAAATTTCATGATTTAATAATAATATAGGTATTATCAAATATATAAAAATTTGATTTTAAAGCAGTGCATAGTTTGTACTCAAACAAATATATTTTTTTACCTTCCGTTACCTTCAGGTAATGATGATGAGTTTTTAGTGAATAAGAATGTTTTAGGGTCCCTATAATACGATTTTACCATTTTTATGATGATGTCTGTATGTATGTATGTATGTATGTATGTATGTATGTATGTATGTATGTATGTATGTATGTATGTATGTGTGTGTGTGATAAAAGTTTCGGATCGCATAATTTCAATACCACGATTCCAAAAATTATAATTTTTTTCGTATTCCTCAAGTTTACATCGAGAACAACTGATTATATTTTGGTTATAATTAGTGAACCGGAAGTAGCCTCATTTGAAAATTTAACAGTTAAATATGATTTATTGACATTTGACGTTATTATATCTTAAAGAATATATTATTCTCTATACGTTTTGATTACATTTTATACTTCATATTCAATAAATACAGAGTTAAAGAAATTTAATGAAATTAAATTTTATAAATCAGCCAGCTATGCTAAACATGGGTACTACTAATATATTCACATAATTCAAATTGACAGATGTCAGTATAAATAAAAAGTAAATTAATGTGGCACAGATGAGGATGTTGAAGTAGATGCTGGGGAAGACACGGAAAAATAGGTAAGAAAATAACTCTAGTGTTACAAGTTTCTAGAAAGATACAAGCGATATGATTACATTGGTTTGAAAATGTCATAAGGAGAAATAAAGAATATATATTGGATGAAGAATGGATAGCTTAGTAATAGAAGGTTGAAAAAACAGAGGAAGACCAAACATAAGAAGGGAGGACTGTATTGCGGAAGACTTGAGAGAAAAGGAACTGAATGAGAACGACACGTAAAACAGAAATGAGTGGAAGAAGAAAATAAAAAATAGCGACCCCTAATGAATGGGGAAAGCTAAAGAAGAAGGAGATGTTAGTGTCAAGTGCAATTTGCATAGTTTGTTTATGAAATAATTTTACTGGAAATTTAGAATCTTTTGCAAGAAAATTTATGTATGGAATTTATACATAATACACAGGATAGACGGAAGGTATTGTGCTGGCCACAACAATTAAATATTGACATTTGAATTTGACATTTCTAAAAACAGGTTTTAGTTAAAACAAGGCTTGTGCTACCAGCCATTATATTTAATGAAAAAGTAAATAATACTTATTTTTTCAGATATATTATTTATTATAATTTTGTATGTGGTCATGAAATGCATGCACAGATTAAATGCTAATTTTAGGTGACTAGTTTCGCCGGAAACGATGTAACTGTTGTTTAGATATCTCTTCCGGGTGAAGTTAAATTCACGACCTTTTGCACATAAAAAGTGGCATTTAAGTTTACCCCCAACTTTGTAATTTAAATTAGGTCTATAATTAGTAATAAAGAAAATAACCATTTGACCCTATTTTTTCAAACACCCTAAATAAGTGACAGAAGATAAAAAAAATAACAGTCGCACTGAGGAATACAAAAAGATAACTTTTCTATTGCTGTAAATTTTTCACTCCTCCACTATTTTTCTCGTAGTAATCCTTCAACGGTGGTTGTAGATGTCAACTACATGATCCTGTTTGTCGGTCCACGTGAAATCCTATTCACGCTCACGATACGCACAACACTAATCCCGCTGCACGTGACTACATCCAGCATCCAGGCCTGGAATCCTGGATGACCTGGAACCGAACGAGATTCACGCACACCTACAATTTGCATCGACTGCGACCTGGGCTCTGGAATTCCTTTCGTGCAATTAAATATTTCACTTCAAAGAATGTTTTCGTTAAGTAGGAACAAGGATATTAATCATTCAGCTAGAAATATATATGTATAAATAAACTCATTAGCTTTCTTAATGTCTGCATTCTTCATTCCTCCATTTTTGTATACGTCTTTTTAACTTGAAACTTGAAAAACTTTTTTATTATGCACGCTAGAGAAAATTGATGTAGGTCTTTATGGGCCAACTTTTTCAGACAATTTTAGTAGGCACCATAGGAATTTTCGCTCGCCTTTTGTTTTTAAACTACAGGCTAAAACTTGATTTTTGCTTCTTTTGAAAATACCTTATACCTCGCTTATTATGAGAAATAAAGAATAGTATATTATAACACGAGTGAAGAAACTAAAAATTTTACTCACGCATGTGCACATAAGTAAGCGATTTCGTTTCTTCACGAGATCACGAGTGTTGTATATCGTTTTGTTCAATCTTGCTATTGAAATATTAGAAAAAAAATCTGTTGTGGCCAGCACAATACCTTCCGTCAATCCTGTGTATTATGTATAAATTCCATACATATTTTTTCTTGCAAAATATTCTAAATTTTCAGTGAAATTATTTCATAAACAAACTATGTAAATTGCTCTTGGCACTGGCATCTCCTTCTTCTTTAGCTTTCCCCATTCCGTAGGGGTCGCTATTTTTTATTTTTTTCTTCCACTCATTTCTGTTTTACGGTTCTCATTCAGTTCCTTTTCTCTCTAGTCTTCCGCACCATAGTCCTTCTATTTTATATTTGGTCTTCCTTTGTTTCTTCAACCTTCTATTACTAATTTATTCATTCTTCATGCAATATATTCATTTCTCTTCGTGACATTTTCAAACCAATGTAATCATCTCGCTTGTATCTTTCTAGAAACTTGTAACACTAAAGTTATTTCCTTATTTATCTTTCCGTGTCTTACCCAACATCTAATTCAACATCCTCATCCCTGCCACATTAGTTTACTTTTTATTTATACTGACATCTGTCAATATGAATTATATGACTATATTAGTAGTTTCCATATTTAGCATAGCTCGCTGATTTATAAAATTTAATTTTTTAAAATTCTTTAACTCTGTATCAATTGAATATGAAGTATAAAATGTAATCAAATCGTATAGAGAATAATATATTCTTTAAGTTATAATAACGTTAGAGCCAATAAATTAAATTTAACTGTTAAATCTTCAAATGAGGCTACTTCCGGTTTACCAATTATAACCAAAATCCAAACAGTTGTTCTTCTGGATGTAAACTTGAGGAATACGAAAAAAATATAATTTTTGAAATCGTGGTATTGAAGTTATGCGATCCGAAAATTTCGTCGCACACACGCAGACACACACACACACACACACACACACACATAAACATACATACATACATACATACATACATACATACATACATACATACATACAGACAGACATCATCGTAAAAATGGTAAAATCGTATTGAGTGTGAATTAACATAGGCGGCGGGGTATGTTGCTATTGTTTATGTTTATAAACATTTGCAATTGTCAACAAAATTATTTTTTGGCTATCACATTCTATAGATTTTATATAAACATTTTGAAAATATGGAAAATAAAGAAGAATATCTGCTATCGATAATATAAAATTGCAAGAAAAATAGTTAAAACGTGAAGCGGGCGGAAATACCAGTAAGAAAATTCGCGTAGGTAGAGGTAATAGAAGACACTGAGATTGATAAAATATCACTTACTGACATGTTTTGTTTAAGTAAATGCTGTTTTCGATAATTATGCAGGTAATTTTTATGTAAATAAATAAATGTTATGAATTCTATTGTAGTTTATTCCTATTTTCGGTAATGACAGGGGAGTGGGCGAAAGTTCACTTTCACCCGTTGCCATAGGAATAAGTTGAGTGGATAAAACAGAAGGTTTCAAGTTCCGTATCCAAGTAAGAAACAACTAGTTTCAATAGCAGAATTGAACAAAAAATGTTTAGATAACTTTTATATGGTTTTTACCTTCCGTCACCTCTAGGTAAGGAAGGTATTGTCTTTGGTCAAAAAATTCGGTGGTGAGTTTTCATTGAATAAGCACGTTTTAGGGTCTTTACAATACGATTTTACTATTTTTACGATGATGTCTGTATGTGTGTGTGTGTGTTCGTGTGTGCGTGTGTGTGTATGTGTGTGTGTGTATGTGTGTGTGTGTGACCGCGTTTTCGGGCACGATATTTCCAATACTAGAATTCCAAAAATTACAATTCTTGCGTATTCCTCTTCCTTACAACCATATGCAGACCTGTTTAGATTTTGGTTATAATTGGTCAACCGGAAGTACCCTCATTTGAAGATTTTAACAGTTTTTCTTGAAAAAATCATTTAAATGTTATTATAACTTAAAGAATATATTATTGTATATACGATTTGATTGCATTTTATATTTGATATTCAACAGATATAGAGTTAAAGAAGAATAACGATAATAAATTTTATATAAATTTCATAATTCAGCCAGCTATGCTAACTTAACCATGGAAACTGCTAATATATTTAGGTAATTCAAATTGACAGATGTCAGTATCAATAAAATGAAATCAATGAAAGAATAAGGGAAGTAACTCTAGTGTTAGAAGTTTCTAGATATAAGAGAGACGATTACATATTGGTTTGAACATGTCATGAGGAGAGATGAATATATTAATAGAAGGTGGAAGAAACATAGGAAGACCAAATATAAGATGAAAAGACTGTATTGTAGAAGACTTGAGAGAAAAGGAACTGAATGAGGACGACACGCAAAACAAAAATGAGTGGAAGAAGAAAATAAAAAATAGCGACCCTCTAACGAATGGGAAAAACTAAAGAAGAAGAAGAAGATGTCAGTGTCAAGTGCAATTTGCATAGTTTGTTAATGAAATAACTTTACTGGATATATAGGATCTTTTGCAAGAAAATTTATGTATGGGGCGCGTGCAGTAACATGACTTTGACCCGTGTCAAAATGACAGCAATTAATTATGTCCATAACTGACAAGTGTTATAATTTTTCAATCAAAATTTCATAATTTTCTTATTTCATGTGGTTTGTTTGTTATCAGGAGTATGGAATTCAGTTACCGAGAAAGGGAATCACATAATACCAAAAATTTATAATCTTTTGCAAGAAAATTATGTATGGAATTTGTACATAATACACAGGATTGACGGAAGGTATTGTGCTGGCCACATCAGATTTTTTACATAGAATATCGTGGTGTAATTGGATTTTTTCAAAACTTAATAATTCTCGACATATAACACCAACATAATATTTTTTAAATGGGAACATACATAATATATTGAAAATAGCCTCAACTTTTTCTAATTTTATAATCTTTTCAAGAATGTATCATAAGATTCTTTTGTTTTAAACATGAATAAAAGATGAATAATTATGATATTGGAGTGAAAAAATTGAAAATTATTGAGAAACAGACAAGAAAATCAATTGTGGATCAATATTTGTTTATTTTGATTCTATGTCAACAAATTATGTTCTCAAAATTATTTAGTCAATTATTTACGTATTAGTTAATTCATATTTTATCGGCGTTATAGCTGGCTTTGACACAATTCAAAAAATGTGGTTCACTATTATTTGACACGAGAAATTGTCAAAAATGTTATCTAAAGAAATCCAACTTGAATATCATTTTTAGAAATGGAAATAAATTAGAAAACGGCGAATGCTAATATTCTGTTTTTGTCTTTATTATTTTCTCCTTAAAATTACATTTCAAGATCAATTTTGACAATTTGACTTTTGAAATGAATCAGACATACGTTTTTCTGTTCATGCCTACTCCAAGTTTTTTTCAAAACTTTGTATATAAATTAGAAAAATGAGTATAAATAAAAAAATAACATTAGAAATAAACAATTGATGATCTGTCATTGATTTTTTTTTCATTTGTTTCTTAATAAATTTCACTTTTTTAACCGCAATAAATTAATAATTCATCTTTATTCATGTTTGAAACAATAGAGTGTAGACTTAGTGAGGAAAACGAAGAGATTATTTTCAACATATATTTCCATTTAAAAATATTATGTTTGTGTTATATCTCGAAAATTATTGAAAAAATCCAATACACCACGATATAATAACCAAGATACGAGGTATTTTCAAAATAAGGAAAAAATCAAGTTTTAGCCTGTAACTCAAAAATAAAAGACGATAGAAAATTAAAATTGTCTTAAACAGTTGGCTTATAAAGACCTACATCAATTTTATGTAGCGTGCATATAAGGAACTCGAATTTGTTCCAACCTGTACCTACAAAAGACTGATTTTCATAAAAGAAGTAAACCCCTCGTGATGTATGTGTGTGCGTGTGTGAGTGCACACGCGCGCGTGCCTTCATGTGCCTGCGTGCGTGCGTGTATGCGCGTGCGTGCGTGTATGGATCCTTTTTACGCTCTTTCTCAAATACTATCTTTCAGAAAAAATTGAAATTATATATTCTTGCTCAATTCTAATATGGAAAGAGCCCATTTGATTTTGGTACAAATCAGATAAAGGGAAGTGGCACTTTCTTTGAAGCTCAAAATAGTTTTTCTCCAAAAAATATATAAAAAATATATAAAATATATATAAAAAAAAATTATAAAAAAATATATTTTAATAAATCCCACAGTCTAAACACATCTATTTAGTTACTCTGTTGAGATATTCAAATGTATGTAATTGACAGATAAATATTACTGTCAAAAAACTAATCATTTCAATTTACAAAAAAATACAGTATCACAAAATTATTTGAATTAACATAACCGTAAGATTTGCGAGTCGAAATTATGAACAATAAAAATACATTTGCATGAGTGGTAAATATGTAAGTATTTATTAAAATAAATAAAAATTGCATGGCGGGAGATAATGTGCTGGGCACATCACATTTTTTTTTTATAAATAAATAATGTAAATGAAAGCCGAAACAGAGAAAATAGTATAAAACACTTGTTACAGAAAACTATTCAAGCAGTCGCTCGTTCGCGCAATCGCTGCTACGCGTTCGTGTTCGAATATCAAACTCGTGTTTGAATAGATTACCTTCTGTAACTTAATGTTTTAATATACTATACTACTCCTCTGCGTAAATTAATAGCTTCACACGCAGTATGTGAAGTCTGAGTTGAATAGTGATGAAGTGAAAGTGATGCGTAAAATACAAAGCATTTCTTATGGATTTTATTTTTTCTTAATCGTGCGGCAAACTAGATTTCTCAAACTCAAAATTAGTGCGGGAAATAGTTAATTTCAGCACTAGTGCGTGAAATATTTAAAACATTTTATTTTTATTTTATTGTCAAAAAATCAATTCTCATGATCGCTTAAAGATACAATGCCTAGCCACCCAAGTAGCAGACGATATGTCAAAAATTAAGAATGCAGCATTTCGTATTTTGAACGATTGCAGAAAAAAATATACATTCTATGCAAATTCCAGAACTCACTGAGCACGTTTCGAAAACTTGTCTTCGTTTCAAAATCACAAATTTTCCGTAATTGTTCCCAAATAATATATTAAAGAACAAATGTCATAAGTGTTATTTTATTTTGCGAGAAGCGAAATCGCCCAACCCTTCGAACAAAATAATCGACGATTATGAAATGAGTTATTTATACTATTTTTACCTCCCGCTACCCTTAGTAATGGAGGTATATGGATCGTGTTAAAAATCGCATGTCTATGTTTTGGCAAATGACCACGTTTTAAGATCCTTACAATCAGATTTTAACATTTTCACGATGATGTCTGTGGGTGTGTATGTGTGTAAATGTGTATGTGTTAATATGTGTATGTGTGTATGTGTGTAGATCTTCTGGGCGCTCTAACTCAAATACTATCATTCAGAAGGTTTTGAAACCATATATTTCTACCTTATTATTCTAATATGGAAAGAAGCCATTAGATTTTGGTTGCAATTGGATAACCCGAAATGGCAGTTTACTTGAAGCACAAAATAGTTTTTCTTCAAAAAATATCTTTAAATGTAATTTTTTCGCAACTACTTATAATAAAAGTTAAAGATTATTCCATTTTCTACAGGTTTGCTTTAATACTTTTTCTATGTACTTTATGGATAAATTTATAAAGTAATACAGAAATTATATCTCGGAGCTTATGCTTTAAACATATTTCCATGGTTACATAGTTCATCTCAAATATATGTAACTGACAGATAAATGTCACTGACAAAAAAATAATCATTTCAAATTAATAATAGTAACGGTTTAAAAAGAAAATTGTAAATAGAACAATAGTTTTATGGAAAGGAACTTAATATACATAATTTCTAGCATTAGTAAATATGCAGGTATGTATTTAAATAAAGAAATAAATAAATATATTATCACGGCTTTTTACTCATTCCTGGGTGTACTAATCTGCTTTGTACACATATTTCGCTAATAATAATGACATATTTGTATCGTGCGGGCGTTTACCAAGCGTCACCTCACGATAACTCACTTCTGGCGTGGAGAGTGCACCACAACGAGACCCCATAGGTAAATGGCGGGAGGCATGTAAGGATACGATATTTTCTATTTCTTTCTAACTTTATTACTATATTTCTTCTCTTCTTATTCTTACTTTTAAATTTAAAATTATATAAAAATAAAATACAACTTTTTGTGTTCGTTTATTTTGTAATAAAGGTGAGATGTTTTATCTTGGAGAGGTGAAATTTGATATGTCTGCGAAGCCTAGTCAAGTATAGATATGAGTTGACAGCTTTATGTGTCTGGCTATGCAGATGTTTATAGTTCTATGCGTTGGTCACCCCCTCCCCCCCTTCTTGAAGATAAGGTTTTTTTAAATATTGTAACGTTTAATTATTTGGGTGAAGTGTAAAAATCAGAGATATATTATTAATTAAAATACAAGTTTATTTAACGATACATAATTGAGATAAAGATAATATAAATAACTAACACTATATAATTAATAATTATAAACACTAATTTAAGACTCAGAATATTAATAATTACTTAAACACTAAGATTATTTAGTTGATCAATATTTATATCACTATATTTATTTATATGTATAACTAAATTTATTTATGTTTACCACTCGTAGACTATTTATTTATATCATCAACTATCATTTCACGACTCGTGTCTATGTCAGTATGTCTTTGGTTGGCATCCCTAATGTGTTATGTTTATATAACCGGCGTCCTTCTGGGACATGCGGCGCGATAATAACATCGAATACAAAGGATCAGGTGACCCTAAGTAATTAAACAGGTCGCGATGTGTTTGTTTACTACGCTCATAGCTCTTCCATTTGTGTCATAGCCCAGCGCGGCGGTCGGTCTAGCACGTTCGACCAGCGGCGGCGGTCGCACACTCTTTAGAGTCAGGGGCGTCGAGTCCACGCACGCTACAATATTGTTTCAACTACCCTCTCGGCGAAATGCGTATTAGAGAGTCTGGATTTAGTCTTGTGGAGTCAAGATGTAGATTTGAGTGTCGGTTCGCGTTCAGTGACGCGAATATTCGCCGTAAAGATGCGATAACGGCGTCTTTACGATTTTATTAGTTTGACATTTAAATTCCAATATAAATAATATTTTTTATCATAATAATGTAAATAAAGCTATTTTAAGTGTAAGTGCTCATATTCATCCAAATCAGCTATTTTAATTAGTCTGTGTTCATCCTCAACCTTCAACACAATCATCAACATTCGTCAATACGAATATATCATCAATATATTATCAGAGCATCATTATCATCATCATCATCAAGTTAAACAATTATATTAGAAGGGCAATTTATAAAGAAATATACCTAGCTATGAAAGAAGACACATTGATCTTGAACAATACTTTATTTTTCAACATAACTTCCTTCAACACTAACACACTTTTCCCAACATTTCTTCAACTGTGCCATTCCGTCAAAAAAATATTTTATTGGAAGATCTGTAAAATAACTGTAAACAGCATACATTAACTCTTCGTCTGATTCAAATCCTCCTCTAAAATTTTTTTTCATATTTTTAAATAAAAAGAAGTCACTAGGTGCTAAATTGGGGCTATAAGGTGGATGGCGTAGTTCTGTAAAACCGCAGCCCCTGATAATGTCTTCAACTTTACGTGCTTTGTGAACCTTGCAATTGTCATGCAAAAACAATTTCTTTTGTTTGCATGAATTCCGACGCTTTTCTTCCAGGGCAAGTTTTAAGTTCTGAATAGTTTTACCATATACCTCTGCATTAATTGTAGACCCCCTTGGCATATACTCTATCAATAATATCCCTTCATTATCCCCAAAAAATGTTGCCATCAACTTTTTCCCTGAAGATTGTGTCGGCCTTTTTGGGCAGAGGCAGACCTGTGCGTCGACGAGGGTCAAGGCGGCGGCGGCGAATTGTTAAAAAAATAGCGGCGGCGGCGGCGCGCCGGCGTATGTGCTTTATTTTTTGACGGCGGCGGCGTACTTGATATTTCGGCGGCGCGCCGGCGTGCGCCGGCGTTTTAATACAAAAACTGGAGTGATTTACTCAATCATACCTACATAAAACGTAAACTTAAAATGAAATGGGTGAGAATTATGTTAATAATTTATCGCACTAGTGTAAATTATATCACATACCACATTTTTTCTTTACAAATATCAATTATCGTGTATGAATATAATTTAGTTTACGGAGAGTGGCGATAATGAACTTCGTTTCTAAACATATTTTACAATACACTCGTTCCGTATTAATGGCAATGGGAACTTCGTTATTATTTTTATTTAAATTTAAATAAACAAAGTGTTCTCAAATCATACTTTTGCTTTTATATTAACTTGAAATGTCCTTCTGATTTTGGTTTGGTAAAATAATGAAATTTTTGATATATTCCTTTACACAGTTTTCCATTTTATGAACTACTGAAGATGTTTGGCACAAATTTGTTGATTTGTTAATTAAGTTGTCATTGTATATGTACAGTCAGTGTTCCCTCCCAAACTTTAAAAGTGATTTATCCCTCCAAACACTCTAACAAAATTCCAATAGCAGACAGTAAATCCCTATCTAATAATATAGCGGGAAATTCAAATATTTTCACTATTAATTGATTACATATAAAAAAACAATTTTTTAGTCTCTGGTCTTCATCTACTACTTATAAGTGAATACATACTTTTAGCATGTTTTTGAATGTGATCATGGCCCATATTAAATATGCAGCAGTTAAATTCACTACGTCGGTATAGGAGATTACTATATTATACCAGAACGAATTTTGCATGGCGAATGTTTAAATATTTTCCAAATTTTATATATAAGAAAATTACTACAAAATTGAAAAAAATCCCTCAATCCCTGGTAATACTTAAAAATCCTACGATTTGGGAACACTGTGTACAGTACAGATGACAGATCAGAAAAGCAGTAAGCAGTCTTGGATCACAAGAAAAAAGATTTCTGTACATTAATATTTACGATTAATATGAATTTATTTATTGAAAATATAATCATTTATAATATTATAATGACGAGAACAACGACGGCGCGTCGTACAACAGATAGGCGGCGCGCCGGTAGGTGAAACGCCGGCGGCGGCGGCGTGGCGCGGCGGCGCACAGGTCTAGGCAGAGGGAGCCCTTCTGAACCCACTGCATGGATTCTTTTTTGGTAGGCGGGTCCCAGTGATACACCCATACGTTTCATCTCCAGTCACAATCTTCGATAAAAAGTCGCTGTCATCTTCCAAAGCAGTCAAATTTTCTTGCGAAATTTCTTTCCTTGTCTGTTTCTGCTCCGATGTAAGCAGTCTGGGTATCCACCGTGAAGGCACCTTCCTCATGCCCAAATCATCATGCAAAATTTTCCAAACACTCATTTCAAATAAAGACAGTGCCTTGGCAATAACAGAAACCTTCAACCGTCGATCTGTAAGCATCAATTTTTCAACTTGTTGAACATTTTCTGCTGTTCGTGTTTCAAGTGGTCGACTAGATTTTGGATCATTCTGTATCGAATCCCTTCCCCATCGAATCTGTTTACACCAAAATTTTACTTTAAAATAACTTGGGACATCTTGCCCATATACGGCCACCATTCGCTCATGAATAATTTTAGGACCATTGCCTTCTTTTATTAAGAATATTATCACACTCCGATGCTCCAATTTAGTTTCACTCATTTTTTAACCCAAAATTCTACACTAAATTGCAATAAATAATACAATTTGAATGCAACTTACTGTATGAACTTAAAAATGACATACAAATCAGACAACAAAAAAATGTTATCGTTCGTCTTTTGTTTCATGGCTAGGTAGATTTCTTTATAAACTGCCCTCGTAATACACATATGCATATGTGAATAAAAAATATTTTCATATTATAAAGCAGAAACTATATAAACAAACTTATATAGTAACAAAATAATTTATCGTGCTGTGCAAAAATATTGCGCCAAAGATATACTTATTCCAAAACTACTACAGAATCTATTTAATGTTTTCTTTTGACTTCTGATTTTGTACTTCATATTTAATAGTTTTATCGTTCCTTTTGATATAATTACTGCAGCACACCGCCGAGTCATAGATTGAATTAAGTTTGTAATATCGTTTTGTGGAACATTTTGCTACTCATTTTCTAAATGGTTCCATAATTTAGCCGTGTTTTTCATGTCCGACGCGTATTTTTAACTTCTGCCATAATTGTTTTATTGGACTCAAATCCAGAGATTGGAGTGGTCAGGCAAAAATTTAGACTTTTCTTGACTTAAAAATTATTTTACTATTTTCGAAGTATGTTTAGGATCGTTGTCCTGTTGAAAAACCTATCCCCACGGCATATTTTTTACATCTCGCTAAGAGAGGTATTGGATTCATGCTAAAAATCGCATATCCAGATTTTAATGATTAAGCACGTTTTCAGGGCCCTACAATTTTAATATTTTTACGATGATGTGTGTGTGTGTGTGTGTGTGTGTGTGTATGTGAGTCGGTTGGAAGGACGATTTCTCAGAAACTATAATATTTAATATCTGTTTAACTACGTATTTCTCAATCGGACATTACTGGGAAGAGCTGAAAAGGTTTTGGTAATAATTGGACAACCGAAAGTAGCAGATTCTTAAAAAAATCTTTCTTCTAAATATTATTTTTTGATTTTTTTTTGTTCTTGCTTGTATTAAAGAAGAGTAAATTCTCTATCTGATACAAACACATAAATATTTTATTACATCTTTTACAGCCAAATTCTCGAAAGGGTGTTAGCTAACACCAAAATGAGTGTTAGCTAGCACTACCGTAAAACGGTATTAAAATTTAGCCTAACACTGCATTCTCGAAACAAAAACTGTATTAGGCTAGTTCAGTGTAGCTTAATACCACAACGTATCAAAATGACAGCTGACATTGCAGGTTATATGGTGAACAAAAATCAAAGCAAGTAAAATTTTACTATGAATTAAGTAGATGTGCTGATGCAGATTGTAAATAAATGGACTAGTATTTTATTTGGCTAACTATCGCCACATAATACTGCAATGAAGAAGAACATGAAGTAACATATTGTTGTCATCAACTATTACATTGCTATTATCTATCACATTGTTGTCATCACGACCGTATATTTTGCAGAATATTGATAAAATTTGTGTCTACGTTATTCTTGATACCACAGCAGAAGTACTCGATCTCGCATACCTGACTTGAAGAAAAATGACATACAGATAAACAACCAAATGCATAAACCCTTTAATAAGCTTTTATTTCCCCCCGATAAAAACTCCCTGTTTCTAGAAATGATCTAAATTAACCATATCGCTAATGTTCAGAATATAATTAAGTCCGTAACTTGTAGTAAATAAATCAGGTTAAGATATACTTGTCTTCTTGGACGACGGTTTTTCTTTGGACGGTTAAATTAATCGTTATTTTCTTCTCTTTGTTTATCAAATCAAAATGTAAAAATGGTCTTATTTAGTTACTCTGATATTAGATATAAATAATTACTAAATAATACAACTAAAACTGCTATCCAGTAGTTTTATGTTTTGGTGCTAAACTTAACGTATATTAGAAGGTGCAAGTTTTTCAGAATAGGATTAGGTTTATTAATTCATGCTGTCATGGATATGAGAAGTGTTAACAATGCTAGCACCAGTATTAGATAAGTGTTAAGAGTTTGGTATTAAATTGTTTTGAGAATAGTGTTAGCAGTAACACTGGCAACTAACACCGGTATTAACGCTAATACTTTTTCGAGAATTCGGCTGTTACAGATATAGAGCTAAAGAAATAATGTCATGGAAACCAATTGCAAAATGATAATGTTTGTAACTGACAGATAAATGTCAGTGTCAAAAATCCAGAGACATTACTGAATTTTTTTCTGGGAAGTACATACATTATATTATTTCTTATTGTATTAATAGTTAAATATTTAAAATTATAGGTGTATTACATATACCCTTCAAAAATATTGTCAATCCCGATTATGAATTGGAAACATGTCAAAAATTAGAAAGGACAAAATTTCTTCATAGAATGAATTTGAAATTAAAAAATCTACATCTAAAGAATAGATGTAAGTAGAATTTTTGGTGTAGAGTGTAGGTATAAGTTATATATTAAGAAATGTTAATTACAATAGGGTGCGAGCAGTCATGTGACTTTGTTGTTTTTGACAAGCATATATGGGGACCCGTGTCAGAATGATAGCTAGTAATTATGTACATAGATATCAAATATCATAATTTTTATTCTAAATTTAGTGATTATGCAATTCCATGTGGTGACAAATTAACTACGATAATTTAGAAAATGTTGAAATTTTTAATGAAAAATTCTGACATTTCACATCTATGTCCATAATTACTAATTGTCATTCTGACACGGGCCCCTATATCTGTTTGTCAAGGCCAACAATGTCACATGACTGCTCGCGCCCTATATTTATGGAACCAAAAACGAAGTGGCGAGCGGTATTGTGCCGGCCACAACAGATTTTTTTTGGGATAAGAAAGTATATGTTTTACTAAATACGTCTATATATTATCTCGACTAATGGACCTACACCGTCATGAGAACATGCACAACATAACATTTCTGCTGCCATGCTTAACTGTAGGGATTTGATGTCTAGAATTGTATCTTGCACTTCTTGGTCGTCGAAAATACTTCGTACCATAATTTCCAAAAAAATCAGATTTTGATTCATCCGAAAATAGTACTTTTCACAAGTCGACCTCATTCCATACCAGTCGATCGCCACGACGAACGGAGTCGATCTTTGGCGATTGACAACATTTCTAAACTGTTTGATTCAAATCAATCCGAAATCGAACTTGAAATAATCAATATTCAAAATAATGTTCATTTAAAATTAGATAACCAAGAAGTAGTTTGAAAATACACAGATCAGAAATTTCCGATATTAGCAAATATTGCTCAAAGAATCCTGGCTTGTTTTGGATCAACATATTTATAAGAATATGCATTTTTAAACATGAATAATATAAAAAAACAAACTAAGAAATAAAATTACAAATGATCATTTGGATCAATGCTTGCGATTTGATTAGCTATGTCATCATACGATCATACCAACCTGACTATGGAATTAGTGCGAACTCAGGGCAATCCCAAATTTCACATTTATTTACTTCATAAAAAATAAGTATTTATTTATTTTATTAAGAATAATACAACCTTTTTTAGTTAGGTACTGTTTTATTTATAGTGTATATTGCCGAAACGTCGTTAATTTAATAAATAAAACAGAATCTAAACTAAAAACGGTTGTATTATTCTTAATAAAATATGAGTTCTGAAAGATTTTATAATTTATTTATTTATTTATTTATTTATTATTTATTTATTTATTTATTTATTTATTTATTTATTTATTTATTTATTTATTTATTTATTTATTTATTTATTTATTTATTTATTTATTTATTTATTTATTTATTTATTTATTTATTTATTTATTTATTTATTTATTTATTTATTTATTTATTTATTTATTTATTTATTTATTTATTTATTTATTTATTTATTTATTTATTTATTTATTTATTTATTTATTTATTTATTTATTTATTTATTTATTTATTTTTATTTATTTATTTAAGAAGGTTGGAGATCCAACAGCACCAGTTTACAACGTCTGAGTCAACTCCCATGGAGCCATCGTCAGAAGTCGGCCAGCACAACAAGTAATCACAGATGCGTTTCGCACTATTTGGTGCTCATCAGTGTGGTGTAACCTGTGGTCTCTGTCCGGTCCATAGTGAGGGGACTCCTGGAGCAGGGACAACGACTCGTTGTGCTAGCAGTGATCATGTGAACATCTACGATGGTAAACAGCCTGTAGAGGTTTTTTAATACCCGAAGAGCACTCTACCGAGAGATACTTTGACTAAAGTCATATAATACAAGAGACCACAGGTTACACCACACTGATGAGAACCAAATAGTGCGAAACGCGTATGTGGTTACTTGTTGTGCTGGCCGACTTCTGTCGATAGCTCCATGGGAGTTGACTCAGAAGTTGTAAACTGGTGAAACTAGACGTAATTTGTAATTTTTATTATATTGTTTGTTTCACGGAGAAATTCGCAATTTGCTTTTTGCAGTTTGCACTTGTAGCACAATAAAGGCCAAATAAAGGTTCCCGCTAATTATATTAGATATAAACATAAACATTACAGCAAACAGAGAGTACTTAAAAGAACTATAAAGATGGTAAGGTAGATTTTAAGTATTTTTAAAGGAGTTGAAAGACCATATTGAATAGATCTAAGTGTATAAAATTAGTGTTATATGTGAACATTTATTATATATATATATTGATGTGTTTAGGATATGATCAATTTACACATACACTCGTAATTTTATTCCAATTTATATGTTTTATTTCTATTATACCCTGTCGGTCACTATATAACTTAAGTGTGCAAAAGTAGCTCGCGTTGTGCAAAAGGTTGAACACCCCTGTTGTAGAGTAAGGTTTATTATGGATTCTCGTAACTGAAAGTGGGTATATTTCACCACTACATTAGACAATAACCTAAATTACTATTAAATTGGGAATTTGATGATAAATATAAATAAATATAAATAAACAAACAACTCGGCTCGATATTTTTCAACACGGACAATTTCGTTTATGCTATACAATACAATGAAAATAAATTTTAAAACGTGTCAGCTAATGTAATTTACATTCCTAATAGTAGTGTAACGTATAACTGTATTACAAAAAAAAAAAATCTTTTAAAAGAGATAATGTAAGTTTGGCTCAATACTTTTGCACGCAACTATATATCTTTTAATTTGGTCCTGTTCCTAATTTCTTCAATCGGTACTTTGTCTTTAGTATTATTTTGAGCATTACTCTTTCTACTTTTGATTGTGTTTTTTGCAATCTTCTACGATTTTTATTGATTAGTACCCAAGTGTAGCATAAGTCATTAACTAACATAGCTGGTACAACACACATATTAAATACTTTCCTCTTGATTTCTCTAGAGAAATTTCCCTGCATTATTGATTTTAATGCCTAAAATACACTCCATCCTCATGTTTTTGTCTCTTTGTCTCCTATAATGAAAGATACTGTTGTTTATTTCCCGCATTATCTCATCTTTGTAAGTTATGTTATTTATGATTTTTATTTCGGCATTATCACCGTTTATTATAATTAATTTTGTAGTCCTCCTTTTGAACATTCTTCAGCTACAGATATTGCCATTTCTTGTAATTCTTTGGTATTTTTTTACCTTTCGCTAAGGTCCATAGAATCCGATTTTAACATTTTTACAATGATGTCTGCGTGTGTGTGCGTGTGTGTGTATGTGTGCGTGAGGCTGTTGGAGACACGATTTCTCAAATTCTATAAGACTAAAGACCTGTTTAACTACGGATTCCTCAATCTAACATTAATGGGGAGAGAATAAGTTTTGGTACCAATTGGAAAACCGGAAGTAGTAGTATCTTAAAAAAAAATCTAAATATTATTCTTTTGAAATTTTTTATTATTAGTATTAAAGAACATAAAATTCTTTATTCGATACATATTAAATTTTTATTATCTTCTATATATTGAGATAAAAAATCTGATGTGGCCAGCACATAACCTCTCGCCGTATATTTTACCTGGCTGTATGCATAAAGCAAAGATTATTTTTATAAATACAAATAATATATTCATATAAATCTATGACGTATAAACTTCTTTATTATTCAATAATAGCATGTCTCAACATGAAGATATTTTACCATAAATTATGTTACAATAAATTACAAAGTAGAGTTTACCATATATAAATATTAGGCTGGTAACAGCAATTTTCAATTCGAACAACTTTGTTTACTTTCTCTTCATATTCTTCTAGTAAAAACATTAATTTTGGGCGGTCTAAAATGTATATATCTGGATTGTGCATCTATTCTTATATATCTTCTTTTACATTTTATTTTTTCATACTTGTTATATCTAAATAACCTTAATTCCCTTTAATAAAGTGACGGATAGATTGCACTCCGATTTTGTCAATATTTACAACTTACTTGAGAAGAATTTGATAGCTTTTTCGCAATTCAAAGTTACTCTAGTCTACAGTACTGGTGTACATTGTCCCATAATGTTTGAAACAAATTTAAGTCCTTCAACCTAGACTTGTCATCTCCATAATAGTCACAGATCAAGAACTAAGGGATTCTCCAAGTACATTTTTAATTCATTACTCATTATTTCTGACACTGACATTTATCTGTCAGTTACAAATAATTTAAATTATCAACTATTTTTCATGGCATTCTTTCGGCTGTCAAATTTATTACAATAGATTATTTTATATATTATACTTCTTTTATCTCTAAATCTATGGAATATATAATAAAATATTTAAATGTATCAGATAGAGAATTTAATTTTCTTTAATATTACCACGAAAAATTTTCAAAAAATAATATTTAGAAGATTTTTTTTCAAGAATCTTCTACTTCCGGTTGTCCAATTATTACCAAAACCTTTTCAGATCTTCCCATGAATGTCCGATTGGGAAATACGTTGTTAAACAAATTTTAAGTCTTATAGTTAAGATTTTTTTTCAAGAATCTTCTACTTCCGGTTGTCCAATTGTTACCAAAACCTTTTCAGATCTTCCCGGGAATGTCCGATTGGGAAATACGTTGTTAAACAAATTTTAAGTCTTATAGTTTTTGAGTAACCGTCCTTCCAACATCCCACACACACACACACACACACACACACATCCACACACACACACACACACACACACAGACATCATCGTAAAAATGTTAAAATCGGATTGTAAGGACCTTAAAACGTGCTTATTCAATAAAATCTGGATATGCGATTTTTAGCATGAATGCAATACCTCTCTTAGCGAGAGGTAAAAAGTAATATATAAAATAATCTGTTGTAATAAATTTCAGAGCCTAAACAACTCCATAGTAACCATCAGATGTTTGTAAATGACAGAAAAATGTCAGTGTCAAAAACCAACAGTAGTTCATAAACCTATTTGGGGGGTATTTGCGCTCAATTCTAAAACTTGACCTTAAGTCTATTTTGACTAAACACATGACAGTGGTAAAGAATCGATTCAAAATTTGTCATAGTACGAATATGGTTTTATGTATATTTTAGCTGAAACTAAATCTTAAATTTTTTTTTTTGCAACATAGTAAAACGTCAAATTACGCTTTTATGTTAAATGACGAAGTTTAACTAACATTATTGAAGAATTTTTCTGTGATATTGGTAAGTTTACTATTTGTTGTTGTATAACAATAATAACAATTAAATATTTAAAAATATAGCTATATACATACATATACCCATCAGATATCTCGTCAAGAAATTGGAAGAAATTTGAACATTTAGAAATGTAGGAGAAAACTTCCTCAAAAAATAAATTTAAAATTATAAAAATAATCTAAACATAAAGAAAAGGCATGAGAAATTTATAGGGCGCGAGCAGTCATGTGACTTTGTTGGACTTGACAAGCAAATATGGGGGCCCGAGTTTGAATGACAGCTAGTAATTACATATGTACATAGATGTCAAATATCAATTTTCCATCCCAAATTTCATGATATTCCAATTCCATGTGGTTTATTTTCCTCCACAAGTAAATTCCACATTCATGGTGACAAATTAACCACGTGAAAAATTATGACATTTGACATTTATGTAAATAATTATTAACTACCATTTTGGCAATGGCCTTCATATCTGCTTGTCTAGGCCAAGTATGACAAACTATCTACGTGAATTTAGAAAATCTTGAATTTTTTAATGAAAAATTCTGCCATTTGACAACTATGTACTTAATTACTAATTGTTATTCTGATACGGGCCAACAATATCACATGACTGTTCGCGCCTTATACTTATGTAACCAAAAACAGCAGTGGCGAGAGGTAATGTGTTGGACACAACATATTTTTAATATTAATAAGATGCAAACCTGAGATGCATTGAAATGTATTGGTTCGCGTCGTCTAAGCAACGTCCGAAACGTCAATTTCCCAGGTCTCCATCAGATAAGTGATCGGGAAATTTTGGAATAAACACTCCCCTATTTCTAAAGCATTTCTTAAAGAACTATATTTATAATAAAAAAGTATACTTTCTCAAACATTCGTTCGCTTAATAATAAGAGATAATGGTGGAATATTGAATGAAATACAATTTTAAAATAATGAATTTAGTGCATTTGGTTCACACAACAATTTCTGCTTGGCGGGAGTCGGTAAAACAGCACTCGGGAAGTCGGGAACACATAACCAACAAACGTAATGTAAATTGTAACAAAACAAAAAGAAATTTAACAATTTTATTAAGGTTATATTTGCTATATACTTGGTAAGTAATAAACAGTTATTTACCATGATTAACACTACATTACATAAAAATAAACATTAAAATCATTGGAATTTAAATTTGACACATACATATATAAAATCACGCGTGTCCCACTAAGTGGGTTCGCAAAACCCGAAAACAATAAGAACACCATCACCATCAAACAACAAATCCTTACTCTTAAACATATTGTAACGTTTATTTATATGGGCGAAATGTAAAAATAAGAGAGATATTATTAGTTAAAATAATACGTTTATTAAACGATAAATAATTAGGATAAATATTAAAAAGATAATAAAAGTAACTAACACTATGATTAAATAATTATAAACACTAATTTAAGGCTAAGAATATTATTAAATGCTTAAAAATTAAGATTATTTATTTAACCAATATTTATATCACTATATTTATTTATATACGACTAACTAATAATATTGTCATTATATATGCGTTTTTTTGCTATATAATGCCATATATTAATCCCGCCGGGAATAATGAGTCGGGAATAATGGTCATTATTCCCGTTCAAGAACCAATCAAAATGCTTGAAAACGTGGATCATCGTACCATCGGAATTAGTAAACAAAACAAAATCATCGATGACAGTTGTCAAAATCGGTATTGTAGATCGTGTTAAATTGGTTAAATTATTGTGTTTAACAGTAATTGAATAAATGGACAGTATTACAGAAGACAATTATTTTCTACACCACCAGAAATAACAAAAGTTGCTGATGCTACTACGTATGGTTTATTACCGCAAAATTCGGTTAATGCCGATAATATAACAACTCTAGAAAGTAATCTAAATCACACCATAAACCATAACATACCGTCATCAATTCAATTTATTAATTGTAATAATATAAACTTACATTTCAATTAGATGTAAATTTATAAGGTAAATAGATGTAAAATTAATACATAATAAATAATATAAATATTGACTATTTTTATTAAATTTGTCGTATATGTTAGTCGTATATAAAGTATAGTATACAACTCGCTATAATGGCTATTATTACCTCGGATGATTACAACCCTTGCTCGCTCCGCTCGCTCGGGTTGCAAACTTCATCCTTGGGAATAAGAGCATCCATTATAGTGTCGTTGTATAATATACTATTATATAACTACATTTATTTATGTTAACAACTCGTAGAATGGTTATTTATATCACCCCGTGTTTATTGCTCGTTGCTTCTATATCATATCTCTGCTGTCGTTCGGACGATATTTATATAGCCCAGCGTCGTTCTGGAACCCTCCGGCGCCACAGTGATATCGAGCACAATAGATTTGGGTCATCGGTATAATCAACACGTCTCATCGCGTATGGGTTATTCCGTCGCAGGGATTACCTCATCGCTCGGGAACATTCCACCAGTAGCGGCGCCCGAATACTCGTATAATATTATGTAATAAAGTTTAATAAATAAAATTATTTGTACAAAAATTACTAATTATTAGTTTTATACTTTTCGTACAAAAAATATTGTACAAAACCGCGTGCTTGAACTTGGTATGTAAATAACCATCTATTCTACAAACAAAAGATTACTTGAACTCCAAAAATAATAAAAGAGCACTGTTACGTACTGCGGTTACCAAAAATATATTTATATCAAAACAATGTTTTTTTTTTGTTCTTAACTATGTAGTAAAATATTTTTTTATAAAAAGAAATAATAAACGAATATCAAAATTATTTTTTTTGTTCTAATAAAATAAATACATCATCACGGCATATTACCCATTGCTGGGTGTGCCAATCTGCTTTATACACAGATTTCGGTAATGATGATGACACTTATACAGTATGGGCGTTAACTAGGCGTCACCTCTTGGGCACTCTTTACTTACGTGGAGAGTGTATCACAGGAGTGAATTTCGTGCCATTTAAAATTCGAAATATTTGGCATCGGTCGGGATCGAACCCGGTTCTCCAGATTCGCGACCAACCATTCATGGCCAGGTTACATCTGGGCCAGTATGTAACAATATGAACAGTAATCTCGTTTTAATGTATTTGTATATTTGCATGCAAAACATATCCAAATTTTTGAATGCAAAGTTTGTCTATTGAAATGCATAAATTTTTGGTCTCGGGAAACAAAATTGATATCGATATGTCGGTGTCATATTGGTATCGATAAAAAATTCTTTATTGAATATTATCCATTTATACCGAAATTTACATTTACACAAAGTGATAGCGATCTTTTCCGAGCCTCAAAAAATATTTTGGATAGCAAAATTAAATATTTGGTGTTAAAATTGATAAACAGGCTACCAGACTAGTTTTACCTAGGTACTGTCTTTGGTCAAAAAATTCGGTGGTGAATTTTCAATGAATAAGCACGTTTTAGGGTCTCTACAATATGATTTTACTATTTTTAAAATGATGTCTGTATGTGTATGTGCGTGTGACCGCGGTTTCGGCCGCGATATCTCCTATACTAGAATACCAAAAAATACAATTCGTACTATTCCTCTTCCTTACATCCATATGCACACTTGATTAGAATTTGGTTATAATTGGGCAACCGGAAGTACCCTCATTAGAACATTTTAACAGTTTTTCTTGAAAAAACACTGTTAAATATTATTTACACATTTAATGTTATTATAAATATTAAAGAATATACTATTATCTATACGAATTGATTACATTTCATTCATTTCATATTCAATGAATATAAACTTAAAGAATTATAGAGAAATTAAATTTTATAAATCAGCCAGCTATGCTATAACCATGGAAACAGCTGCTATATTAAGAAAATTCTAATTGAAAGATGTCAGTCTCAAGTGCAACTGACATAGAATGGTTGTACAATGTTTTGTTTTACTGGAGAAACTTTCTTTATGGAATTTGTACAAAATACATAGAACGGACTGAAGGTAATGTAATGGAAATATAGAATCTCTTGCAAAAAAAACTTTCTGTGTGGAATTTGTACAAAACACATAGAACTGACGGAAGGTAATGTGCTGGCCACATTAGATTTTAATTCTGAAATTCGGATAAGTACCTTCTATAGTATTACTAAATATGATCTTCTGTTTAAATTTCTGTGTATATTAAACACAGTAGCAATTTAAAAGTATACTGTTCGAATTGGGCCAAATTACACTGCCTGTGACGTCTAAGAAATAATAGCCAACAACAGAACTGGAAAGATAAAAAATATTTAATATTTTTTACTTAATTATAAAAATATTTATGCTTATAGCAAAATGATCTTCACAGAATGAAAGTGATTTTGTAAATAGTTTTTTCTACTACCACTACTGTAAGAGGGTCATTACTGAACAGACTACTAACAATGTAAGTTCGTGCTTATGAATAGTGTTACGTAATGAACAGCAAATTTAAGTTGGCAGGACTGATTGTCAAACTGTAAGAAATGATTCAAATTTGATAAATAAAATTTAAGATTTAAATATAATAGAATGAAATTTATCTGACATATACATGTAAATACATATTTTTTTGGGTTATTATATTAATATATATATATATATATATATATATATATATATATATATATATATATATATATATATATATATATTAATTAATATTATATTACAACAATACATATTTCATTTCAATCAAATATGCAGTAGGGAACTATTTTTCATCGTATATTCCTACGCTTAGCAGTAACCATGGTAACATCGTGTTGCACAGTTTTATTTTTATAAATAAAACCCACCAAACTTTTTGACGTTTCGAACTGATGTTTTTTTGTGTGATTACAAATACATATACTGAGGTAATAATAATTATTATAAACAAAATTAGTTGATAATATTATTTGTAATTTGTAAGTAATGCAATAAAAAAATAATTAATTTATAACTATGTATCTGAATTTTCCTTCAATTTAGAAATATTAATGAGTGGTCGTAGAAAAAGTATAGTACATAATTCGAGATGTAAAGCAATTACTCACTCGTAAAATTACAAACTCGACGCTACGCGTCTCGTGTGTCAATTATTTTACTCGTACGTAATCTGCTTCTTACATCTCTCATTACGTAATATACTATTATTTACTTGAGACAACCATTTCATTCTCCTTACTTCGCTTTGAGACACTACTAAAAGTATTTTTTTGTACTATTATTACATCTACTTGGGCACACTAGCACAAAACTCTATTCTACAACCATGTGAGTCTTGTGTCGAAGAACCTGCAACCGCATATCTGATATCCCCATTTTTTTTAATTCAGTACATTGTACCTCTTTTGTGTTGCACTGTGAAGTTGTTCTTTATTTTTAAACATTTTTTTTTAAAAAAAGCTGAATGTGGTTACTGGTACGCTATGTAACCACAGTCTGTTGTGCCTAAATCTTGTGTTTTCGATTCATTTGTGTTTAATTTGTGCTTCACTGTGCAGCATTTGAAATTAGTGTGATATTATTTTTAAACATTTTTTTTTAAATAATCTTAATGTGGTTACAGGTACGCTGTGTAACCACATTCTGTTGTGCCCTAAACTTTGTGCTTACGATTCATTTGTGTTTAATTTGTGCTTCACTGTGCAACATTTAAAATTAATGTGATATTGTTATTAAACACTTTCTTCAAAATAATCTTATTGTAGTTACAAGTACGCGGAGTAACTATAGAGTTTGTTCTTACGGTTTATTTGTGTTCAATTTGTCCAGAGTAATCACAGCTTTGTTTAAGGTTGTCAACTGACCTTTTTTAAAAAGGATACATTTTGTCCTTTTTAACTCTTGCTAAGAGAAATATTGTGATTCATGATAAAAATCGCATATCCAGATTTTAATGAATAAGCACGTTTTAAGGTCCCTACAATCCGATTTTAACATTTTTACGATGATGTCTGTGTGTGGTGTGTGGTGTGTGTGTGTGTGTGTGTGGGTGTTTGTGTGTGTGGATGTATGTGTGTGTGTATGTGTGTGGGACGTTGGAAGGACGATTACTCAAAAACTATAAGACTTAATATTTGTTTAACTACGTATTTCCCCATTGGACATTAATGGGAAGAGCTGAAAAGGTGTTCCATTTTAATTACCTAACCAACTTCATATTTTTATTGGAACATTCTTTATACATTTATCCAAATTTAAAAATCTGATGTGGCCAGCACATAACCTCTCGCCGTATATTTTACCTGGCTCTATTCATAAATCAAAAAATATGTTTAGAAATACAAATTCATATAAGTCTATGACGTATAAACTTCTTTATTATTCAATAAGAGCATGTCTCAACATAAAACAATTTTCACATATATTCACAAAATCTATAAAATATTTTAATATAAATTATGTACAATAAATTACAAAAGTAGAGTTTACCATATATAAATTTTAGGCTGGTAACAGGGATTTTCAATTCGAACAACGTTCTTGTTTACTTTCTCTTCACATTCTTCTAGTACAAACATTAAATTTGGGCGGTCTAAAATGTATAATCTGAATTGTGCATCTATTCCTACATATCTTCTTTTACATTTTATTTTTTCATACATGTTGTATCTAAATAACACTAATCCCCTTTAATAAAGTGATGGATAGTTTGCACTGCGATTATTTTCTTATATCGATGTGTAATTTTGTCAATATTTACAACTTACTTCAGAAGAATTTGATAGCTTTTTCGCAGTTCAATGTTACTCTAGCTACAGTGCTGGTGTACATTATCCCATAATGTTTGAAACAAATTTAAGTCCTTCAACTTAGACTTGTCACCTCCATAATAGTCACCGAACAAGAATTAAGAGATTCTCCAAGTACACTGGCTTGCAAAAAAAATCGCGTACACCTTAAAAATCAAGTAACCGAGTTTTTACCTTTTTTTACCTCTCGCTAAGAGAGGTATTGGATTCATGCTAAAAATCGCATATCCAGATTTTATTGAATAAGCACGTTTTAAGGTCCCTACAATCCGATTTTAACATTTTTACGATGATGTCTGTGTGTGTGTGTGTGTGTGTGTGTGTGGATGTGTGTGTGTGGGATGTTGGAAGGACGGTTACTCAAAAACTATAAGACTTAAAATTTGTTTAACAACGTATTTCCCAATCGGACATTCATGGGAAGATCTGAAAAGGTTTTGGTAACAATCGGACAACCGGAAGTAGAAGATTCTTGAAAAAAAATCTTCTAAATATTATTTTTTGAAATTTTTTCTTGATAATATTAAAGAAAAATTAATTCTCTTTCTGATACATTTAAATATTTTTATACATATTTTATAGATTTAGAGATAAAAGGAATATAATATATAAAATAATCTGTTGTAATAAATTTGACAGCCGAAAGAATGCCATGAAAAATAGTTGATAATTTAAATTATTTGTAACTGACAGATAAATGTCAGTGTCAGAAATAATGAGTAATGAATTAAAAATGTATTTGGAGAATCCCTTAATTCTTGATCTGTGACTATTATGGAGATGACAAGTCTAGGTTGAAGGACTTAAATTTGTTTCAAACATTATGGGACAATGTACACCAGTACTGTAGACTAGAGTAACTTTGAATTGCGAAAAAGCTATCAAATTCTTCTCAAGTAAGTTGTAAATATTGACAAAATTACACATCGATATAAGAATAATCGGAGTGCAATCTATCCGTCACTTTATTAAAGGGAATTCGTGTTATTTAGATATAACAAGTATGAAAAAATAAAATGTAAAAGAAGATATATAAGAATAGATGCACAATCCAGATATATACATTTTAGACCGCCCAAAATTAATGTTTTTACTAGAAGAATATGAAGAGAAAGTAAACAAAGTTGTTCGAATTGAAAATTGCTGTTACCAGCCTAATATTTATATATGGTAAACTCTACTTTGTAATTTATTGTAACATAATTTATGGTAAATATCTTTATGTTGAGACATACTATTATTGAATAATAAAGAAGTTTATACGTCATAGATTTATATGAATATATTATTTGTATTTATAAAAATAATCTTTGCTTTATGCATACAGCCAGGTAAAATATACGGCGAGAGGTTATGTGCTGGCCACATCAGATTTTTAGCTATGTAAATACGATTTTTTAAAAATAGGTTAATATCAACTGTCAATGGAGTTGTCACTGTCATGTCATTATTTTAGGTATCGTGGAGCAAGTTCTTCATTGTGCTAAGTTACTACTAAATTACAAATATATTCTATAAAAATTAAAGAACAACCAAGTATTTATTTTATTATAAATAAGTAAAAATTATGACTGAAACAAATTATGGACGAAGTTACATAAGTAATTTATCATCGCTCCATCAGCGTCCAGTACTTTATTTAATCTTTGAGCAATGGAGGAAATATGATTTCTAAAATAATTTTCATCCTGACTCAAGGTTTCCCAGGTATTTCAATGACTCCCCATAATTCATCTTCGTTCTGAGATCGAAAATTTCGTGATGTACATTGTCCCATAATGTTTGAAATAAATTTAAGTTCTTTAACTTATATTTGTCACCTCCATAATAGTCACAGATCAAGAATTAAGAGATTCTCCAAGTACATTTTTCTTTCATTACTCATTATTTCGATGAGATACAATTTTTCTGTATTTTACGTTGCAGATTGGAGACCATCTTCACTTTCACCTTGTATTTATAACATTTCAATATCGTCTTCCTTCGAGCTGTATTCTCGTTTATATCTATTCTTTCCATTAAAATTTTTTATATATAAATTCATTCTATGAAGAAATTTTGTCCTACTTTTCTAATTTTTCGAGATGATTCCAATTCATTGCTGGCATTAACAGTATGTCTGAAGGGTATGTGTAATATACCTATAATTTTAAATATTTGAATATAAATACAATAAGAAATAATATAATGTATGTACTTCCCAGAAAAAATCTTCAGTATTGTCTCCGGATTTCTGACACTGACATTTATCTGTCAGTTACAAACATTCAAATTTTCAACTATTTTCCATGTCATTCTGTCGGCTGTAAAATTTATTAAAACAGATTATTTTATATATTATATTTCTTTTATCTCTAAATCGATAGAATACATAATAAAATAATTAAATATATCAGATAGAAAATTTAATTTTATTCAATATTACAAAAAAAAAAAAATTTGAAAAAATAATATTTAGAAGATTTTTTTTTCAAGAATCTTCTACTTCCGGTTGTCCAATTGTTACCAAAATCTTTTCAGATCTTTCCATGAATGTCCGATTGGGAAATACGTAGTTAAACAAATATAAAGTCTTATAGTTTTTGAGTAATCGTCCTTCCAACATGACACACACACATCCACACACTCACATTATCGTAAAAATGTTAAAATCGGATTGTAGGGACCTTGCGACCTATGCGACCTATGCGAATTTTAGCATGAACCTCTCTTAGCGAGAGATAAAAAGTATATAAAATTTGCTATCCAGTAGTATAGAAACGATCATACATAATGTTCTATTTTATATTATTAAAAAACGCAAGCGAATAATTAAAATGTAACATTTTTATTAAATACAAAAGCTTTGCAATTAATTTATTTTTCATTACACCTGAGTTAAGAAAATTAATTAATTAAATATTCTATCTATTTCAATTCGATATTTAATTATTACATCTGTTATTTAATGTAAAATAATAAAAATAATATAATTAAAAATTTATTTAAAATAAACTTTCTTCGATTTTTTTTTTTCATATTTAAAATAATCGAGTTTATGTGTATACAAGCTGACACTGAAAAACGGGCCACTCAAAATAAGTTTTTTATTTATAATTATTTTTTTAATTTTCATGATATATTTGTAAACTAGGTTTGGGAATCTACAAATCATGGTACGAGTATATATTTGGCATGATGGTAGCGCTTCTGGTTTAACCGGGAGTGACATTAACTTTCATATTTCAAGTGGGACACCTATATATTTGGAAAAAACGTAATATTACGAATTCAACGACATGATTGAAGTGAATTCTTATTAAAGAAACAAATTACAAAAATGTAAGTGAAAATTATAAATACCTATTAAGTCATGATATCAAGCAAGCTGTGAAAACAGTTGAGATAATATTGAGTAATATGTAAGTTAATTGCATAAAAAGTAGTTATTCTTGTAAGATTCTATATTTTGTTACAAAAAATAATCAATTCGTTATCATAGCCTACCTGATACGGCTTACCAGGCTAATTATTCATAATTTTCTCATACGTTTTTGAGTTTTAGTAATATATTTCTTCAATAATAATGCACTTCAACCGTATCGTCAAATTCGGAATTTTTATAAGCCTAGTATATAAATATATGAATAAAATTTGAAAATAATTATAAATAAAAAAGTTATTTTGAGTGGCCCGTATACAAACCCTTTCCAAAAAAATCTGTTGTGGCCAGCACAATACCTTCCGTCAATCCTGTGTATTATGTATAAATTTTAAATGTTGCACAGTGAAGCACAAATTAAACACAAATGAATCGTAAGCACAAAGTTTAGGGCACAACAGAATGTGGTTACACAGCGTACCTGTAACCACAATAAGATTATTTAAAAAAAATGTTTAAAATTATATCACACTAATTTCAAGTGCTGCACATTGAAGCTCAAATTAAACACAAATGAATCGAAAGCACAAAATTTAGGGCACAACAGACTGGGGTTACATAGCGTACCTGTAACCACATTCAGCTTTTTTTTAAAAAAAATATTTAAAAATAATATCACACTAATTTCAAATGCTGCACAGTGAAGCACAAATTAAACATAAATGTGAATCGAAAGCACAAGATTTAGGGCACAACAGAGCAACAGACTGTGGTTACATAGCGTACCAGTAACCACATTCAGCTTTTTTTAAAAAAAATGTTTAAAAATAAAGCACATTTCTTTTTATATACTGCACAGTGCAACACAAAAGAGGTACAATGTACTGATTTAAAAAAAAAAATGGGGATATCAGATATGCGGTTGCAGGTTCTTCGACACGTGAGTCTTTACAAAATATAAAAATCAATAATATGGATAGAACTATAGGTCTTGCCCAATCACATGCATTGTACTTAAGCGGGTTTATCACAGTGGCGTCCGAATAATGTATTATATGAAGCATGAAGCTATATCATACAAAACCATTCCCTTGCAGGACTTGAACCCAGGATACCAACATGCCCATGACCAAAGGTTTTTCTAATTAAGGTCAAAAAAAAAACCTAACTCGAAGTAGACTATGAACAAAGAAACGTATGTCAATTTAAAAATATTTAATTAAATATCAATTTGACACAAGATATTGTCAAAAATGTCTAAAGAAATCAAAGCTTCTCTTGAATCTTATTTTAGAAATGGAAACAAATTAGAAAACGACGAAGGGCAATATACTGTATCATTCTTTATTATACTTTCTCCTTAAAATTACATTTCAAGATCAATTTTGATAACGACTTTTGAATTGAATAATGATCAGACATACGTTTCTTTGTTCATAGCCTACCCAGAGTTAGGTTTTTTATTGAACATACTGTGAATTAATCTTTATATTATCGGTATTTTGTACATATTTTAAGCTTAATTTAAATATTCTAAATACTGTTTCGTAATTATTTCTACGCCACTGGCACAACACAATGTTTACATCCATTGTCAGTTGAACGCTTATGTCTTCATCGGTTTTGTATTTATGTCGTTACAGTACTTAGACGAGTGACTAGTGGGCAGTCCCTAGAATTCTTTTTGGGTAAGCGGCGCACGGAAAAAGTATACGTATCATTATGAAATGGGTAGTGAGAGACTACTCCGCTCTAAAAATAGTGCTACGCAGTATATGCGCAAGAAATGATTGACAGGTCTTTTCTATTTGGCACGACCTATAGTAGCTTATATAATTGACGTCTGCACGGCTGTCAGTCGTTTAAATTCTGCTGGCGAAAAATGTAAGCTAGTCCCTCATTGGTGAGTAGTACTCTGACGTCATCAGGTGAAAGAAAAGGCGGCAATTTAAATAATGTATCTTCAGAGACAATTTTCTCGTGAATAAAGAATAATATGAAAAAATAATACAGGTAAAATATTTTTCTTATTCTTTTGATTAAAGCAATACACAATATGTATGTGAAATTTTTTTACTAAGAATACAAGAAACTATCTGTATGGAAGTTATATAGAATATGTGGAAATGACGGAGGGTTTTGTGCTGGCCACAACAGATTTTTACCTCCCGCTACCCTTGGTAAGGGAGGTATAGGGATCGTGCTAAAAATCGCATATCGAGATTTTGGTAAATAACCACGTTTTAAGGTCTTTACAATCCAATTTGAACATTTTCACGATGATGTCTGTGTGTGTGTGTGTGTGTGTGTGTGTGTGTGTGTGTGTGTGTGTGTGTGTGTGTGTGTGTGTGTGTACAGGGTGATCACGCGAGAATGAACCAGCAATTACCTCCGTTATTAAGCAAGATAGTAATTATCTTCAAATAAACAAATTTACTATAGACAATATGGGCAATAAGATGTCGTATTAAGAATCGTTCTGTTACTTCCGGTTCCGCAGTATGTGATACCAACTTTGAAATTTCAAATGGAACATACTATACTTTTTTATATTTTTGAAAAGTACATAAAATTTGCTTTACAATGGTAGTAAATTAGTAGTACATTGTATTATTAAAAAAAAAATGGCGGACGTGTGAAATACGAATATATTGAATGAAATTAAATCAAGTGTGTGAGATTTTATTGTATTTATGTTCACAGATGATGATATTTTTTGATAAATTCATTTACATGACGTAACCTAGGCAACAAATCCAATAAAACAAATTTCCACACTTTTTTGACTTATGTATTTTGTAAGATATTTCAAACGTCCGCCATTTTACTTTTTAATAATACAACGTCCTACTTGTTTACTATCATTGTAAAGCAATTTTTATGTAATTTTCAAATATATAAAAAAATATGGTATGTTTTATTTGAAATTTCAAAGTTGGTATCGCCTATTAATACGACATCTTATTGCCCATATTGTCTATAGAGAATTTGTTTATATGAAGATAATCACTATCTCGCTTAATAACGGAGATAATTGCTGGTTCATTCTCGCGTGATCACCCTGTATATACATACGTGGATCCTCTTTACGCTCTAAATCAAATACTATCGTTCAGAAAAAATTTAAACCTTGTATTTCTACCTTATTCTTATATTGAAAGACGCTACTAGGTTTTGGAGTAAATCAGACAACCGGAAATGGCACATTACTGGAAACTCAAAATAGTTTTTCTTCGAAAAATACCTTTAAATATTATTTTTTCGTGGTTTGTTATTATAAAAATTAAAGTTTTTTAAATTTTCTATAGGTTTGCCTTAATACTTTTTGTATATATTTTATGGATAAATTTCGAAAACTATCTATAATTTTAATCCCGGAGCCTACGCTTAAACACAACTCCATGGTTACACATTTCACATCTCAAATGTATGGAACTGAACAGCTATATGTCACTGTCAACAAACAAAGCATTTCAAATAATAACAGTTACGTTTTAAAAAGAAAATAGTAAACGGAACAATAATTATATGGAAAGGAACTTAATACAATTTCCAACACAAATAAATATGTATGAATATAGGTAAGATATAGTATATTATTAACCAAGGTAGGGAAGACTATCATTATTGACTTAACGTCAAGATTGTATCCCGAGCTGAAAGCGAGGGATATAAGACGCTGGTCAATAATGGTCTTCCCTACCAAGGTAAATATACTATTTTATTTACCACTAGCACTTACATATTTTCTAGTTAATGATTTTTAAATTGATAATAACGAAGCATATTGAAATGAACATTTGTTTTGTAAATTCCAAAATCAAAGTAGGTCTCATTTGTTTTTTTTTAACGTTTGACGTTTCTTCAGTTTGAATCATTTGAATCTTTGTGAATCAATTTTTACCATTAATTATGAGTAGTGAAAGTGACATTAACTGCACTCCTCCAGAATTAAGGCAGCAGGCTGAAAATGTATATAATTTATTACTGCCAGAAAAATCAAAAAGTAAATATATGAAAGTGTATACCATATTTAAAGATTGGTGTCTGATAAAAAAGGTAACTGAAATCTCTGAAAATGTATTGCTGGCATATTTTCAAGAACAGTCATGTACTAAAGGTTTCGAGTTTATGGGCTATATTTTCTATGTTAAAATCAACTATTTTACTTAAAGATGATATAGACATATCAAAATATTTTAAATTAATTCCATTTTTAAAACCTCAGAACGCTACATATACACCCAAAAAATCAAGTGTATTTTCAAAAGATGAAATCAACAAATTTTTAACAGAAGCGCCAGATGAAGCATTCTTCTCAACGAAGGTATTTTTTCATGTTGTGGTAATAGATTCTAAAAAAATGCTATTAAATATATTGTATCGCAGGCCATTTTTGTGACTGGGTTAGCTGGAGCTTGTCGGACTGATAAGCTTTGTAATTTGCTTATGAAGGATATGGATGTTCGAGATGACATTATTATCGTAACCATCCAGAAAAGTAAAAATGGATTGTCTAGAAAAATTATTTTAGTAGAACCGTTATGGGTAGATATAATGAAGAAGTACCTTAGTATGAGGCCCACTCCAGATATGTTAAAACTATTTATTGGTTTCCGAAATAGCAAGCCTATAAAACAAAATATAGGTCATAGTACAAGAAGTAAAGTACCAAAAACGGTAGCTACATTTTTGAAGCTGCAGAATCCTCAAAATTACACAGGCCATTCATTGCGTCGTACTTCAGCTACCATTTTAGTAGAAAATGGGGGCGACATTTTATCATTAAAACGTAACGGAGGCTGGAAATCTTCCACAGTCGCGGAGGGCTATGTGGAGGAATCAATCTCAGACAAAAAAAAAATTGCTGGAATCCAAACTACATCAACTAATTCGTCAAATGCAGCTACTGCTGATAATATGTCTGTTCCTTCTACATCTTCCTATTCCGATCAGATTCCCTTTATTCCTTCATTATATGCGGCTGAGCCATTAGAAGTTAACAATGAAACAATAAATATTCCAGTGAGGCAAGATGAAACAACAACAATAAATACTTCAAACAAAAATACATCTGTAAATACGGGAAATTCTGCAATTCACATGACTTGTAATAACTGTACCGTAAATATAATAAACTATAAGTAATGCATAACATATAATTGTATAATTTCTAGATATGTACCTAATTAAATTATTTAATACTTAATAAAAAGTTATCATCACGTTAGCAGCTTATATGTTTTTGTTATATTCTTCTTAATAATCGTACACGCACGCTTCAAATATTTCAGCATCTTTATTTAATATATAAAGTTATATTTTTATTAACAAAATAAAGCGTCTACAATTTTACATTTCATCAATATTTATTTAACTATTCAACATAACCCTATTATTTTTTATTTTACAATTTCACAAACGTTACTTGATTCCAGTGTTGCCAACATACATCTATGTATTCCTATATCTCTATGTTTGACAATTTGATTTCTGAGAAATTCAGCCTTATTGTGAATTTATAGTATTATAGACCAAGTTTACTGTATAATAATATACACTTTTTTAATTTATTATATGGTTTTGGAAGTATAAAAGTTACTGTCAATATTGACATTTAACAGAGGTCGGTAATGATTACCGACCTTGGTAGGTAATTATCGGTAACCATGGTTACAATGTACAGGTAGGAAAAAACAATTTCGCTTGTCAAATAAAAGTAAATAATTGCGGTTGCTTAGGCTAGTGGTGAATAAAAATATATAATATATCATCACGGTATATTACCCATTGCTGGGCGAGCCAATCTGCTTTTTACACAGATGTCGGTAATAATGATGACATATTAATACAGTGCGGGCGTTTACCAGGCGTCATTTCACGCGAATCTGGGGAACCGAGTTCGATTCCGACCGACGCCAAATATTTTAAAATTTTAAATGGCACAAAATTGATCTCTGTGGTGCACTCTCCACGCCAGCAATGAATAAAGGTAGGTATATAAATAAATAAAATAAATATACCATTACGGCATATTACCCATTGCTGGGTCTGCCAATCTGCTTTGTACACAGATTTCGGTAACGATGATGACATATTTGTTCCGTGCGGGCGTTTACCAGGTGTCACCTCACGAGCATTTATTGCTGGCGTGGACAGTGCACAACAGGGGTCTTTTTTGTACAATTTAAAATTCGAAATATTTGGCGTCGGTCGGGATCGAACCCGGTATTTAAATTTAATTTAATTTGAAGTATTTACATGAATAAAAATTAAATTAAACGGGAGGTATTGTGTTGGCCACATCAGATTTTTAAAAATTATTATTATTATTATTATTATGAATAATTTGGAGCTATAATTTTAGTGCCCGAATAACAAATATTAGTTATATATCAAACGAATGACTTTGGTGGTATATGGTTAAATACAATTCCTTTACAATTCGGCCGTCAAGATGAAACGAGCATTACTACAGTCCATACGATTTAACTTGGCGAGCCAAAAGAATGTAATTCAGTTCACTATTCTTAAGTTGCGTTTTGTCAAATATTTACTTTTACTTCGATGCCGCACAGCTTCAGAAGTGAAATAGTGATTTTACAATGTTTTATTGCCTTACACAAAGCAAATTTCATCCTAATACACTCAAACTCGGGGTGTCAGATACTTTTCAACCCAAGAAGTTATATTCATACATAAGCGTTGGTGCATTTTTTTCTCAATAGCAATAGAAATTTTATTTTCTTAACTTTATTAATTTAAAAAATAATTAATTATAATATGATTTATATAATAAATAATTCATTCCAATATTTGTAATATATTTTTTTGTATAAATAATTTCTTTTTTTTGTAATATTCGTAATTTTTCATTTTTCTTCGGTACGCCTATAGATTTTATAACTTTCCCATTACCGCAGTGATAATGTGAATTGCCCCAACTCGCCAAGTTACATCGTATGGACTGTACTTCCTGTTATGAAAATACTTGACCCCATGGCGAACACTAAAGCCTTGTATTGCGGTTATAAAGGTATTTAAAGATTTCTGATAAATAAATTTCTATGAAAAGACAAAGATAAGCTTTATTAAGAACGTCAAACTTTACAAATTATTCTGATGTAGAGGTAAACAAATAAAAGCAACAAGAAATGGTCGTTTAATAAAAAAGTTAATATGATTTTCCTTGTGGAGATTATATGAGTAAGTGAATTTCTCGTGAATATGTGACTCGGAATGGTTGAGAAATAGGTCACATATTGTTCCAGTGTTGGATTAATTAATTTTTGCCATGCAAACAACTGCAAAAACTTTATGCAATTAATAGTCGACCGCAATTGATAACGCTCTGGTGAGCCGGGTCAAATCACCGGTCGATCCGATCTCCTCTCTTCCAATCAGATTGCTCGTTACAAAAGAGAACTTCGGAAAAATGATTACATTGGGGCCGCAGACATTGTTGCCGTTGTCTCATTCGTGGATGGATCAAATTCACCAACGAACAGGGATTACAAAAAGTTCTGTAGAATATGAAAAAAGAATTCATATAACTGGTTATATTGGGCTGCAGATATTTGATGTCAGACTTGGACACCCAGAAACAAGAAAACAAGAAAATTAAATACTACATCATCCCAAGTTAAAATTTTAATTTCCAGATAAATAAATAATATTAAATCGGATTATTTACAGAAATTTTAAATTTGTCATTTTATAGCTCAATTCGTTTCGGATTTTGCCTCTCGCTAAGAGAAGTATTGGATTCATGCTAAAAATCGCATATTCAGATTTTAAGATTAAGCACGTTTTAAGCTCCCTACAATCCGATTTTAATATTTTTACGATGTCTGTGTATGTGTATGTTTCTCAAAAACTATACTAACTAATATCTGTTTAACTACGTATTTCTCAATCGGACTGGGAAGAGCTGAAAAGGTTTTGGTAATAATTGGACACCAGAAAGTAGCAGATTCTTAAAAAAATATCTTCTAAAACATCTTACAGCCCAAATAATGAAAACCAATTGCAATATAAAAATGTAACTGACAGATAAATGTCAGTGTCAAAAATCCAGATACATTACTGAAGATTTTTTTCTGGGAAGTACATACTGTGACGTGCGCCCCTGAGTTAAGAGTATACGAGCGGCGTTACTGAAAGAATATACCAGAGCGATGATGCAATCCCCGACGACGGAATAACCCATACGTGTTGAGACATGTTAATTACGCCGTTAACCTAATTCTTTTGTACTCGGTATCACTGTGGCGCCGGAGGGTTCTAGAAGGACGCTGGGCTGTATAAATACCGGCCGAAAGAAAGCGGAGATATAGTCTGATATAAATAAGCGTCGTGTTATGAAAGTCTGTGATATAGAAGCAACGAGCAATGAAGTTGGTGATATAAATAAATAGTCTACGTGTGGTGAACATAAATAAATGTAGTTATATGAATAAATGTAGTGATATAAATATTGGTTAAATAAATAATATTAGTGTTTAAACATTTAATAATATTCTTAGTCTTAAATTAAGGTTTATAATTATTTAATCATAGTGTTAGTTACTTTTATCATCTTAATATTTAATCTTAATTATTTATAGTTTAATAAACGTATTATTTTAATTAATAATATCTCTTATTTTTACACTTCACCCATATAAATAAAACGTTACAATACATTATATTATTTCATATTGTATTAATAGTTAAATATTTAAAATTATAGGTATATTACATATACCCTACAAAAATACTTTCAATCCCGATAATGAATTGGAAACATTTCGAAACATTAGAAGAGTGGGACAAAATTTCTTCATAGAATGAATTTAAAATTTAAAAAATCTACATCTAAAGAATAGATGTAAGTAGAATTTTTGGTGTAGAGTGTAGGTATACAAGAAATGTTAATTACAATAGGGCGCGAGCAGTCATGTGACTTTGTTGGCTTTGACAAGCAGATATGGAGACCCGTGTCAGAATGATAGCTAGTAATTATGTACATAGATATCAAATATCATAATTTTTCATTCATTTTTCTACATCTATGTATGTCCATAATTACTAATTGTCATTCTGACACGGGACCATATATCTATTTGTCAAGGCTAATAATGTCACATGACTGCTCGCGCCTTATATTTATGGAACCAAAAACGGAAGTGGCGAGAAGTATTGTGCTGGCCACAACAGATCTTTTTTATTTAACTAGCAATTAAAAATGTAACCGGATATTGTAAAATAACCCTGTGAGTTATATGACCAGTTACTATTTTGATGGCCGGGTACGAATTTGATAGGAGCAGAAATCAACTTGAAAGTTATTTCAAATTTTATATCGACTACTTTAAATGTCTGTGCTGTGAAGTGAAGAACTAAGAATACTATATTCAGACAACACCTGAAAAATAAGAAATATATATATATATATATATATATATATATATATATATATATATATATATATATATATATATATATATATATATATATATATATATATATATATAATAGGGGTCAATTTCTTGACTGCTGTTGTAGATTAGATGTTAATAGATAATCACAGGCATGCACCATTTATTTTATATCATATAATGTGTCGCATTTCCATGTTTACAATTGTGATTTCAGTGACTATACGGTATTATTATTCTTTACGGTATTGTAATGCAACCAATTTCTTATATTCATAATTAAAAATGAACTACGTGATAGAATATAACATTTTGTCATAATATTCGTTTCTAATTAACAATTTTATAATAATTCGTGATTTTTAAAACAAGCTACACAAATAAAAATCTGATGTGGCCAGCACTATATCTTTCGTGTATTATGATTATGTATAAATTCCATACATAAATTTTCTTGCAAAAAACACTGACATCTTCTTCTCCTTTAGCTTTTCCCATTTGTTAGGGGTCTTCTTCCACTCATTTCTGTTTTACGTGTCGTTATTTGGATGTTATTATAATGAAAATGTGCACTGCATAAAATGTGATAGAAAATCTAAAAGAATTATTTTCCCGGTATGGTTTACCAGAAGCAGTTACAGTTGACAATGGAAAACAATTTTCAACTGATATATTTAAAATATTTTGCAAGGAAAATGCAATTAAAATTTTTCATTCACCGCCATATTTTCCACAAGCTAATGGGTTAGCAGAAAGGCAAAATAGAATAATCAAGAAAATTTTGCAAATAGCCCATCTAAAAGGTAGAAAATGGGAAGAAGAACTTAGAGATTCTCTTTTTCAATATAGAATTACTCCTCATACTGTAACAGGTGTTTCTCCAAGGGAATTATTTTTTAAAAGAAAATTATAAGATAAAATTCCCAATATTTCAAATGTACACCCAAATTTAGGAGAAGTAAAAGAACAAGATAATCTGAGAAAGTTGAAAGGAAAACTTTATGCAGATACAAGAAAAAATGCGACAAATAATTCAGTAAAGTTGGGAGATACAGTTTTAAAGAAAAATGATATAAAGGAAAACAAATTAGTTTTAAATTTTCATCCAGGTGGACAAAAGTATACCAGAAATGCAAGTAGCTTCAAATTATATCAGCAGAATCAAATATTAGAAGACAGTGATTCAGAGAAAATAGTTACTGAAAGTTAAACTAATTTAATTACGAGAACCAGAAAATAATAAACGGCCACTACGACCTAGAGGTACTGTCCGACTAAAATGTAATGTATTGTATTAATTATTTAAAAAGTATTGTATTAATTTAATAATCTAAAAAATCTGATGTGGCCAGCACAATACCTTCCGTCAATTCTACGTATTTTATACAAATTCCACACAGATTTTTTTTCTTCAAACTATTGTATGAGCATTTTCTTTTTAGGGGAGAAATGAATGATCTTACCTCGTACTCAACTGAACTGAACTACTCCTAAAAAGAACAGTACGTTTCTTAAAATAAGAAATAGAAAATAAAAACGTATACCTATAGCATTATAATAATCTGCTGAATTCGCTTATGGCTATAATCTGTTGTATTACCTTATGTGATTTGTTTTTGCCACCTTAAATTATTTTACATTTTTATATTTCCAATAAAATCTTTTCACAAAGATATTATGTAAACTTTATTTGACACTAACATCTGTCAATAAGTAGTATTCTAATATTTGAATATTCTAACTGTTTCCATGGTGAAGCTTTTAGCAAGTATTAGGTTGCAAGTTTTTTCTATATAATTCTTTATCTCTAAATTTATTGAATGTGAAGAAAAAAGTATAATTAAATCGAATAGAGAATAACATATTATTTTATTTATAATAACATAAAAAGTCAAAATATTATATTTAACAGCGTTTTTTCAAGAAAAACTGTTAAAATCTTCAAATTATGGTACTTCCGGCTAACCAATCATAACCAAAATCTAATCAACTCTTCATATGGACGTACGGAAGAGGAATATGAAAGAATTTAATATAACTTTTGGAGTTGTAGTATTGGAGTTATCGAAAGAGAAATTTTTGTCTCACACATACACACACACACACACACACTCACACACACACACACACACACACACACACACACACACACACACACACACACACACACACATACAGACAGACATCATCGTAAAAACAGTAAATTCGTATTGTAAGGACTCTAAAACGTGCTTATTCATCAAAAACTCACCATCGAATTTTTTGACCAAAGACAATACCTTCCTTACCTATAGATGACGGAAGGTAAAAAGGGAGGAAATGTAGTATGTGATCATAGTGTCATGTTGGTGTGATTGACTAATATGGATAGTTGAATAAAAGATATAAAATGTGGCAATAGAAATTTGGAAAATAAAAATATTAATAAGCAATATAAAGCTTACAGATAAATAATTGGAGTTGCAGTCTGGTGAAAAAAATGTTTATTAGGATCTATTTAACATTCCGACGTTTCGATTCCAAATAAACCATCATCAGGGATAGTTAATGTATAGTTGGGAAATAATTCATTACAAAACGAAAATTATATGTAAAAATCTGATGCGGCCAGCACAATACCTTCCGTCAATCCTGTGTATTATGTACAAATTCCATACATAAATTTTCTTGCAAAAGATTATAAATTTCCAGTAATATTATTTCATGCAAATGGCACTTGACACTGACATTTTCTTCTTCTTTAGCTTTTCCCATTCGTTAGGGGTCGCTATTTTTTATTTTTTTCTTCCATTCAATTCTATTTTGCGGGTCATCCTCACGTCGAAATTTTTCATTCAAAATTTCTTTTTTTGGTATTTTATGATTCCTTTTCTCGGCAACTGAATTCCACATCCCTGATAATAAATATACCACATGAAATAAGAAAATCATGAAATTTTGAATGAAAAATTATGACATTTGTCAGTTATGGATGTAATTAATAGCTGTCATTTTGACACGGGTCCACATATCTGCTTGCCAAAGTCAGCAAAGTCACGTCACTGCACGCGCCCCACACTTAAATTTTCTTGCAAAAGATCCTATATTTCCAGTTCAATTATTTCATAAACAAACTATGCGAATTGCACTTGACACTAACATCTTCTTCTTTTGTAGTTTTTCCCATTCGTTAGGGGGTCGCTATTTTTTATTTTCTTCTTCCATTAATTTTTGTTTTGTATGTCGTCCTCATTCAGTTCCTTTTCTCTCCTTTCATATTATATTTGGTCTTCCTATGTCTCTCCCACCTTCTGTTATAAGCTATTCATTATTTCCCTTATTCTTTCATCATTTACTTTTTATTGATAGTGACATCTGTCAATTTGAATTACCTGAACATATTAGCAGTTTCCATGGTTAAGTTAGCACAGCTGGCTGATTTATGAAATTTTATAATTATTATAATCTTTATAATTCTTTAACTCTATATCTGTTGAATATGAAATATAAAATGCTATCAAATCGTATAGAGAATAATATATTCTTTAAGTTATAATAACATTTAACTCAGTTTTTCAAGAAAAACTGTTAAAATCTTCAAATGAGGGTACTTCCGGTTGACCAATTATAACCAAAATCTAATCATGGCATGTTCAAACCAATGTAATCGTCTCTATTATATCTAAAAACTTCTAACACTGGAGTTACTTCCCTTATTTTTTCATTCAATTACTTGCTTTTTATTGATACTGACATCTGTCAATTTGAATTACCTGAATATATTAGCAGTTTCCATGGTTATGTTAGCATAGCTGGCTGAATTATGAAATTTATACGAATTTTTTATCTTTATTATTCTTTAACTCTATATCTGTTGAATATGAAATATAAAATGCAATCAAATCGTATAGAGAATAATATATTCTTTAAGTTATAATAACATTTAACTCAGTTTTTCAAGAAAAACTGTTAAAATCTTCAAATGAGGGTACTTCCGGTTGACCAATTATAACCAAAATCTAATCAAGTCTGCATATGGTTATAAGGAAGAGGAATACGCAAGAATTGTAATTTTTGGAATTCTAGTATTGGAGATATCGTTGACGAAACTGCGGTCACATACACACATACACACACATATACACACACACACACGCACGCACACACGAACACACACACACACATACAGACATCATCGTAAAAATAGTAAAATCGTATTGTAAAGACCCTAAAACGTGCTTATTCAATGAAAACTCACCACCGAATTTTTTGACCAAAGACAATACCTTCCTTACCTATAGGTGACGGAAGGTAAAAAAGGATGAAGATGTCGTCAAAAATATCAAGGTAATGATTATCTTGATACTATACATTAACTATCCCTGATGATGGTTCATTTGGAATCGAAACGTCGGAATGTTAAATAGATCCTAATAAACATTTTTTCACCAGACTGCAACTCCAATTATTTATCTGTAAGCTTTATATCATACCCAAGAAATTAATAAGCATGTCTATTATTATTTTATACATAATATATACTACAGTATTCGAAACAAATATGAAATGAATCAACGTACGGCAATGATATTAATCAATGTCATGCACTTGTCATTAACTGTCATATGTGGAATATAGTTTTGATGAATTATGGAATATTGGCATAATTTGACCATCATTTTGGAACAAAATTGATCACGTGACCTGTAACCATTTTTGATCACTGTAGTACTCGCGTATTCATTGTTTTATACAGGGTGTTAAAAAGGGTAAAAAACAAAGTGGGGGCATAAGTACTGACCAAAATGAGGAATAAAAAGTTTAATTGTCATAGGTTTGAAATTCAACTGTTACTGAGAAAACGAAAAATCGAAGAAAAACTGACAAAGATCGTGATCGAACAAAATTTTGTCCATGTCAGTAAATAGACTATTAAAAAACATTTTTTTTCAATTTCTAATAGTTACAAACTTACTTGAAAATGAAATGTTGGGCAAGGTCGCCACAAAATTTAACTTAGTACAATTATTTGCTTTTTTGAAAAACAAAGCACATCTAAGATGACCTCTGAAAGATAAACAAAAGGTCTCATTTAATCGAAGTCCCTGTAAAAACTCATTTTCCATTGCATTATCGGAAACTATTGAAGATCGGACCTATATTGATTAAGCTTTTTTTACTCATTTTGGTCAGTACTTATGCCCTCAAAAAAATTTACCCTTTTTTACCCTGTGTATGTTAAAATGATTCTAACCTCAAATAACTTAAAGTAAAATGGAAGTACACAGTCGGGTACTGTAGCCCAGATACCAACGTAATTTCATCATTGCATAATAGACCACGCCAATAAAGCAAGAGTTAGTAGTTGAGTTGTAAACCTTTAGAGAAACGGTTTAATATAAGAATTTAAAACAGTTGTTTGATTTGTTTAATAATCCTCACCTTTACTAACATTCTTCCTAATATATGTATACATATACAGGGTGTATCAGGACTAGTGTAAAAAAAATTATTAGCATATTCCTGACATCATTTTGAGTAAAAAAATTTATATGAACATAGGTCTTATATCTTTTGGTTACCAAAATACAAGAGTTCAAAATTTTATAAATAGCAGCAATTTTTAAATTTTTCTAATCAAGATATCTTCAATCCAGAGTAATAAACAATGGAAAACAATGCCAAATTAAACTAAAATTTAATTTTTTTTTACCTGAGTTATTGTGAAATGGATGGATTTAGCATGACGGCGCCCCTCCTCATTACGGAAGACAAGTGACTGCTTGGTTAAATCAGCATTACCCGAATAGATGGATAGGACGCGGAGGTCCTGTCCGATGGCCCGCACGATCTCCCGATTTTACTATTTATGAGGACACATGAAGCAAATGGTGTATAGTGTTCAAATAAACACACGTAACCAATTGTTAGAAAGAATAGGAAACGCTGCAGCTGACATTCGTAACAACCAAAATACAATTAATTTAGTTTATGATTTCATGATTCGTCGATGTCAGACTTGCATTCGAGCTTGAGGGGCACATTTTGAACACTTACTATAAGGCAAAATGAATATATTTAATGTTTCCATTTTATGTTACTATGTTTTAAATATATCTTGATTAAAAAAATTAATAAAATTGCTGCTACTTGTAAAACCTTATATCTCTTATATTTTGGTAACCAAAAGGAATAGGACCTATCTTCATATAACATTTTTTACTCAAAATGATGTCAGGAATAAGCTATTATTTATTTTACACTAGTCCTGATACTCCCTGTATATATATATATATATATATATATATATATATATATATATATATATATATATATACAGATGATCACGCGAGAATGAACCAGCAATTATCTTCGTTATTAAGTGAGATAGCAATTGTCTTTAAATAAACAAATTTACTATAGACAATATGGGCAATAAGATGTCGTATCAAGAAGCGTTCCATTACATCCGGTTCCGGGGTATGTGATACCAACTTTGAAATTTCAAATAGAACATACTATATTTTTTATATTTTTGAAAAGTACACAAAATTTGCTTTCCAATGATAGTAAACAAGTAGGACGTTGTATTATTAAAAAGTAAAATGGCGGACGTTTGAAATATCTTACAAAATAAGTCAAAAATGTGTGGAATTTTGTTTTATTGGATTTGTTGCCTAGGTTAAAATTTATCTCAAAAAATATCATTATCTATGAACAAAAAAACAATAAAATCTCACCCACTTGATTTTTTTTCATTCAATATGTTCATATTTCAAATGTCCGCCATTTTTTTTAATAATATAATGTACTACTAATTTACTACCATTGTAAAGCAAATTTTATGTACTTTTCAAAAATATAAAAAATATAGTATGTTCCATTTGAAATTTCAAAGTTAGTATTGCATACTCCGGAACCGGAAGTAACAGAACGCTTCTTGATACATCTTATTCTCTATATTGTCTATAGTAAATTTGTTTATTTGAAGATAATCGCTATCTCACTTAATAACGGAGATAATTGTTGGTACATTCTCGCGTGATCAGCCTGTATATATATATATATATATATATATATATATATATATATATATATATATATATATATATATATATATATATATATATATACAGGGTGTAAACGGAACTAGGGAATGCGATTTTTCTCGGAAGTTATAAGAGATACAAAAAATCTTTCAAATAAAATTGTTAGTGTTTCTAGTAAGCTACATAAATTATTGTAAATCAGAAAAAAAAAAAATTTCGGAGATATACCTACTTTTGACTTTTTTTTAAATGGTACACTGTATATTTTTATACTATTTAGTACGAAATAATTTTTGCTTTAAAAAAGTTTCATAAGTTATACCTTCTAAACTTAATAGTATTCGAGATATTGAAGAAAATATTAAAATAATTTTACTGGAAATCAAATAAGCAAATTAAAAAAATATAGTTTCATTTAAAATAACAAAGTTGGTACCCACAGCTTAGACCTGTGCGCCGCCGCCGCCGACATATTTTTCACGCCGCCGCCGCCGTTATTTCAATTACTGGCGCGCCGCCTATCTGTTGTACGGCGCGCCGTCGTTGTTCTCGTCTGTATTAACTTATTATAATATTACAAATAATTATATTTTCAGTAAATAAAATCATATTAAAAATAAATGTTTTTGAAAGTAATATTAATGTACAGAAATCTTTTTCTTGAGATTTTCAACAATGCTTACTGCTTTTCTGATCTGTCATCTGTGATGTACACAGTGTTCCCAAATCGCAGGATTTTTAAGTATTACCAGGGGTTGAGGGATTTTTTTTCAATTTTGTGGTAATTTTCTTATATATATTTGTTATATGTAATCAATTAATAGTGACAATATTTGAATTTCCCGCTATATTCTTAGATAGAGATTTTCTGTCTGCAATTCGAATTTTGTTTAGAGTGTATTGTAAAAAACTGTTTAGAAAACTATCAGAAAGAAAATGAGAATGCTACATTTAACTGGTACTGGTACTGGTACTAGTACTCCCAGTGAGCGAGTATTTTCTGTTGCAGTTCATTATTGCCACTCTCCGTAAACTAAATTATATTCATACAATATAAATGATAATTGTAAAGAAAAATTCATTTAAATAGGTATGATTGAGTAAATCACTTCAGTTTTCGCATTAAAACGCCGGCGTACGCCGGCGCGCTGCCGGAACAGCAAGTACGCCGTCGCCGTCAAAAAATAAAGAACATACGCCGGCGCGCCGCCGCCGCTGCTATTTTTTTAACAATTCGCCGCCGCCACCTTGACCCTTGTCGGCGCACAGGTCTACCACAGCTTATGAACCACGGGTTGAAAAAAAAATTATACTCATTAAAATAGTCTTGTAAAATAGAAATTGTTTGCTAATTTAACCAACCTCGTTCTCGAGATAGCAATAGTGGACAAAATAAAACGAATACTCTGTATATATACTATATGGTTGTTAAAAATGTTTTATAGTGATTTATATGAAACCCTACATGAGGACATTGTAAATTCCTTCAAAAGTATACAGGATGTAACAGAAATAAGTACATTAAATTTAACGAGTGATAGAACTCGTCGAGAGCAACAATATTTCTTAATAACTTTTTTTTGAAATCTCAATTTTTTTAGCATTTTTACCCCCCCTCCCATATATTAACGACTCGTTTAGGTATTTTCAGAATAATCTGATCTACTAGCAATAACAATGAAACAATTGTTTTTGACAAATGTGAGTTGTCAACTTTTTCAAATAAATTTTGACAAATAAATCGATTAATAATTATTATAAAAGTTATAATCAGTAAAAAATGCCTGCCTTAACGGATATCATGTATACAGACACAGTGCTGACCTACGCTGAAGCTCAGGGAAACGCTGCCGAAGCCCACCAAATTTATTTGGCACGTTTTCCGAATCATCATCTTCTAAACGGTCGCAGCTTTATATATGTATGTAAATAAAATAAATAAATCTCCGAGTCCGAGATCATGAGCCTTCAAGCTTGCTGTTCAAGATCGTGGTAGAATAGGACCTGATCACATAGAGAATGTTGAATAGGTTCTGAGCGCCAGGGTCTAGTACTTGAAGAATAGCACTACAACACGAGTGTCACATATGATAATATGGAGGATATTGAAAGAATAACAGTTACATCATTTCGTCGACGTCTTCACTAATTGACAATGACGGTAGTCATTTTGAACATTTATTATTTCATTTATGTCTGCAACACTTTTAATCATCTTTATGAGTTTTCTTGTTCCGTCAATTGTAGAGTTGTTCTTGGTCGACTGCACCCTATAAATATCCTCATGTTTGGATTGTCCAACCTGTTGTAACATAATAATTTGACGTATGATTTTTTTGTTACCTTAATCGAATTATTCCATTCTACTCGTATCGTTTATCTTTCCCAATTTGTGTATAGTTTCATCTTCTGGTGCATGTGTCAATTTATTCACCAGTTCTTAACTTTTCGTGATGAAATTTGTTTTTTTATTGTATTCAGTCACAGTCACAAGGTCACAACGGAAACAAACCAAAAACAGCTGTTCGTAGACGCATGCGAAGATAGTCCCATTTTGAATTTTGCCATTATGCATTCAGGTATTATTTTATTCGACCATACGCAGGTAATGAAATTTATGACAAAAGAAGAATATTAACTCAATATCTAGACGGTTTACAAGAAAAAGTTATTAAGAAATATTGTTACACTCGACGAGTTCTATCACTGGTTAAATTTAGTGTACTTATTTCTGTTATACCCTGTATTATTACTATTTGGATTCAAGCAAAATAAGAAAAACCAATTACTTTTTCAATACTTTATCAAATTTTCAAAAATTAATTACAAAATAAAATTTGGGAAAATATAATTTAATTAGTAATTTAATAACCAAAAGTAATTAATCACTGCCCAGCTCTGGGTAAGATGCAGGATGCAGGTGTGAGTGTATAACGAAAGTATAAAGCAAGTTGTGTCAAAAGAACATGGTGGACACACTAACATTCATATACCTCTCTATAATTATGAAATTATATATTCTTGCTATCTCGTCAACGTACATAGAACTAAATTAACCTGACTCCAAATTGCAATTGCGCGTCGCAATCCATCACCCACCATGCTCGATGATTAGTTAATAACCAATAAAACAAGGCACCAATCCAATTACCCCAGCAGCGCTTTTGTTTCTTGCAAATGGAAATGCGTGGTGTCGCTTAGAGACAACAAACAATAACCAGTTCGGCTTCTTGAGAGAAATATGATACGGACTTGGCATTTTAATTAACTATGAGGCGTAACGGACGACAGGCTAAATGAACAGGACTTACGAAGAAAGGAATGAAACGGTGATTAAGTTTGTGATTCTATTCACCAAATTGTCACAAACACAAATTCAAATACAATGAAAACAATGGTATATGTTATTATCATCAGTGGTACTCGCTAAGAAAGATATTGGAATCATATTAAGAAATCGCTTATTCGGATTTTAGTTTTAAGGTCCATAGGATCCGATAATAACATTTGTACGATGATGTCTGTGTGTGTGTGTGTGTGTGTGTGTGTGTGTGTGTGTGGATGTGTGTGTGTATGTGTTAGGTTGTTGCAGGTACGATTTCTCAAATTCTATAAGATTAAATACCTGTGTAACTACGGATTCCTCAATCTACCAGTAATGGGAAGAGTTGAATAGATTCTGGTAACAATTGGATAACCGAAAGTAGTAGTATTTTAACAAAAATCTTCTAAATATTATTTTTTGAAAATTTATGTTATTACAAATATTAAAAAACACGTTTAATTTTTTTATTATATCTTCTATAGATTTAAAGATATAGAAATATAATCTATAAAATAGTCTGTTGTAATAAATCTCACAGCCTGCTCACAGCCTAAAGATCTCCATGGTAACTATTTGAGAAATTTAAATGTGTGTAATTGACAGATAAATGTCACTAATGTCAGTTTCAAAAATTCAGAGATAGTACTGAAGGCTTTTTCTGGGAACGATTTTAATATTGCTTATTGTATTATTTATATATTTAAAATTATAGGTATATTACATGAAACCTTCAGAAATAATGCGAATCCTGTTAATGAATTGGAAAAATCTCGAACATTTAGAAGAAATGGAGAAAACTTGCTCATAAAATGAATTTAAAATTATAGAAAATACGTAAATATAAAGATTAGGTGTAATTAGAATTTTTTGTGTGTACAAGAAATGTAAAATACAATACTTATATATATACCACAATGGAAAGGGCGCGAGAAGTATTGTGATGGCCACAACAGATTTTTAATGTTGACATAAAATGGCTAAATACGAAGGTTGCACAAAAAGTAACAGAAAAAATCATCCTGTAGATATTTCAAACTCCTCTGTGGGTGATGTGTATTAAGATCGGAGGAATAATAAAAAATAACTATAAGAAGTTTAAACATTTTACAATTTTAGTTTTTGATATAAAAATAATAGATGGCATATGAAGTACAAAAGCGACAATTATAAATTATTATTTGATATACATATCAGAACGGAATAGACATTCTTTCCGAAGGTGTTGACTGTGCGTAATCGAAAACACAACATACGAGGTCTGACAATAAAGTAATGAGAGAGATTTTTTACATCTGTTGTGGCAATCCTGCCGGTAGTGTCCTTATACTACATGTTTTACCTTGGTCTTAAACCCATTGCAATTCCATCTGACTCTGATCTTTTAAGACGAGAGCTGTCTTTTAAGTTTTGCATATGGAGCTGGTATAAAACAGTAGATAGCTTTTAAAGACTTTATTGTTTTTCGAAATATTCTTCACGAAGATCAATGCACTTTTGCATGTGCTCGAACCAATTCTGGAAGCAGTTATTCCACTCGTTTGTTGGTACAGTCAAATTGACGTTTTTGAAGGCGTCGACTGCTTCTTCTGGCGACTGAAACCTTTGACCACGCAGTCCATTCTTGATTTTCGGAAAGGTAAAGAAATCGTTAGGACTTAGGTCGGGACTGTACAGAGGATGGTTTTACAATTCGATGTTTTGATGCGTTCGGGGTTGGTTTTTCGAAGCTCAGCGATGACTTCCGGCAAACAAATGATTGTATACCAATCGGCAGTAACAGTTCTTTGATCTTGCAGAGAAATTGTTACTATATGATTTGCTTTTGAGACAAATGTCGCGACCATCTTTTTGGACACACTTCAAGAACGGATGACTTTTGTTGGTTTTTCTTCACCTTGAAACACCAAAACAGACGACTGGCGTTTATTTTCGGGTTCATATGAGTAAATCCACGATTCATCACCACTGTGTTTAAGCGGTCTAGAGTTTTTTGACACCAATTGACCCTAGCTTCTTTCTGTTCTTTGGTCAACAGATGCGGTATCTAACGGGACACTATTTTTTTTACCGCCAATTCTTCAAGCATTTTTTTTTAAATTGATGTTGTAACGTGCTTCGCGCAATGCGATTCATTACTTAACGCATCCTAGATGGTTTGGTGTGCGGCCACCAGCTTTTATACAGTGGAGACGGGCAGGGTTGAAACCGCATAAGGGTTAAAAAGGGATGAAGGGCGCCACGTAATTTTTGTCCGAAAAATTACGAAAAGGACGGTACCAAAACGATATGTAAAGATAAGATTACCTACCGTAATTGTTGCCTGAAAACGACTTAGGATTGATAAATAAAAAAGGGGAAATTTAATAAAACAGAATTTAATGAATGCAAAATTTGTAAAATTTTGAATAATAAAGTAAGCAAGAATGTAAAAATATATTTTTTGTGCAACCGACCGCGAAATAGGCATTTCGCAGCCGCATTATAGGCCACGAAATTGAATTTCGCGGTTGTTGTTATGGCAACGGCCGCGAAATGGATTTCGCGGCCGCTACCATGACAACGGCCGCGAAATTGAGTAAACAATCACTATGATTTTATGATTTTTTCAAAACTAATTGTTTTGTTTATCAAATGTCAATTCCATAGCTACCTTGAAAGCCAACTTTCAATTTACAGTGAAACTGTTTAAAATTAATAAAAAATTTAATTACATATTTTTTACGGTTGCACAAAAAATATTGTGCACACCTTGTCCGCGAAATCCTTTAGCGTCCTCGAGATTTTTCTCTCGGTACGCTAAAGAGTGATTTCGCGGCGTTGGTATACAAATAACTAGTTATACCCGGAGTCCTATAACTCAGTCTCGGGCTCAAGCATTACATCTACGCAGCGTGAAATTGATCAACTTCGTAGCGCGGGCAGGTACATGCCAGTTGGAGCGCACGCACGTTCCAGAGTTACAAGTCCCGACAATGGGCAACAATGCAACAAAATAAAATATCGAAAAATACAACTTTACAATACCTACAATAGTACGAAATATTTAAATTCTAAATTGACTATAAAAAGAAACACATGAATATCATAAATCAATGAATTACATAAAACAATATTACTTCAACAATGAAGCGTCAAATAAAGTTTTACAGTGAGGACATTGTAACAACAGTCCTCCTAAGCAACAATTAAACTTTAAGTTCTTTCCTCGCAACACAAAAATAAACCAAAAAAAGAGGAAGAACAATATTAAATAAAGGTACTTATCTATACGGCGTGTTTGGGGGAATTGTAGGCGGCGATGAAGTAGGGCGATGGTGACGATGGAGGGACAGCAACTGGGCACAATGTAGAAGGTGTCCACAACAATGGTGACGCTGACGGCAGAGTCGCAAATCCTCCGAAGAGAGATGACTTCCAGAACTCGAAAAAGATGCTCGTAACACACAAAGCACCCACCAAAATACATAACACTGGAAAGTCATTCGAGCACCCCCGATGTCATACAAACCGCAACAATGGCGAAACCAAAAACTGGTCCAAAACAACAATCGGCGTCAAAACTAAGTCACGCCGACCATAAACCATGAGCCAAAACACTTGTAAAAAGAAAACACATCTACCCCGTAACAGAGCCTGTACCAGAATCCCTGAGACTCCAAACTTTTTCTGGAACCAAGAAGTTTTTGCCGGATGAAGATGGCGCAAAAAAAACAACCACAAAATAAAAAGAAGAGATACAATAAAAACAAATCACCCACGCTACTGGCGCAATTTAAAAACATGTCAAGCGATGTAAACAAATAACCTCGTGGGTCGCCAAAGAATAAACTATTGAAAGAAACACGAAATAGATTAGAAATACGAGTAGGTCGAAAATAATCAGAAAAGGGATTTAGGTAAGTTACAGATTCGAAGTAAAACATATTTTACATAAATAAAACTATAGGAACATTTGAAATATAATTACAACCAAATGGCAGAGAAATGAAACAGCAGAGAGAATTTATCGGACGCAACACTATAAAATATAAAGATACACGAAGGATGGACAGAATAATAATAACAATGCGACGGGAGAAACTAGATTTAGACGATAGGAAGGTACGTATACATAAGGCAATAAGATTCTGGAGCAAAATGTTCTTAATTAAATTTTAGACCGTAACAAGGTCTTTGAAATTCCCAATGATGCCTCAATCTCGCGATATGTCACATGTCGATCTTCCTTGATGAGCTTGCGCACAGCATTGACATTTTACTGGGTGACTGCCGTTTTTGGTGCACCTGCCCTTGGATTGTCACTAAAGACTCATCCGTCCACGTTTGAATTCTCCATACCAACGAGAAATTGTCGCCTGATGTGGTGCTTCATTGCCGAAAACAGAAGCCAACTCGGCGAGGCATTCTTGATGAGATAATTGTCTTCGAAAGTTGTAAAAAAATATTACGCTACAATTTTCTCGGTTTAGTTCCATTGTTCGAATAACTTGTCAACTTTGAAAATTCACTGTATCTACAACACTATACGCGGTTCGTTGCTGTAGGGCGCTATTTCACCACTCGGGCAAAGCCATCTCCGTTCACTAAGTGAAAGCTCGAAGGCATCAATAACCGAGAATACAAGACCCCTGTCTAATTCTCAACCATCATTACACTGAACAAACAATTACACTGACACACACACAACACCCTGAAGAGGAGATTAGTATCTCCTATACCGGGGCACCACAACATTTATTTATTTTATTTAACACTATACGTATCGAACTGACACTTTGGATTTAGGTTAACTAAAGATGGAGGTTAAGTTTTAGTAGTGACATTTGATTAGCACCGCCTACTATGTCCCTGTATGCAAAACTTAAAAGACAGCCCTCGTATACATAACAGCGACATGCCAACTTTTTTTTTCCGTTAGCTAGACTCTCAATCACGGGATGGACCGTCCCAAACTGCACTATCTATACAGCAATTTTTGACGTCCAAGGGCAATTCACTGCTGCTGCAGCCTCCTTATTCATTCGACCTCGCGTCGTTCGATTTTTTTTATTCCTAAAACTCAAATCAGTGAATGAACACTAATTTGAAACAAAAAAGACATCCAAAAAGTCGTAACGCAGACCGTAATCGATATCTCAGAAGATATGATCCAGAAATGCTACCAATAATGACCGTTGGAGTGCGTGTAGACAGTACGGAGCCCTTACTTTAATGGTGATTACTTCGTTCGGCAACACGTTATGTGCGGAAAACACATTTTTGCAACGAATCGCATACCAGGTTTTTGTAATTCCGTTTACTTTCAACATTTAAAGAAAAAAATAATGTATTATTGTCATATAGAGGTTAACTATTACGTTTTTGCATTAGTGTAAAAAAGTGACAGGGTATCGCTGTTTGATAGATTTGGTCACTTTACGGCACTAAGGCTTGATATACATTAGCGGTACAATGACGGTACAATAACGGTATAATGACGGTACGGTACTTCTTGCTTCAATGTATTTTTGGTCCCATTTACATCTACGTTCTCGGCACGACGACAGTACGATGACGGTATGATTTATAAATATACTACTATACAGGGTGTTTCAGGACTAGTGTAACAAACTTTAACAGCTTATTCCTGAGGTCATTTTGAGCCAAAAATGTCATATGAACATAGGTCCTATTCCTTCTAGTTACCAAAATACAAGAGGTTGAAATAACACGAAATTTTCTAATTTTTGTAATCAAGATACTTTCGGAAAACAAGAGTTATTATTGAAAAGTCATACCTTATTTGTATTAATTAATTGTCTTAATTAAAAATTGTTGTACTTTTGATTGTATTTTTGTTTCGTAATGGATGGTTATGGTACTGCTGAATATGCAGATATGATTTTTATTTATGGATTATGTAATGGTAACGCCCGTTATACGTCCAGAGAATACCAAGACAGATATCCAAATAGACGCCAACCTTCCCGTCGCCTATTTGCGCGCATTTTTCAGCGTCTACGTGAAACTGGATCAACAACTGTACGGGGAGGTGTTCAAAATGATGGCATTGGTGTTAATAATAACGTTGAAGATGAAGAGAATGTAATTGATGCTGTTCTCGATAATCCTGAAATCAGCACAAGACGCATCGCTGCTCAATTACACATGTCTCACAGCACTGTTTGGCGGATATTAAACCGTGAGGAATTACATCCCTATCACTTTCAGCGAGTTCAAGCACTGCAACCTGGAGACTATGTTCCTCGTTTAGAATTTTGTCGCTGGTTTCTCCGTCAAAATTTAAATGATCCTGACTTTATTTCCAGAGTGTTATGGTCTGATGAAGCCCAATTCACGAGAGATGCAGTAAACAATTTCCATAATTACCATTTATGGAGCATTGAAAATCCACATGCGATTGTTCAGTCCCGTTTTCAGCAAAGATTTAGCATAAATGCTGGGCAGGAATTTTCAATACTAGATTACTAGAAATTGAAGTTTTATTGACCGATTAACAGCTGATGGCCACAGAAACTTTCTGGAAAACAGACTACATGAATTAATAGAAGATGTTCCACTTCTTGTACGACAACAAATGTGGTACCAGCATAATGGTGCTCCTCCTCACTATGGTAGATAAGTAACTAAGTGGTTAAACCAAAACTTTCCCAATAGGTGGATTGGACGTGGAGGTCCAAACTTTTGGCCTGCAAGATCTCCAGACTTAAATCCTCTTGATTTCTATCTATGGGGACACTTTGAAACAAGAAGTTTATAGGGTACAAATAAACACGCGTAAACAGTTACTTGAACGAATTATGAATGCATCTGCTGCCATTCGTAACGATCAAAATGTAATTTATCCTGTATATGATTCGCCGATGTCAAGCATGCATACGAGTTCAAGGCGCGCATTTTGAGCACTTGCTGTATTTTTTACCTCTCGCTAAGAGAGGTATTGGATTCATGCTAAAAATCGCATATCCAGATTTTATTGAATAAGCACGTTTTAAGGTCCCTACAATCCGATTTTAACATTTTTACGATGATGTCTGTGTGTGTGTGGATGTGTGTGTGTGTGTGTGTGTGTGTGTGTGTATGTGTGTGTGTGTGTGTGTGTGTGTGTATGTGGGATGTTGGAAGGACGATTACTCAAAAACTATAAGACTTTAAATTTGTTTAACTACGTATTTCCCAATCGGACATTCATGGGAAGATCTGAAAAGGTTTTGGTAATAATTGGACAACCGGAAGTAGAAGATTCTTGAAAAAAAATATCTTCTAAATAATATTTTCTGAAAATTTTTCTTGGTAATATTAAAGAAAATTAAATTCTCTATCTGATACATTTAAATATTTTATTATATATTCTATAGATTTAAACATAAAAGAAATATAAAATAATCTGTTGTAATAAATTTTACAGCCGAAAGAATGCCATGGAAAATAGTTCAAATTTAAATTGTAACTGACAGATAAATGTCAGTGTCAGAAATCCGGAGACTTTACTGAAGACTTTTTTTGGGAAGTACATACATTATTCCGTCAATGAATTGGAAACATCTCGAAAAATTAGAGGAGTAGGACAAAATTTCTTCATAGAATGAATTTAAATTTAAAAAATCTAAATATATGGTATAGATATAAATAGAATTTTTGGTGTAGAGTTTTTCTGGACAAGTAATTTACATACTCCTGGTAACAAATTAACTATATGAATTTAGAAAATTTTGAAATTTTTAATGAAAAAATCTGAAATTTATGTACATAATTACTTATTATCATTCTGAAACGGGCCCCCACATCTGCTTGTCAAGGCCAACAATGTAACATGACTGTTCGCGCCCTATACTTATGTAACTAAAAAAAGGAAGTGGCGAGAGGTATTGTGCTGGCCACAACAGATTTTTAAATTTATCTTATTTCATATTGTGTTAACCTATTCCATGTTATTCTGTGTTTAGAATTTATATACGAGTATATGTCTATTTAATAATTGTGTCATCGTATGTTTTGTTGTCCAAATCGTATTCCTTAATATTAATAAATAAAATTAATTAATACAAATAAGGTATGTTTTTTCAATAATAACTCTTGTTTTCCGAAAGTACCTTGATTACAAAAATTAGAAAATTTCGTGTTATTTATAGAACTTCAACCTCTTTTATTTTGGTAACTAGAAGGAATAGGACCTATGTTCATATGACATTTTTTGGCTCAAAATGACCTCAGGAATAAGCTGTTAAAGTTTGTTACACTAGTCCTGAAAAACCCTGTATATAAACCCCATGGGGTCACGTCGCCATGTGCCTGAGTGTCTGGAGGCGAATTTAGGGACCCAGTTTCGATCCCGACTGACGCTAAAAATTACTTCGAATTTTAATGATACTAAATTGACCCCTGTGGTGTACTCTCTACGCCAGCATTGAGTGCCTGTGAGGTGACGCCTAGAAAGCGCCCGCACACATATTTCATCATTACCGATGTCTGTGTACAAAGCAGACTGGCACACCCAGAAATGGGTAGTATGCCGTGATGATTTATTTATTTATTTTTATATTTAAACACTCATCTCCTTGGCAGGGATGGGCGTGTAGATTACTTCACGTCGACAATATAATAGTTCACGTGTCAAGAATGACGTAGACTTAAACATATTTAGACAATGTAGATAATTTGAATTTATTTAGTGTAAAATATTACTTTAATTAAAAAAATAAAATAATATACGTATATAACATATCCCTGTCGAGCTTTTAAAATTATAACACATGCAATATCTCCATATTATTAATACGAACCTACAATTATTAGTATTAAAAATCACAAAAGTACAATCCATCATAAAATGCATTATAATTATTATACATATATACCAAAACTGTTCATCAGTATTAATTTTTTTTTCTACATTAAAATTTGTATAATCTTTAGGAGAATTAGAAGACATTGCTTCTCGTCACAATCGTCACTCATTGTCTTATTATTATTATTACCAAAACTAAAACTCAGTAGATAGCAGATGACGTAGTGACTGACAGAAATGAAGGAATGTGACATTTAATGTGAAATGAAACTTGAAAACATAACCACGAAAAATTTCCCTAAAATAAAAATTAAATCTCTAAAATGATGAAAATATCTCTAGTTTCAGGGATGTCAACACTGGATCGAACCAGAGATGTTTACGTGTTGTATAAGCTAGATGCCTAACTCCGTGTGCAGAAGTGAAGCCAGCAATTTCGTGTGGCGGCCATTTGATAAAAAGGCATGTAAGATGTAAGTATTTTACGTCTATTCAGATTTGTGGCAATTTAAAAGTATGTACTATACTGTAATATATAACTAATGTTTTGAAAGACAATTTACGATTATAAAGTGATCTACTTACGGCATATACTACACAATAGCCCGGGAACGAAAATGAGAACAGGAACGAAGATTTTATCAATACATTATTTGTATTGTAAAGAACTGTGTTTTTTTAGTTATTTACCATCGAATAGATTTAAAACTGTGGGAAAGGTGCAATTTTTTGGGTTTTTCAATCAAACCATATAACAATTAAATGGAAAATAAAGTTAAAATATTTGTATGTAGAATGTGAGTAATATAATTTATGTAAATACATTATTTTATATCTTTTAGATTTCCTTTGAAAAATAAACATTTATTAAAATCTTGGATTATAAATGTAAGGAGAAAAGCTTTAACCCCAACTAAAGCTAACAAACTTTGCAGCGATCATTTTAAAGAAAATGATTATTTAGGACGGGAACTTACATTCGAAAATTGAAACCAGATGCAGTCCCTACGATATTTTCCGCTTTTCCTAGCTATTTAAAACAAAAAGAAAATAGCAGAAGGGTTTTAAATATAAAATCATGTAATTATTGCGCTGAAAACTGTTTAACATTGGACCATAATTACGTTTACAAATATAATTTTTCAGTTTTAACTGATTTTAAAAATAATGGAGGATTAATTTCCCCATCAGAAAGCGTTTTTAAAATAATGAAAGCTACTGAAACAAATTAATATTTTCACTAATAATTTAAAAACATTTCAAATACAAATAATATTGCAAGAAAAATAATAAATTTTATAATTAATCTTTTTGCCAGTGAAAAAAATATTTTTTCTCATTTACATTGTGAAATTTCTTTGGATAATAATCACACAATTGATCTAATTTAATATATTTGCAAGGAGTATATAAAAATTAGATTGCACAGTATTGCAAAGTGGTCCAATCAGAATCAAATTGTTAGCAAAAGACAAATTAAATAAACTAATATTATTTTCTAATCAATAAATAGTGTTTAAGGACAAGTATTGCGTTTTATTTCACCAATTTAATAAAAATTTATTTGTGATAACCTTCATATATCAATTATATTCTAAGTTTTATTTCATATTTATCATATCATACATTACTATTTTGCCTTTTTAACAAATAGCCGCCTCTTGACCTTGAGGCTTCACTTTTACGTAGTTTGAAACATACGAAGTTGGGTATCTAGGTTATACATAAACATCTCTGGATCGAACATAACCTTACTTCACTGTCCAATCATAAATTATAATCTTTTAGTACATTGTTTACATTGTTTGCGTATAAATTTATTGTCTACGCATTGTCGACACGTAAATGTAGACAATTAAAGTCGACGCGTAGACGCCCATCTCTGCTCTGCTTGGTCTCATAGTTGAGGTATTCAAATATATATATATATATATATATATATATATATATATATATATATATATATATATATATCACTGAAATTTGAATTAATATGGTAAAATTACTGAGCAGAAAATATGAACAATAGCTATTTGTTGAAATAAATAAAAATTGCATGACGGGAAATAATGTTCTGGTCACATCAGGTTTTTATTTAAAACTAACTTCTTTTGCTTTATACCCTTATGGTATGATGCGCTCGATATAAATCTGAAACTTGTGGACTTACATACCACAGTAGGTTTCAATTGAACAATAACTTTTTCTTACCACTATCTATTTTATTCGAGTACATAACATTTCTCATTTTCTTCAGGAAATTAAAGGAGCGCATTCCCAAAAATAAAAAAAATACATTACATTACGTTTGGCATCGAAATGTGCGGAATGTACCATTAAATAAATATATAATAACATGAGTTTATTTTGACATTACTACAATATATATTGATTTTTCTTCGATATACACGCGAACATGAAATTTGCTTAAAAGTTTTAACATTTGTCAAGACAGTTCCACGAATTGCGTGTTGTAAGTCAGTAATTTAAAAGAAATATGTAATAGAAAATAATGATATAGTACTAGGAGTTGAATGACGAATATATGTATGTACGTATGATAATAATAAAAAAATATGATAATTAATTATTTGTTTTAATGTAAATAATCGGATTATTAAACCATTAAAATGTTTATTGTTTATATAATCATTTTTATTTTTTATTTTGACATTTAAACACTGTTCACTTTTTTCTTTTATGTAAACAATGAAGTTTCTCTGTTCCGTTACATTAAACAAGTGAATAATTTACGAAATGCAATTGTTTTAATCCCTCAAAAGTTCAGCTTCGACACAAAGCCTGCTGTAAAGCATAAAGCCTGGTTCACACAATACAAAACCAGATGTACATGTGTAGATTATGATCAGAATTTCATTAATTTTCCCCTGTTTATAAAGGCTGCGGCGATTAAAACCAAACACAAATTACGAATGAAAAACGTACACGAGAAATTTAATCTGAAACTTGCGAATGTGATGCCACTCTCGTATGTTTTGGTTGCTATGGTAGTTCACAACTTTCAACTGACACAAACTGAAATTTATTCACAAGTTTCATAATCCAAGTTTCGGAGATGATATTCTAAAAACAACTCAAAAGTTGTATAACTTTTTAATTATTTAGATTTCCAAAGTGTGTAGGATCAAACTCTGTCCTCTACTTAAATTATATATTGTTCTTTTTATAAATTTATAATTACTTCAATCAACTTTTTACCTCTCGCTAAGAGAGGTATTGCATTCATGCTAAAAATCGCAAATATCCAGATTTTATTGAATAAGCACGTTTTAAGGTCTCTACAATCCGATTTTAACATTTTTACGATGATGTCTGTGTGTGTATGTGTGTGGATGTGTGTGTGTGTGTGTGTGTGTGTGTATGTGTGTATGTGTGTGGGATGTTGGAAGGACGGTTACTCAAAAACTATAAGACTTAAAATTTGTTTAACAACGTATTTCCCAATCGGACATTCATGGGAAGATCTGAAAAGGTTTTGGTAATAATTGGACAACCGGAAGTAGAAGATTCTTGAAAAAAAATCTTCTAAATATTATTTTTTGAAAATTTTTCGTGGTAATATTAAAGAAAATTAAATTCTCTATCTGATACATTTAAATATTTTATTATATATTCCATAGATTTAGAGATAAAAGAAGTATAATATATAAAATAATCTGTTGTAATAAATTTGACAGCCGAAAGAATGCCATGAAAAATAGTTGATAATTTAAATTATTTGTAACTGACAGATAAATGTCAGTGTCAGAAATAATGAGTAATGAATTAAAAATGTACTTGGAGAATCCCTTAGTTCTTGATCTGTGACTATTATGGAGATGACAAGTCTAGGTTGAAGGACTTAAATTTGTTTCAAACATTATGGGACAATGTACACCAGTACTGTAGACTAGAGTAACTTTGAATTGCGAAAAAGCTATCAAAGTTGTAAATATTGACAAAATCGGAGTGCAATCTATCCGTCACTTTATTAAAGGGAATTAAGGTTATTTAGATATAACAAGTATGAAAAAATAAAATGTAAAAGAAGATATATAAGAATAGATGCACAATCCAGATATATACAATTTAGACCGCCCAAAATTAATGTTTTTACTAGAAGAATATGAAGAGAAAGTAAACAAAGTTGTTATTGTAACATAATTTATGGTAAAATATCTTCATGTTGAGACATGCTATTATTGAATAATAAAGAAGTTTATACGTCATAGATTTATATGAATATATTATTTGTATTTATAAAAATAATCTTTGCTTTATGCATACAGCCAGGTAAAATATACGGCGAGAGGTTATGTGCTGGCCACATCAGATTTTTTAATTTTTAAATTTGAATGTATGATTTATTTTTATGAATAAAAGTTTATATTTCAAGGTATATTATTGATATTGTTATAAAACATAAGGAACTATATGAAAATGAAATGTTGTCTTGAAGAACTTTTTCTGGTAATTAAAAAAAAAATACTTGATTTTTTCAAGTAATTGAAAAATAACTACTTGATTTTTCAAGTACTTGAAATTGTCACTACTTGACTTGACTTGACTTTCGGCTACTATTACTTGACTTGAGATTGGCTTGATATCAAGTCAAGTCAAATCAAGTCAAATCAAGTCAAGTAACTTGAATATCAAGTCAAGCCGTGAAACTCTAATGTCTTGCATCACGTATCAACCTACGCTGACATATCTTTGCTAAATCGCAGAGATACGATGTAAGATTTGTAAAACCAGACAACTGTATATGTACTCGCAAACCTTGACATGGAGCTGAGATGACGGAAAAGTGAAAATCGTGACATTAGATTTGAAAAGTAATTCGCGTTTTCAAGATGGGAAATTGTTGGTCATGCGTTGAAGACATGTATGATTTCGAGGAGATATTTGAGCAGTCTATTCTATTATTTCTTTGTACAAATAGTTATTAATAATATGTTTGCCCTTGTCTAAATAATTTAATTAAAATGATATACATAAAAATATATTAAAATTTATACGTTACAAAACTTAAAACTTTAAATTACTTTACCAGGTTACTTGTGATAAGAGATGTACTCGCAGCAGGAAATTTGGACTCACCTAAAAAGAAAAAAAAAAAAATTAATGAAACAATTAAATATACATATATTGTAAACGTTCTATAAGCTAAGCAAAATGGTTTAGAAATGATATTAATGTCCAGTTGCATCAACAAGACTTAAATTTTAGCGGTCCTTAAATAAAAAACACAACATATTTTTTTTAGAGGTATTGTACCTCTTGAGCCCTTTCCATACAAGTATTGTATTTAATATTTCTTATACACAAAATATTCTAATAACACCGAATTTTTATATTTACGTATTTTCTACAATTTTAAATTCATTCTATGAGCAAGATTTCTTCTAAATGTTCGAGGTTTTTCCAATTCATTAACGGGATTGGCGGTATTTCTGAAAGGTTCATAATTTTAAATATATAACAATAATATAATAATAATAAATTAATAATGTGACATGCGCCCCTGAGTTAAGAGTATATGAGCGCCGGCACTAAAAGAATGTATCAGAGCGATGATGCAATCCCCGACGACGGAATAACCCATGCACGTTGAAACATGTTAATTACGCCGTGACCTAATTCTTTTGTACTCGGTATCGCTGTGGCGCCGGAGGGTTCTAGAAGGATATGAGCCGTATAAATACCGTCTGAATAACAGCGGGGAGATAGTTTGATATATAGAAGCAACGAGTTGATAACATAAATACATGTAGTTATATAAATAAATTTAGTGATATAAATATTGATTAAATAAATAATCTTAGTGTTTAAGTATTTAATAATATTCTTAGTGTTTATAATTATTTAATCATAGTGTTAGTTATTTTTATTATCTGTTTAATATTTAATCTTAATTATTTATCGTTTAATAAATGTATTATTTTAACTAATAATATTTGTCTGTGTTTTACACTTCATCCATATAAATAAAACGTTACAATAATAAATAAAAACATGTTAAATACAATACGGCGCGAGCAGTATTGTGAGTTTTTTGGCCTTGACAAGCAGATATGGGGGCCCGTGTCATAATGATAGCTAGTAATTATGTACATAGATGTCAAATATCGTATTTTTTACCTCCCGCTACCCTTGGTAAAGGAGATCGTACTAAAAATCGCATATCGAGATTTTGGTAAATGACCACGTTTTAAGGTCTTTACAATCCAATTTTAATATATTCACGATGATGTCTGTGTGTGTGTGTGTGTGTGTGTTTGTGTATGTGTTAATGTGTGTGTGGATCCTCTTTACGCTCTAATTCAAATACTATCGTTCAGAAACTTTTGAAACCTTGTATTTCTACCTTACTCTTATATGGAAAAATGCCATTCGATTTTGAAGTAAATCAGATAACCGGAAATGACACTTTACTGGAAACTCAAAATAGTTTTTCTTCGAAAAATACCTTTGAATCTAATTTTTCGAGATTTATGTTATATAAAAATTAAAGATTATTAAATTTTCTATAGGTTTACATTAATACTATTTCTATATATTTTATGGATAAATTTATAAAACTATCTATAATTTTAAAGCCTTCGCTTTAAACACAACTCATACACATGGTTACACAATTCAAATCTAAACTGTCTGCAACTAACAGATATGTCACTGTCAACAAACTAATCATTTCAAATAATAATATTAACGTTTTAAAAAGAAAATAGTAACTGAAACAATAATTGTATGGAAAGGAACTTAATACAGTTTCCAGCATAAGTAAATATGAAAAAATCTGATGTGACCAACGCAATACCTCCCGCCATTTACCTATGGTCTGGTCGCGAATCTGGGGAATCCGGTTCGATCCCAAACAACGCCAAATAATTCGAATTTTAAATGGCATAAAATTAACCCTTGTGGTAAACGCCCGCACAATACAAATATGTCATCATCATTACCGAAACGTGTGTACAAATCAGATTAGCCACCCAGCAATGTATAATATGCTGTGATAATATATTCATTTATTTCTTTGTTTAAATACATACCTGCATATTTACTAATGCTACAAATTATGTATATTAAGTTCATTTATATAAAACTATTGTTCTATTTACAATTTTCTTTTTAAAACGTTCCTATTATTAATTTGAAATGATTATTTTTTTGACAGTGACATTTATCTGTCGGTTACATACATTTGAGCTGAACTATGTAACCATTGAGATGTATTTAAAGCATAAGCTCCGAGATATAACTTTTATATTACTTTATTAATTTATCCATAAATTATATAGAAAAAGTATTAATGTAAACCTGTAGAAAATGGAATAATATTTATTTTTTATAATAACAAATACATTTAAAGGTATTTTTTTGAAGAAAAACTATCTTGAGCTTCAAGTAAACTGCCATTTCTAATTATCCGATTGTCACCAAAATCTAATGGCTTCTTTCCATATTAGACTAAGGTAGAAATACAAGGTTTCAAAACTTTCTGAATGATAGTATTTGAGTTTGAGCGTAAAGAGGATCCACACCCACACCCGCACACACACACACAAACACACACATACACACACACACACACACACACACACATACATACATACATACATACATACATACATACATACATACACACAGACATCATCGTGAAAATGTTAAAATTGGATTCTAGGGACCTTAAAACGTGGTCATTTACCAAAATCTCGATATGCGATTTTTAACACGATCCCTATACCTCCCTTACCAACGGCAGCGGGCGGTAAAAATATAGGTAAGATAATAAAAACATATATCATCACGGCATATTATCCATTGATGGGTGGGCCAATTTGCTTTGTACGCAGATGTCGATAATAATGATGAAATATTTGTACCGTGTAGGCGTAGAGTGCATCACAGGGGTCATTTTTGTGCCATTTAAAATTCGAAATATTTGGCGTCGGTCGGGATCGTACCCGGTATTTAAATTTAATTTAATTTTAAGTATTTACATGAATAAAAATTAAATTAAACGGGAGGTATTGTCTCGGCCACATCAGATTTTTTATTTTAAATTTGGTGACTTTCCAATTCCATATGGTTTATTTTCCTCGACAAGTAAATTTCACACTCCTGGTAATAAATTAACTACTTGAATTAGAAAATCTTGAAATTTTTAATGAAAAATTCTGATATTTGACATCTATGTACATAATTACTAGTTGTCATTCTGACATGGGCCCCCATATCTGCTTGTCAAGGCTAACAATATCACATGACTGCGCGCGCCTTATAGTTATGTAACCACAAAACGCAAGTGGCGAGAGGTATTGTGCTGGCCACAACAGATTTTTTTCAATAAGTATTTTTGCAAAAATTTGTGTACAAAATGGACACTAGATCAAGATCAAATATAAAAAATTTGATGTAGCCAACACAATATCTCCCGCCATTTAATTTTTTTTAAATAAATACCAACATATTTACTAACGCTGCGAAAAAATGTAATTTAAATGTATTTTTCGAAGAAAAACTGTTTTCAGCTTCAAGTAAAGTTTCCGGTAATCTGATTTACACCAAAACCTAAGGGCTTCTTTTTATAATAAAGTAGAGTAAGAACACACGGTTTCAAAATTTTCAGAATGATAGTATTTCATGCACGCACACGCGGACGCACACACTCAAACTCACACACTCGCACACACGCACACACACACACACACACACACACTTTGCATGATATTATTGGTATACTAGTCATTTTGGTTCTTAAAAAGATTTTCAATCGACGCGCTGTGCGATCTCTCTTGTTTATATATAAATTAATTAATAAAGTTACAACTGATTCCAATCTACTTGCAACGTGCAGCTAGGAAAAATTATGAATTAAAAAGTCCCGTTCATGTTCTACATTTAATGTTTTATACACAACTCCCGGTTCCATAAACATATTGAAGTCTCCCTTAAAGAGAAAAGGAGCCTTTTGTGGTAAAACCTGTTCCACAATCGATTTTAAAAAGCACTTTACAAAAAAGTCTCATTTATTGTGAAGTTCCGAATTTTGTCCTTTATGCAAACAGTAAAAATTTTGAAAGATGTCCGATCAAGGTAATCTACGAATTGTATGAATTCAGATTTTTGCTCCGCCCATTCTGACAAATTTAGTAATGTCGTTTGCTTAGTTTTTGTGAGGGTACATAAGATACTACTGTTATTTTCTTATTATAAAAATATATGTTACAATAAAAGCATTCAAAATTCAAAAATAAATCAACTGGTAAGTTTATTAGCAAATGTAAAACCAAATATGTGAAAAATAAGATACTGACACAATGTCAGTGTCAGTGATACTGACAAAAAATAACTTTATTTGTACGGCTATGATTCAAGGTAATGTATCTGAATTAATATATAAGCTTATGTTACAGCGAAAGTATTATCAACAACGAGCGTCGTTTTAAAGTGGAATGTCCTAACGTGTTATATATCCATCCCTATCGCACACGCTTATAGCATACAAAGGAGAGAGATAAATGTATGCCAATTTGTTAATTCGTTCATGATACAAATAACCTTGATGAAAATTTTACTGTACAAACTGTTATGGAACAGGAGCAATTAAAGTCGACTTTCGAAAAAGTAAGCTTTGAAAAAGAAGACTTTTATGTAATATTACGGAACCGGGTGTAACTGTGATATTGACTTTTTTTTTCATTGTTTTGTTAATATTTAAGAAGAAATTGATTACACATTTCTCACTGTATTAATGTATCAATCTATATCCTGCTTATAGTACTTTTTCTTTACACAATTTATTGTACTTGTAACATGTAAATGTATTTTTTGTAGTACCTCTTACTTGGGAACTTTGTTCCTGTCGGATGCTTTGAAATAAATGAAAAAAACAAATTAAATAAGTAAATAAACAAATAAATAAGTATTAAAGTAAATTAATAAATAAATAAATAAACTTAACAATCCTAATTTTTATCGGGTGGTACATTTGTGATGTCATCTTCTGCGTAGTAAACGAATGCGCCAAGAATAGATGATATATTTCTCTTTGTTTTCTTTCTTACATTTTTATCAGGCACTTGGTGCCCGGGCGGAAATCTCCGGTTCTCGTTAGGCTGACGGCGTAAACTGATTTCCGGTTGGAGAAATCGATGTCCGGAGATCTGGAGAGCAGCATAAACACTCACAAACTAATCCACGTCTTCCGCATTGTAATCACCTAGTAATCGTCATTATCTAATTCTTGACCTATTTTTCAAACAATGTCAATATTAGTTAGTTAAGAGTCCAACAAGAAAGAGATAACATTGTAATAAATGTTCTTCATATAATTTACAAATACTAACCAGCAACTACTAGTATTAATATGTTTGCGTGGCTTAGTGCTTTTATGTGATACAAAACTTCCAAAGGGATATGCTCGTATATATCATGGAGATAGGAATAAATTAGGACGGAGCAAATTGCTGTAAGAGTGAAGACATTTCCCCCACTCCAGGTAGCGCCTAACTGTCAACCTTTAACAATGCCATTTTGTTTCGGTTGTTTACGTTTGTGTTGTGTCGTTGTTCAAGATTGTTCAGTTTGTTTTCCGTCTTTTTACATGATGTAGTATCAATTATTTTGTAAAATTTTGTTAATACGAACATATTTTCAAATTTACAAACCATTGTTTAAAGCATGGATCTCTAGAGAATCACATCACATAGTACACTAAAAACTATTAGCCTATAATTTTAAAGTAAGATGTGACAAAAAAAATCAGTAGATAAATCTGAAATATTCTGCATTAAAAGTTTAACTGTATATAGAAATAATTTTATAATTGTTTTGCGTCATTATTGTAACGTTTATTTATTTGGGTGAAGTGTAAAAATCAAAGAAAATTATTAATTAAAATAAAAGTTTATTAAACGATAAATAATTAAAATGAAGATAATAAAAATAACTACGACTATGATTAAATAAATTTAAACACTAATTTAAGACTTATGCCCGGTTGTAGAAGCGTTCATCAACGCTTTTTTAATTAACGGATCATCAAAAGAAATTCGAATTCACTATTTATTTATATAACTATATTTATTTATGTTCACCACTCGTCAAATATTAATTTATATCACCAACTATTCATTTCATGATGCATGTCGAATACAAAGGAATCAGGCGACCACAAATAAAGTAAACGCGGCGGCCGTTCTAGAAACGTTCGACCAGCGGCGTCGGTCGCGTGCTCGCATCGGGTGCACGCACGCTACTTATTACATATATTTCGAATAAAATCGGAGATATTTGTTTTATTATTTTGTTGTTCATAACATAGTAAACTACAATTTACAATAATATACTCGTACTGCTGAATTCAATAAGTAAAATGTATATAAAAATAATTCAATATCATATTGCAATAAATAATATACTCGTAAGTACACCACATTTCTTTTCGTATTTAAGTTTTGTTGATAGTTCATCATGTAGAATCTTCTATATAAGAGAAACTAATTAATATAACAGAAAATTAATACAAGTGTAAAAAATGTCAAACATATATTTTTATTATCATATAAACAACTACTCATTTTCATGACAACACATAACTACAAATAACATGGCAACACATAATAAATATATATATCGGAATAGCTGTGACTCTCAACACTCCCCTGCAATTTAAACTGTAAATGTGCTATAAACAGAAAAGAAAAATTAAATAACAAATATAACAAAGTTTAAATTGTATAATCAAAATTCTAATATTTCAAAGCAATAGCATCTCGATGTCTTTCAAATAAATTCCTGTCTAAAGCTTTTGTAAATAAATCAGCTGGATTATTCTCACTGGCAATATATTTTACTTCTACGTATCCTGTATTAATTAATTCCTTTATAAAATGATATTTGACGTCTATGTGTTTTGTACGTTTTTGATTTCCTGTCCCATTTGCAATAGATATTGCTCCATTATTATCTTCAAATATTGTAATTTCATCCTTTTCCTTATTTATGCCAATCTCCTTTAAAAATCCATTTATCCATTTACACTGACATGCTACCAAAGAAAGAGCTGTATATTCGGCTTCTGTACTGGATAGTGTCACTGTATTTTGTTTTCTTGTAGCCCATGCTACAGTTCCACCGAATGCTTTTAAACAATATCCTGTTACAGATTTCCTGTCCTCTACATCATTTGCCCAATCTGCATCGCAATAGGCTTCGACGTTTTGTCCTTCCAGAAATTCCAATTTTAAGTTTTTAGTTGTTTTCAAATATCGAAGTACTCTTCTTAAATATTTCATATTTTCTTTCGTTGCATTTATTTGGTATCGACTTAGATAATTCGTAGAAAAACAAATATCAGGTCTTGTATTTAACGCGACATACATCAAAGCTCCTAATAATTGCCTGTATTCATTTTCTACTCCTTCTCCACTTTGCTCTCCTTTCTTCAGTACAAGTCCTTTTTCCATTGGAGTTTTGATATTTCTCTCTTCACTTTCACAATATTTATTTATCAATTTCTCTATATATTTTGTTTGGTGAATCTTCAAAATTTTCTTTTCTCTATCTCGTTCTATTTCCATTCCAATAAATATTTTTACATCTCCAAGTTCTTTCATTTCAAATCTATTCATTAATTTTTCTTTTAATTTCTGTACTTCATTTCCAATGAGTAAAATATCATCCACATATAAAATTATGTAATTATTAATATTTGTGTTAAAATATACACTTTCATCGTATCTCGATCTTGTAAATCCTATTGACAAGACAAAATTAGTAAATTCATTATTCCAACATCTCGAACTTTGTTTTAAACCATATAATGATCTGTTTAATCTTTTTATATTATTATTTTCTTTAAAAGGTCCTTCAGGTAATTCTATATAAATTTCTTCTTGTAATTTACCATTTAAGAAAGCAGTCTTCACATCTAAATGTTGTATTTCCCAGTTTTTCGAATTTGCAATTCCAAGCATTATACGTATTACTGTTGTACTAACTACTGGAGCATAAGTATCTTCATAATCTATACCATATTGTTGACTAAATCCTCTTGCAACCAATCTTGCTTTATATATTTCTTTACCATCCACACCAAGTTTCTTCGCAAATACCCATTTACATGAAATTGGTTTCTTACTCACGTTTTCAGCATCTGTCCAAGTTTTGTTTCTATTTCATGCTTTTATTTCTACTTCCATTGCTTCTATCCATTTTTGCTTATCTTTTCTTTCTAATATCGCATGATAATCCCGTGGTACATTTTCTACATCTGCTAGAAGTGCCAAAACATAATCTTCCATCCATTTTGGTTTAGTTAATTTCCTCTTATTCGAATTATTTTGAGATACATCTTCCAATTCAATAATTTCATCATTATTTTGCAATGTTTGTTCAGCTGTCTTTTCTTCGGTACAATTTTCTCCGTCTGCATTATCATCTTCTAAATTAATTGTATGATAGTAATGAGGAAGTTGTTTTATCTCATCAAATATTACATCTCTTCCTGTGATAAATTTTCTACCGTCCCACAATTTATATCCGTTTGCAACGTAGCCAACTAATTTACATTTGATTGCTTTTTCATCTAATTTACTTCTTTTATTTTCTGGGACATGTAAATATGCAGTACTGCCAAAAACCTTTATTTTCTTTAAATCAGGTTGACATCCAAACCATATTTGAGCGGGAATCTTCTTTTCATTTGTAGGCAATCTATTTAAAATATATGCTGATGTTTGAATTGATTCCATCCAAAATGATTTTGACATTTCACTATCAATTAATAAACAACGAGCCATTTCTACTAATGTTCGATTCATTGTTTCCGCTTTTCCATTATTTTGCGGTGTATATGGAATTGTTTTCTCAATTTTTATACCTTTTCCTTTCAAATATTTGCTAAAATCATTATTGACATATTCTGTTCCATTATCGCATCTCAATCTACTGACTTTCATATTATTAAAATGTGTTTCAGCTTCCGCTACATATTCTTGAAATAATTTAAAGACTTCATTTTTATGTTTTATGCCAAAAACCATTACAAAGTGTGTAAAATCGTCTAGAAATGTAACAAAGTATTTATATCCACCAATTGAAACAGGACTTACCGGACCACATATATCGCTGTGAATAAGTTCTAACGGTCTTCTTGTTTTCGGAGCTTTATTTCTATAAGGTAATCTTGTCATTTTTCCTCTTAAGCAAATGTCACAGTTTCCAACCAACGTTTCAAAATTATCAATGAGACCCATATTCTTCAATATTGCTAGCGAACCATAATTTACGTGACCTAATCTTCTGTGCCAATCTATTCTTTGTTTACTGACATACGCTTCTCCAGTTGAGTTTAAAACAAATCTCACTTTATATAAGGAACCTTCTCGATAACCATATGTAATAACTTTATTATTCTTCTTTATTAAAACTTTATTATTTTTAAAAATGACTACGAGACCATTATCTGCTAACCTAAATAAATAAATAAAATAAATATTTCATCACGGCATATTACCCATTGCTGGGTGTGCCAATCTGCTTTGTACAGATATCGGTAATGATGGAATATTTGTACCGTGCGGGCGCTTACCGGACTGATAATAAATTAATTTTTAAATCGGGGACATATAAGACATTTTTAATTTCTATGTCATAAATTCCTATTCTTACTTCGACATCTCCAGAACTTTCTGCAACTACTGACTTGCTCTTCTTTGCTACGTCATTTTGATTTTTGGATTAAGTATTTTCTCTTCATGGAAATATTTCGACGAATTAATCATATGATCACTTGCTCCAGAATCTATTATAAAAACTATTTCTTCTTTATTGTGGTAATTCGTTAAAAATGCTACTTCTGTATCTTCTTTAGACTTATTTTTCAATGAATAGTAAGCATTTTTATATGGACCTTTATTTACATAGTTTACACGGCAATTCTTTTTCAGGTGACCAAATTTGCCGCAGTTAAAACATTTTATTACAACATTATTTGTGAAATTTGTTTTAGTATGTCCATTCTTCCCACATCTGTAACAAGTAATTTTTCTTTTAATATTACTTATCTGAAACGCAACATCATCTTGTTTCGTTAATCTTTCATTCTCCATTTTCGTCGACTTTCTTCTAGTTTCTTCATCTAGCAGCCTTAATTTGACATATTCAGTAGTCACCTTCGAATCATTTACTGTCTCAATTGCTGAGATTACTCCGTTAAAATCTTCTGGTAAAGTCATAAGTAAATTGCATACAATTTCATTTTCGGACATCACTGCACCTACAGTCTTAAGCTCTCGTGTCATACGATCTAAAAGATTAAAATGATCTTCCAATGAATTCTTTTTGTCGTATTTTAATTGCAATAACCTTCTCCTTAAATATAATTGAGAAGAAACTGATTTTCTTTCATATTTGTCAGATAAAGTTTTCAAAATTTCTTTCGCAGTCTTTTTATCTTTTATAGATTCCAGACATTTGTCACTGATACAAGAAATTATAATACATTTTGCCTTTAAATTATTCTTTTTCCATATTTCTATATCAGGTGCATCATTCTCATCAATTTCTACTGCAGATAGGACTCCTTTTTCTTCTAAAATGACAGACAATCTAAACTTCCAACTATTAAAATTTTCTCCATCAAATACTTGAAGACCACATACAGAGCCTGATCCTGGGCCCATAACCTGTTGATAGTTCATCATGTAGAATCTTCTATATAAGAGAAACTAATTAATATAACAGAAAATTAATACAAGTGTAAAAAATGTCAAACATATATTTTTATTTTCATATAAACAACTACTCATTTTCATGACAACACATAATTACAAATAACATGGCAACACATAATAAATATATATATATCAGAATAGCTGTGACTCTCAACAAGTTTTATAAAATTTTATTTAAACGAACAATGCAATTTCGTTTACAAATTGCTGCGCTTATCCCCTCTCTAGATTGAACCAGCAGAGGTATTCGTCCGTCTCCACTAAGATCATTCCCCTGGCCATCAATATAACTTCATGTTTCCTCTCTTTATTCCTACTTCCATGGTATATTTATATTATATGCAAAAAAGTTCTTTGCTAAAATTTATATTTATTTCAATAAAGAGCGACTTCAACTGATCTCGAAAATATAATTGAGAACTGAAACGGTCGATCTCTATCTAATTCAGTCTTTTCAACTATCCCTTAAAGCCGAGGCCAGAAATTCGGTATTCGCCAATTAACGCAAATTCGCCTTCCGCCGAGTACTGATCGTTCAACTGGCGACCATACACAAGCATACATGTACAGACATGCGTAGTTCTCCGTGCCTCAGTTCGTTGTGGGAACGACGAATATTCGCCCTCAAATCACTGGTGGACTAATTCACACCATTACAAAAATAAATAATGAAAACTACGAGTAAAATACCTAAATAAATATAAGAATTAATATAAAAAATTATAACTTATAACTAAAGATTAATAAAATATAAATAATTATTATAAATATGTGTATTTCATATACAGTGGAAAACATTTGTGTCATCGCTATAAACCATCACTACAGCAAATACTAATTAAAAACCAAATGTACAAATATATACCGTATATGTGGATCAGGTTCTATTGCGCAGTTAGGCGAATATTCAAGCTCTATAAAGCTAGCTCAGCATTTTCATCTCACAACAATAAACATAGTTCTAATATTTAAAGCTCATTTATTGCTAATTTATTGCTCATGTTTAAAATTTATTGCTCTTGCCGATTCAGAGAAAATTGATGTGAGCTAGCTTAAAGACAAGCTAGCTCACAACCAAAAATTTAAAAAAAAAACCTATCGCAAGACAGAATACGATCTGTTATAATTTATTGCTCTAATTAAAAATTTATTGCTTACAAATAATCAAGGTTTTCGTTACAACACGTTTTAGCCTAGTAAATGAATATCTGACTTCAAAAACTGCTTTTCTACGAAAATTATAGTTTCTCACAGGTCACAAATTAGTTATCAACAATATACACGTGTGTGAGCTGGAGCAATAAATTATTTAAGGGGCGCATTTAACTAAAACTCCAATTTTAAAGGATTACCTCGCAACAAAAACTATCTGTCGCTATAGGGCACCTCAAAAACTGTTTTTCAACAAAAATTATACTTTCTCGCAGGTTACAAATTAGTTATCAACAATATACACGTGTGTGAGCTGGAGCAATAAATTATTTTAGCCGCCTTTAGGTAAGGAAGGTATTGTCTTTGGTCAAAAAAATCAATAATGAGTTTCTAGTGTAAAAGCATGTTTTAGGGTCCCTATAATACGATTTTACTATTTTTACGATGATGTCTGTATGTATGTGTGTCTGTGTGTCTGTGATAAAAGTTCCGGATCCCATAACTTCAATACCACGATTCCAAAAATTATAATTTTTTCGTATTCCTCAAGTTTACATCCAGAAGAACAAGTGATTAGATTTTGGTTATAATTGGTGAACCGGAAGTACCCTCATTTGAAGATTTAACAGTTAAATTTGATTTATTGACATTTAACGTTATTATAACTTAAAGAATATATTATTCTCTATACGATTTGATTACATTTTATACTTCATATTCAATAGATACAGAGTTAAATAATTTTAAAGAAATTAAATTTTAAAATTCAGCCAGCTATGTTAAACATGGAAACTATTAATATATTCATATAATTCAAATTGACAGATGTCAGTATCAATAAAAAGTAAATTAATGTGGCAGAGATGAGGATATTGAAGTAGATGTTGGGGAAAACACGGAAAGATACGGTAAGAAAATAACTCTAGTATTACAAGTTTCTAGAAAAATACAAGAAATATGATTACATTGGTTTGAACATGTCATGAGGCATGAGGAGAAATGAAGAATTATATTGGAACAAGAATGAATAGTTTAGTAATAGGATGTTGAAGAAACAAAGGAAGACCAAAGATAAGATGGAAGGATTGTATTGCGGAAGACTTGAGAGAAAAAGAACTGAATGATAACTACACGCAAAAATAGCGACCCCTAACGAATGGGAAAAGTTAAAGAAGAAGATGTCAGTGTTAAGTGCAATTTGAATAATTTTTTTATGAAATAATTTTACTGGAAATTTAGAATCTTTTGCAAGAAAATTATGTATGGAATTTATACATTATACACAGGATTGACGGAAGGTATTGTGCTGGCCACAACAGATTTTTTTAGGAATATCGCAACAAAAACTATAGGGCACTTCAAAAATGTTTTTCTACAGAAATTATACTATCTCGAAGGTCACAAATTAGTTATCAACAATATACATGTGAGTGAGCTGGACCAATAAATTATTTTAGCCCCGAATTTAGCTTAAACTCGACTTTTACAAAAATATCTCGCAACAAAAACTATCTGTCGCTATAGGGCACTTCAAAAACTGTTTTTCTACGGAAATTTAACTTTCTCGCAGGTCACAAATTAGTTATCAACAATATACACGTGAGTGAGCTGAAGTAATAAATTATTTTAGCCGCGCCTTTAGCATAAACTCTACTTTTTAAGGAATATCTCGCAACAAAAACTATGTCACTATAGGGCACTTCAAAAATGTTTTTCTACAGAAATTAGACTTTCTCGCAGGTCACAATTAGACAGATAGTTTTTGTTTCGAAATATTCCTAAAAAAGTAGAGTTTATGCTAAATTGGCGGCTAAAATAATTTATTGCTCCAGCTCACTCACGTGTATATTATTGATAACTAATTTGTGACCTGCGAGAAAGTTTAATTTCCGTAGAAAAACAGTTTTTGAAGTGCCCTATAGCGACAGATAGTTTTTGTTGCGAGATATTCCTAGAAAAGTAGAGTTTATGCTAAATTCGCGGCTAAAATAATTTATTGCTGCAGCTCACACACGTGTATATTGTTGATAATTAATTTGTGACCTGCAAGAAACTATAATTTCTGTAGAAAAAATATTTTTGAAATGCCCTATAGCGACAGATAGTTTTTGTTTCGAGATATTCCTAAAAAAAGTAGAGTTTAAGCTAAATTGGCGGCTAAAATAATTTATTGCTCCAGCTCACACACGCGTATATTTGATAACTAATTTGTGACCTGCGAGAAAGTTTAATTTCCGTAGAAAAACAGTTTTTGAAATGCCCTATAGCGACAGATAGTTTTTGTTGCGAGATATTTCTGTAAAAGTCGAGTTTAAGCTAAATTGCTGGCTAGAATAATTTATTGATCCAGCTCACACACGTGTATATTGTTGATAACTAATTTGTGACCTGTGAGAAACTATAATTTCCGTAGCAAAGCAGTTTTTGAAGTCAAATATTCATTTTGTAGGCTAAAACGTGTTGTATGCAATTTGTGTAACGAAAACCTTGATTATTTGCAAGCAATACATTTTTAATTAGAGCAATAAATTATAACAGATCGTATTCTGTCTTGTGACACATTTTTTTTTTTAATTTTTGGTTGTGAGCTAGCTTGTCTTTAAGCTAGCTCACATCAATTTTCTCCGCAAGAGCAATAAATTTTAAACATAAGCAATAAATGAGCTTTAATTATTAGAACTATGTTTATTTTTGTGAGATGAAAATGCTGAGCCAGCTTTATAGAGCTGAATATTCATTCACATTGACCCGGCTTGAAAAACCGACACGAAGCGGAGTACAGACGAGCACCGAATATTTGCGGCGAACAGCCCATCCACACATTGGCGAATGTTTGCACGGGATTCGCCGAACGCCGAATGTGTGGTCCCGGCTTAACAAACAATTATTGCCGCGTCATTGAAGTATCTTTGACGGTCTGATTTATTCAGGCCAGCTAATTTTGAAACGATGTATAATAATGATTAATACGCCGCGATGATACATATACACATACTTCATTGTATGTCATACTGTAGAATGTCTTCCCTTCCCTTCTGTAACTTTGCAAACTTTGTATATAATTTTCTCAGAATGCCAACCCCATCTTCGTCGTAGCAAATGTCACCAAATGTGATTGTGTCACCAGGAGGTCTATTCTAATGCACATAGCGTGAGACAAATATAGCCCAATCGCACTATCCGACTTGAATCCATCTGTTGGCTTTTACTGGAACTTATATTAATATAGCTAGACGTGGATATCCGTAGCGAGAGTTCTAGTGGTACCGCTACGAGCATAGTTCCACGCTACGAGTTGACAGTGATTGCAAGATCTTTCCACGGTTACGATCACTACACTAAAGAATAGTGCTAAATTCGGCCCATTGTCTGTAAATTCTTTTAAAAAACGGATTTATATGTTTGTGTAATGCTACTAATACTAACTAAATGCATGTTTCAATAATTGTTACTTCAATCATTTTACCCCTGTATTTATTTTTAGTTGTTTTCTTCTTTTTTGTATGTCTATCTATACTGTTTGTTTTCTAAATTGGCATATTTTTGTATATTTGTATATATGGAGTTACATACCAAAAGCAGACATATCACTTTTTCAAAAAATTGCAGATCAAATTTAAAAGAAGAAATTACTGAATATCAGCCAATTATTTTTTATTTCCGCCTCTACCGGTTGCGGCACCTCATGTGTCTTGTTCAGGAGGTGAAACTTAGAATTTAATTAACATTGATAAATATCAATAAATAAATACCATAAATTACATTTATTTATTGTTATTTATCAATGTTAATTAAATTCTAAGTTTCACCTCCTGAAGAAGACACATGAGATGTCGAAACCGGTAGAGGCGGAAATAAATAATAATTGACTGATACCTATAGTAATTTCATCTTCCCAATCACAACATACTAATTAACAAATTAGCAGAGGTCGGTGTACATGGTTCCTTATTACAATGGTTCTGTTCTTACTTGACTAATATTTAGAGTACAATGTGTCGTTTCGCATGGATACCAATCGCGTGATATCATTATAACCTCTCATTTGCCTCAGGGTTCACATCTTGCACCCTTATTCTTCAATATTTTTATTAATGATATTACGAAATGCTTTTCCCATGCTAAATTCTTACTGTATGCTGACGATTTGAAGATCAACCATCCAATTAAGTCTGTTCATGATACTGAAAATCTTCAATTTAACATGAATATGTTCAATGAATACTGTGTTAAGAATAAATTATATATTAATACAACTAAATGCTGTACTATTAGTTATACGCGAAATAGAAATAAAATTAATTTTTCTTACAGTATTAATGGCGAAACACTAACATATGTCAACCAAGTTAAAGAATAAAGATTTAGCAGTGATCTTAGATTCTAAACTTATATTTGATGTTCATGTCGATTATATTACTAAAAAATCTGATGTGGCCAGCACAATACCTTCCGTCAATCCTGTGTATTATGTACAAATTCCATACATAAATTTTCTTGCAAAAGATTCTAAATTTCCAGTAATATTATTTCATGCAAAAGGCACTTGACACTGACATCTTCCTCTTTAACTTTTCCCATTCGTTAGGGGTCGCTATTTTTTAAATTCTTATTCCATTCATTTCTGTTTTGCGGGTCATCCTCACGTCAAAATTTTTCATTCAAAATTTCATTTTTTGGTATTTTATGATTCCTTTTCTCGGCAACTGAATTCCTCACCCCTGATAATAAATAAACCACATGAAATAAGAAAATCATGAAATTTTGAATGAAAAATTATGACATTTGTCAGTTATGGACGTAATTAATAGCTGTCATTTTGACACGGGTCCACATATCTGCAAGTCACGTCACTGCACGCGCCCTACACATAATTTTTTTTGCAAAAGATCCTATATTTCCAGTTAAATTATTTCATAAACAAACTATGCGAATTGCACTTGACACTAACATATTTTTCTTCTTTAGTTTTTCCCATTCGTTAGAGGGTCGCTATTTTTTATTTTCTTCTTCCACTAATTTTTGTTTTGTGTGTCGTCCTCATTCAGTTCCTTTTCTCTACTTTCGTCTTATATTTGGTCTTCCTATGTTTCTTCCACCTTCTGTTATAAGCTATTCATTCTTCCAATATACTCATCTCTCCTCATGACATGTTCAAACCAATGTAATCGTCTCTCTTATATCTTTCTATAAACGCCCAACACTAGAGTTATTTCCCTTATTCTTTCATTCATTTACTTTTTATTGATACTGACATCTATCAATTTGAATTACCTGAATATATTAGTACTTTCCATGGTTAAGTTAGCACAGCTGGCTGATTTATGAAATTTATTATCCTTGTAAGTCTTTAACTCTATATCTGTTGATTATAAAATATAAAATGCAATCAAATCGCATGGAGAATATTATATTGTTTAAGTTATAATAAAATTTAACTGAGTTTTTCAAGAAAAACTTTTAAAATTTTCAAATCAGGACACTTCCGGTTGACCAATTATAACCAAAATCTAATCAAGTCTGCATATCGTTGTAAGGAAGAGGAATACGCAAGAATTGTAATTTTTTGAATTCTAGTATTGGAGATATCGTGCACGAAACCGCGGTCACATACACAGACACACACACATACACACACACGCACACACGAACACATACACACATACAGACATCATCGTAAAAATAGTAAAATCGTATTGTAAAGACCCTAAAACGTGCTTATTCAATGAAAACTCACCATCGAATTTTTTGACCAAAGACAATACCTTCCTTATCTAGAGGTGACGGAAGGTAAAAAGCTAATAAGATGTTGTGATTTCTAATTTGTACAGCAATAAATTTCAAAAACCCGTATACAATATTAACATTATACTATTCATTACTTCGTAGTCAACTTGAATTTTCATCTATGTCTTGGTCTCCGACATATAGTATTTATATTAACAGAATTGAAAAAATTGAAGATAAGTTTTTAAAATATTTTGTTGGGAAATTTACCAATCATTCTGTAAATTTATTATCTCTAGAAAAACGGAGAGTATTGGCAGATTTTATTTATCTTTATAATTAATGAATAACTTTATCGATACTCCATCCGTCCTCAGGCAGTTCTCTTTCCGTGTACCTACTCTTTCTACAAGATCTAATAATATGTTTACTGTTTCAAATACCAGTACCAATTCTGCTGCTAATTCACCGATTAACAGAATTTCCTATTTATTTATTAAAACCATGATAGATAGTTCCTTACCAAATATTTTCTCAGTAACTTTATTTATTAATTTATCTGCTAATTCTTTCTTAGCACTTAATCTGTAAATGTTTATAATTAACCTATTTACCAGATTATTACTGCCTATGCTTTTGTGAATTTTCTTTACATTTTCTTGTAAGTGTCATTCTATTATTGGGATTTATCCTATTGAGTGGGCAAATCTATAAAATAAAAATAAAAAATAAAATCACCTTTCCAGTCAAGATGTTTTGCAACCATCAAATTTAAAGTTTATCGGCGTATAAAAATCAGATTTTGAAATTTCTTTCTGTAAATTTTGACTGTTAGTAAAAGTAGGAATTATGTACTTATAGTTGGAGGAAGAAATGTTTGGAACTGACATATGCAGGATTTACAATCTTTTATGGACGGTTGGGTTTGTTTGTGGTCAGGACTCATAAATTATTCGAACTTGAAGGCATCAATTTTAGGGTAAGAAATGGGCCGTATTTAATAATGATGTTAGAAAAAGTGTATTTTAAACGCATTGTTATTTGAATACAGATTTAAAAGTACATAATTAGGACACATCTCATAATATTTTAATCTCTTTTCACTTTACAAATTGACGTTAGAAGAAATACACTTGAAACGAATTATTATTTTAATAAAGATTTAAAAGTACAGCTTGAATGCAAATTTTGGGTACGGCCCAGGACAGAAAACTCTACCTGGCTCCGTGTACCATTACCGCAAAGTCCATAAAACTTTATAACGACCAATTGGGAGAATCTATAATGAGTTCCAAATATTTCTTCCTCCAACTATAGGCTGTGTCCGATGCCACATTTTGGCTTTTAGTATTTTGGATTTAGGTCTGCTTCACATAAATACAACTCCGAATGGCACACTAATAACATCCATTGGTACTAATATGTCTGGGAACATTTTAGAACAACAAAAATGAATTATTGACAAGTTGTCAAACAGTTTGCATTTTCAATTTTATTAAAAGTCAAGTGTTATATCATAATAATATTTGATTTATGTGTAAATTTTGTAAAGCCTGATTTATAGGTTGCATAGAATAAAATGGAATAGAATAGAACAGAATAGCACAGGGAATAGAAATATAAACCAATATACGTAAATGCATAGAACCATTTATACTTGGACAGAATGGAATAGAATAGGAAATAACCGAATTTTATTTCTTATTCTATTCTATTCTATTACATTCCTATTTCATTCGGCTTGCTCCGTTAATATTCGTGGGACTGGTGTGACTTCATTACTTTTGGTCCATCCCCTAACCTAAAAACTTACTGTGGACAACAGTTCTTCTACAGACATACTATATTTTTTAGCAAAAACAAACAATGATATTATTTAATCGGTTCTATATTATGCAATTAGTAAATGAAAAAATAACTATTGCTAATAATTAGTGAAATTAGTGTAAAAGTGGCACAAAAGTGACGTCAAACAAGTCTATTCAGTGCAATCTATAAATGGTCTTAAAAATTTCTATTCCATTTCTTATTGTATTCCATTCCATTCTATTCTGTGCAATCTATAAAACAGGCTAAGTACTTTAATTATAAAAATTATGCAGCCTTGGTTTAAAAATAATTTTTGGCAATGGCTTTTCTTTTCGGGGTTTTGTTAGTCGCAGGTCGCAGAGATGCTTGAAAAAGAGACGGGAAGAACTAAAAGTAAATTTGTAAAAAGTAAACTAAATCTAAATTTAATTTAAAAATGAAATGTACTCTCGAGAACTATAAGAGCTATAAAGACGGTTGAATGGGCAAACAATTTCTATTTTACAAGAGAAATTTAAAGAAAAGAAAAAATATTTTTTCCGACTAGTGATTCACAAAATATGGGACATAAATTTTTATTTAAAATGAGAACGCATACTTTTTATTTTCTCATTCGTTAGAGAATTTAATTATGATATATTTATATTAATTCAATTAAAATGCGGCTACGATAAGAGTGCCATAAAATAAATAAATAATTATATCATCACGGCATATTACCCATTGCTGGGTGTGCCAATCTGCTTTGTACACAGATATCGGTAATGATGAAATATTTGTACCGAGCGGGCGCTTACCAGACGTCACCTCACAGGCACTCATTGCTGGCGTGGAGAGTGCACCACAGGGGAAAAATCTGTTGTGGCCAGCACAATACCTCTCGCCACTTCCGTTTTTGGTTACATAAGTATAGGGCGCGAGCATTCATATGACATTTTTGGCCTTGACAAGCAGATATGGGGGTTCTGTCAAAATGACAAGTAGTAATTTAGTATATAGATGTCAAATGTCAGAATTTTCATCAAAAATTCCAAGAATTTCTAAATTCACGTAGTTAGTTTGTCATACTTGACCTACACAAGCAGATATGGAGGGCCCTTGTCAAAATGACAGTTAGTAATTATTTACATAAATGTCAAATGTCGTAATTTTTCACGTGGTTAATTTGTCACCAGAAATGTGGAAATTTACTTGTCGAGGAAAATAAACCACATGGAATTGGAATATCACGAAATTTTGGATGGAAAATTGACATTTGACATATATGTACATAATTACCAGCTGTCATTCTAACTCGGGCCCCCAAATTTGCTTGTCAAGTCCAACAAAGTCACATGACTGCTCGCGCCCAATAAATTTCTCATGTCTTTTCTTTATGTTTAGATTATTTTTATAATTTAAAATTTATTTTTTGAGGAAGTTTTCTCCTACTTCTAAATGTTCGAATTTCTTCCAATTTCTTGACTGGATTTCAGATGGGTATATGTATATAGCTATAATTTTAAATATTTAATTGTTATTATTGTTATACAACAAGAAATAGTAAACTTACCAATATCTCTGAAAAATTCTTCAATAATGTCAGTTAAATTTCATTTAACGTAAAAGCGTATTTTGACGTTTTACTACTGTTCGCTCCGCATAAGATCTTTTATTATTTTCTGTTTGTAAAATTTTCATTTGACCAGATGTTCTCATTCCATTTGTGTCTAAGTAAATCTTTATTTCTTTATTAGGGATTAAGGCCTTTGATCCCAGCTTGGGTAATTTACTTTTTCTGGAATTCTTTAGACCGGCCGACGCATTGTCGCCGAATATTATTTGTTTGTTATCTCTGCCGACATTTTGGCACCAAATGTTAATTTCATTTCACCAATCAGATCAAGGGTTTGTAACCCCCACCTTTGGAATAAGTTTAGTTTCTGTAATAATTTTAAGTTAAGAACAGTCTGCAACAGTTTGTCGGTTGATTAAGATCATTTTTGTCATCGGCAACTTTATCTGTATTTTTGTATTCATTTATTGTGTGAACTTCGTGTATGATTGAGTTTTTATTATATTTGTTTTGTTCCACGAACTTTACAGTGTTTTGCATTTTTCAAACTCTTTAACCACTCCAATCCTTGTCAGCAATTTCTCTCATCATCTTCTTTTTGTCGAGTTCGTGTATTAAATATACAATTTATTTAACGCGGCTCTAACATATAATTTCGTCCTTCGAGCCGGATTGGAGTGTGTTTAAATAAAGAATTATTCGTGTGTGAAAGTTCGTGGAGTTGCATCATCATCCAAGAAGATCATCACGAGGTTGGGCACCATCATCATTGCAGACCATCATCATTGCAGACCATCATCATTGTGGGTCATCGTAAGCATCAGCAGCAGCACTTCTTCGACGTTGTTTCGAGAGTTACCGATATCATTTTCAAACTATTATTTACCGAGTAAGTACCTCTTTCCATTTTTCCCTACGAGGATTTTCAGTTATTCAGCATGAGTCAAGCAGAGTTACGTAACAAGCGTAGAGCCATTGAAGCTCAATTGTCGATCTTTAAAGAACATTTAAAACAGTTTTCTAATGAACATGTATTTACCCGTGAGGAAGTAGAAGATATTTTGTATCGTTTACAACGTATCACATTAAAGCATGACGAATTTGATAATATACAAACACTTTTAGAAGGCCTCGCGGTAGATGAAGCTCTTTTATTAGAGGAATTAAACACACGGAGAGAATTCGAAACAGAAATTTGTACAGTAGTTAAAACAGCGCGTTTTTTCTTAAGTAAATACAAAGAAATTCCACCCAATAATACGAGTAATAGTGAAACTTCTAGTTCTAATAGCAAATCAGTAAAACTCCCAACGATAGATTTACCAAAATTCAACGGCGATTTGACGTAGTGGACATCATTTGAAGATGCATTTACTGCATTGATAGACAACGACGAATAATAATAATAATAATAATAATAATAATAATTTATTTTCCGGGGACTACAAATACAATAGTATCGGAATAGTCAAAGTTACAATAAAATATTACAAAGAATACAATAAAAATTTAACAGTCATTTTTATCCTATGTTATTAAGAAATTCGTCGATGGTATAGAAACCTTTATTTATTAAATATTGTTTGAAATGATTTTTGAATTTTTTGTTATCATTAATATCCTTCAGATATAGCGGTAGATGGTTATAAAATTTTGAACCCATAATGAAAGGATTATATTTTGATTTATTTAAATTCACCTTAGGTACTAGAATATTATTTTTGCCTCGAGTGTTGTACTGATGTAAATCGCTTTCGAACGTACAAAAATTGTGTTATTTACGGTCATCACTTGAAGGTGATGCGCGTAATGTTATTCAATCGCTAAGCACGACAGACTCTAATTACGACATTGCACTAAAATTAATTCGTGATAGATTCAAACATCACCGTAAAATAGTATATAGTCACACGAGCGCCATTCGCAATATAAAATTCACAGATTTGAGATCATTTGTCAATACTCTTGAACAACATTATCATAGTTTGAAATCATTAAACATTCCAGTAGCAGAATGGGATGCATTTTTTATTCCACAAATGGCTGATAAATTAGATATCAAATTAGCCCGTGATTGGGAATCTCGCATCGCGTCACTTCCAAAGGATTCATTGCCTGATTATAAATCATTTATAGCATTTTTGATAGAAAAGTTGGAAACCTTTGATATACCTAAACCGGTATCGCAACCAAGTTTGATCAAACCAAAGTTTCATAAAAACACATTTATATCCGTTGCACAGAGCAGTTGCCCAATTTGCAAACAATCGCATCAGATTTACAGTTGTAAAACCTTTTTAGACATGCCAGTCAATAAAAGACTAGATGCGATAAAATCAATAAAACATTGCTTCAATTGTCTTCGTAAAGGACACATGTTAAACGATTGTATTTCCGCTAAATGCAAAATTTGTAACAACAAACATAATTCGTTACTTCATTTGTACAAAACAAAACCTCAAATTAACAGTGATCATCAAAATTGTAACACAATCGTAGTTAATACCTCCATCCACAGCCTGAAACACAGGCTACGGTAGTAAATTGTTCTACAAAAATTCATTTATATAGTCAATCATTTATCAACTGCCGAGGTATTAGTAGAAGATATACATAAAAATCAAATTCGAGCACGTGCACTGTTAGACTCAGCCTCACAGTCGAATTTTATCACTGAAGAATTTTGTAACAAATTAGGCATACCAAACATGCATCGAGTGTTTCTGTCTCGGGAATAAATCAATCAAAGAGGGATATCCACAATTGCACGCATATAAAATTGAGATCAAAATTTAGCGACTTTAATGTCCAATTATCATGCTTAATAATTCCCAAAATTACCGAATATTTACCGCAAATGTCTTTTGAGCGAAATAGGTTAAACATTCCAAACAACCCATTGATATTTTGATTGGCTCAACTACATTTTGGCAACTAATTTCAAACAACAAACTAACTTTGTGCGACTCTTTGCATTTGCAGGAGACAAAATTAGGGTTTGTAATTGCAGGAAACATTCCTAATAATAATAATTCACCATCGCGATCTCTAACATTTACGTCACAAATTTTAAACAAACAAGTGGAAAAATTCTGGCAATTAGAAGAATTTTCTGTTCATAATAAACATTTAACACCCGATGAATTAAAATCGGAAGAGATATTCAATACCACAACGTCACGATTAGCTGATGGTAGATTCATGGTAAACATACCGTTGAAAAACGACCCCGCGATATTAGGGTCATCAAAGGGTACCGCATTAAAAAGATTTTTCTCACTAGAGCGCAAACTATCTAAAAATTTTGAAGTAAAGCAAGAATATATTTCATTTATGAACGAATATGAAGAACTAGGACACATGTCGAAAATCTCATTAAAATCGTCAGAAGTTGCGTATTATCTACCCCATCATTGCGTCATAAAGTCTTACCACGAAACTACGTGTTGTTTTCGATGGTTCGGCAAAAATAAGTAACAATTTATTACTTAATGACATTCAATTAGTAGGCCCAACAGTGCAATCTGAATTAATAGACATTTTATTACGTTTTAGCACTCATACCTATGTAGTAACAGCCGACATTGAGAAAATGTATCGACAAATTCTTATTAACAAAGATCAAAGAAATTTGCAACAAATATTTTGGCGTAATGATCCCTCAGAGGAATTACAATCATTTCAATTAAACACTGTTACGTACGGCACAGCGGCCGCGCCATTTTTAGCAATACGTTGTCTCATAGAATTATCAAACATAAGTAACAATGCATTTCCGCGAGAATGTGAAATAATTCAGAAGGATTTTTATATAGATGACCTCATTACTGGCGCGAACGATGCTACCGAGCTAAATCAGTACTGTTGCAATATCAATTCAATTTTATCATCTGCTGGTTTTAATTTGCGAAAATAGTGTAGCAATATACCGTTAATAGTAAACAACAATTCAGTGCTAGTGTACAGCGAGTTTAGCTGGAACAAATCTTCATTGACTTCTTCATTGGTACAGTCACACCATAAAGGGCTGGAACTCTGCTTGGTAACTGCACCAACTGATGACGATGTCTGCTCTGCATGCCATGAAGGGCTGGAACTCTGCTTGGTAACTGCACCAACTGATGACGATGTCTGCTCTGGCTCTGCTACTGCATCCACCGATGAGAAATTTCTAGATAGGCACATCTTCTTGACATGACCGTATTTCCCGCAACCAAAACATTTCCATTTTACTGCTGGACATTGGTCCTTTGCGTGTCTTCTTCCACATCGTTTACAATGGATATTATCATTTGATTGACTTTGAAACTTTGGTTTTATATACTTTTGTACGGTACTAACATTACTAATAATGACATGGTTATCAGCTAACGTTTTGACTTGCTTTTCGGCTATTTCGGATACTAAAGCTAATTGACAAGCGCTACTAAACTTCAATTCCGTTTCAGACAATAGTCGTTTCTGAATATGTTCGGACTGTATTCCACAAACAAATCTATCTCTCAGAGCTTCGTCGAGAAATTCTTTGAAATTACAAGTGCTGGCTAATTTCCGAAGTTCTACTATATATGAAGAAATATTTTTCTCGGGCTTCTGATTGCATCTATGGAAAATAAACCGTTCATAAATTTCCGATACAGGGGGAGCATAATGAGTTTTTAAAAATTCAGTAATTTCTTCGTATTTTAAGTCACTTGGTTTTTTAGGTGCTGTCAAATTTTTCAAAATTTTGTAGACATCTGGACCTGTCAACGTAATGAACATTGATACTTTCATACCATCTTCTACCTTATTCACCTTGAATAAATGTTCTATTCGTTCTAAATACATTTCAAATTCTTCTATAACACTTTATTTTGAAAAACTATCTTGTTATATTTTTTTGTATAACAAACAGACAAAATACGTTGCTAGCGTCTGTCGCACCATAATGCCTAGCTAACTACATTTTTAATTATATAACACATACATGATGAGGAAATAAAAACATTGGGAATAGTTTGGAATCCTACATCAGATCCTATTCATTTATCTCTAGATAATATTTCAACAAAAGGAAAATTAACAAAGCGTAAACTACTTAGCAATACCGCTAAGATTTTTGATCCATTAGGCTTATTAACTCCAATCACCATTATACCAAAATTAATTATACAATCATTGTGAAAGCTTAATATTGACTGGGATCACATTGTACCAGAGAACATAGAAGTTGAGTGGCGAAGGTTCGAATCAAATTTAATTGATATTAATAATATTAACATAAATAGAAATGTCTGTAGCAAAACCGCGCGCGAATCTCATTTACACGGTTTTTCAGATGCCTCAGAAAAGGCATACGGTGCGTGCATCTATATCAAAACAATTGATCAAGATGGTTCAATTCAAGTTTCCCATTTAACAGCTAAGTCGCGAGTAGCTCCAGTTAAGCAGACAACATTGCCACGATTGGAACTTTGTGGAGCAGTTTTACTAGCCCAGTTAACTGAGCGTGTATGCAGTGCTTTAAACATTAAATTCGATAAAACATTCTTTTGGTCCGATTCACAAATTTGTTTAGCCTGGATCAAATCACCATCAGCCAGATGGAAAACATTTGTGGCAAACAGAGTTTCCGAAATTCAACGCGTAACAGATCCAGCACAATGGTTTCATGTAAAATCAAATGAAAACCCCGCAGATCTTATCTCGCGAGGTACTTCACCAATCTTACTAAAAAGTAATAATCTCTGGTGGTACGGGCCACCATTTTTAAAACAAAACAAACCATTGGATAATTCCATTAGCAGCATTCACAATATACCGGAAGAAAAACAAGTCGTAAATGTATCAGTAGCTAAGACAGATAATAGCATTTTTAATCAGTATTCAAATTTAAATAAACTAATTAATGCAGTCGCGTATATTTACAGATTCATTAATAATTGCAGGGGCAATAAAATTACCACAAATCATTTGCTACCTACAGAAAGAAAGCAGGCACTCATATCTCTAATTAAATTAACACAACGCGATCATTTTTATGATGACATCAAATATTTAGAAAAACATAACAAAGTTAGTTCGAAATAAACTTTTACCACTATCTCCATTCTTAGACAGTCAAGGTTTATTACGTGTGGGGGGCAGGTTATCAAATTCCGATTTTGCATATGATAAGAAACATCAGATTCTTCTACCACAACATTCTAAATTAACTGAAATGATTCTTATCAACAAACATCAAAACTATTTACATTGCGGTGCTCAACATTTATTATATGTTGCACGTGAAAGATACTGGCCAATCGGTGGCAGAAATTTAAGCCGAAAAATTATTCATAATTGCGTGGTTTGTTTCAAAGCAAACCCATGGCCATTATCACATATAATGGGCAATTTACCGAAATATCGATTAGAGCCATCATTACCATTTCACCATTGTGGAATTGACTATGCAGGTCCATTCAATTCTAGAGATAGACGTTCACGAGGTTATAAGACATTTAAAGTTTATATCTGTTTGTTCATTTGTATGAATACGAAAGCGATTCACCTCGAATTAGTCACAAATCTATCAACAGAAGCCTTCTTAGCAGCATTTCGACGGTTTACTGCTAGACGAGGTAAACCTAAATTTTTATATTCCGACAATGCGACAAATTTTACTGGAGCTAGCAAAGAGCTAAAGGAGTTATACAGAATTTCTCAATCCAACAGTAGTACAATCACGAAAGCTTTATCTAATACGGGTCATGAAGTCGAATGACATTTCATTCCTCCACGTACACCGCATTTCGGGGGGCTCTGGGAGTCTACTATCAAACTTGTCAAAACTAATTTAAAGAAAATCGTTGGAGAAAGAATTCTCACATTTGAGGAGTTTTATACTCTCTTGACTCAGGTTGAATCAATTGTTAATTCACGTCCTTTATCACCAATTAGCTCTGATCCCAATGACATGACACCATTATCTCCTGCCCACTTCTTCATTGGCAACAACACAGCAAATGTGCTCGATGATGACTACACTTCAATCAACGAAAACCGTCTGTCAGCCTACCAGAAGACCCAGCAGATGGTTCAACATTTCTGGAAACGCTGGAAGCGCGAATACGTTTCCCAACTTCAATTGAAGTCCAAATGGCGAACATCCAACAATAATAATATTGCAATCGGAACACTAGTGATAGTGCGCGAGGACAATGAACCAGTGTGCAGGTGGAAACTTGGCCGCATCACAAAACTTTGGCCAGGAAAAGACAACATAGTTCGCGTAGTGTCAGTGAACACTCAGTTTAGTGAAAAGAAACGACCCTTAAACCACATGTGTCCACTACCAATAAACATTTAGTTTTAGTTGACGACCTATGGCTCTTCAAGGGCGGCGGCATGTTCGGAGCGAACATGCCGCCGCCCTTATAATAAAATAAAAAATAATAAAAGATCTTATGCGGAGCGCATAAGATCTTTTATTATTTTCTGTTTGTAAAATTTCCATTTGACCAGATGTTCTCATTCCATTTGTGTCTAAGTAAATCTTTATTTCTTTATTAGGGATTAAGGCCTTTGATCCCAGCTTGGGTAATTTACCTTTTCTGGAATTCTTTAGACCGGCCGACGCATTGTCGCCGAATATTATTTGTTTGTTATCTCTGCCGACATTTTGGCACCAAATGTTAATTTCATTTCACCAATCAGATCAAGGGTTTGTAACCCCCACCTTTGGAATAAGTTTAGTTTCTGTAATAATTTTAAGTTAAGAACAGTCTGCAACAGTTTGTCGGTTGATTAAGATCATTTTTGTCATCGGCAACTTTATCTTTATTTTTGTATTCATTTATTGTGTGAACTTCGTGTATGATTGAGTTTTTATTATATTTGTTTTGTTCCACGAACTTTACAGTGTTTTGCATTTTTCAAACTCTTTAACCATTCCAATCCTTGTCAGCAATTTCTCTCATCATCTTCTTTTTGTCGAGTTCGTGTATTAAATATACAATTTATTTAACGCGGCTTTAACAACTACTATGTTGCCAAAAAAGGATATCTAAGATTTATTTTCAGCTAAAATCTATATAAAAGCATATTCGTACTATGGCAAATTCTGAATCGGTTCTTATCCACTGTCATGTGTTTGGTTAAAATAGACTTAAGGTCAAATTTTAGAATTGGGCTGCCAATATCGCCCAAACAGGTTTATGAACTACTGTTGGTTTTTGGCAATGATGGTTACTATAGAGTTGTTTAGGCTCTGATATTTATTACAAATTATTTTATATTATTATATACTATATCTCCAAACCTATAGGAGATATAATAAAATTTTAAAATGTATCGAATAGAGAATTTTATGTTCTTTAATGCTAATAATAAAAAAATTCAAAAAAATAATATTTAGATTTTTTTTTAAGATACTACTACTTCCGGTTTTCCAATTGGTACCAAAACCTATTCAACTCTTCCCATTAATGTTAGATTGAGGAATCCGTAGTCAAAAAGGTATTTAGTATTATAGAATTTGAGAAATCGTGTCTCCAACAACCTCACACACACACACACACACACACACACACACATCCACACACACACACACACACACACACATCCACACACACACACACACACACACACACACACACACACACACACACACACAGACATCATTGTAAATATGTTAAAATCGGATTCTATGGACCTTAAATCGTGCTTATTCAGTAAAATCTGGATATGCGATTTTTAGCATGAATCCAATACCTCTCTTAGCGAGAGGTAAAAATGAATACGTTAATATTTTTACATACAATTAGAAGGCTATGAAAGAAATACGTGAATATTTTGTTTGCGTTGACATTTATGATCGATTAAAAGAATAAAATATGCACTTCTTTCTGTCAGGGCATTCTATTTCTACGAAATATTAACATGTAATTATTTTTTCCATTCGTGCCACTCTTATTATAGTCATATTTAATCAAATTAGTATAACACTGTAATGCATTTTTCTCTGAAAATTCGTTATATAAGGGTATAAAAATTGTATAACACTGGAATTAAATTCTCTAACGAATGAGTAAATACATAATATATGTTCTCATTTGAAATACAAAAGTTGCATCCCGTATTTTGAGAACACAGAAAATTATTTTTCTTTTTTTTAAAGTAAATAGAAATTGTTTGCCTATATAACCGTCTTTGTAGCTTTTATAGTTCTCGAGATAGCAATGGTGGCCCGTTTAAAATGAACATCCTATATAAATACAACTATTAAAGGCATTTAATACCTTTCGTCAATCCTGTGTATTTTGTGTAAATTCCAGACATAATTTTCTTGCAAAAGATTCTAAATTTCGAGTAATATTATTTCATAAACAAACTATGCACATTGTACTTGACACTCACCTTCTTCTTCTTCTTTAGCTTTTCCCATTCGTTACGGGTCGCTATTTTTTATTTTCTTCTTCCACTCATTTCTGTTTTGCGTGTTCAGTGTTCAGTTCCTTTTCCCTCAAGTCTTCCGTAATACAGTTCTTCCATCTTACCTTTGGTCTTCCTCTGTTTCTTCAACCTTCTATTACTAAATTATTCATTCTTCTTCCAATATATTCTTCATCTCTCCTCATGACATGTTCAAACCAATCTAATCGACTCTGTTGTATCTTTCTAGATACTAGTAACTTGTATTTTTCCGTGTCTTCTCCGACATCTACTTCAACAACATCATCTCTGTCACATTCATTTACTTTTCATTGATACTGACATCTGTCTATTTGAATTATCTGAATATATTAGCAGTTTCCGTAGTTAGTATAGCTGGCTGATTTATGAAATTTAATATCTTTATAATTCTTTAACTCTCTATCAATTGAATATGAAGTATAAAATGCAATCATATTGTGTAGAGAATAATATATTCTTTAAGTTATAATAACGTTAAATGTCAATAAATCATATTTAACTATTAAAATCTTCAAATGAGGGTACTTCCGGTTGACCAATTATAACCAAAATCTAATCATTTGTTCTTTTGAATGAAAACTCGAGGAATACGAAAAAAATATAATTTTTGGTGTCGTGGTATTGAAGTTATGCGATCCGGAACTTTTGTCACATACACACACAGACACATACAGTAAAAAAAATTAAAGATGTCCGATCAAGGTCATCTGTATCATGAACCAATTGGCATACATTTATCTCTTTCCTTCGCAAAGCCTATAAGCGTGGGCGATAAGAATGGATATAACACGCTTATCGTTCAAAAATTCATATTGTTTCGACTATGTTAGCACATTCCACTTTAAAACGATGCTCGTTGTTGATAATACTTTTGCTGTAACGTAAGTTTATTTATTAATTAGTAATTAATTAATTGTAGATACATTACCTTGATTCATAGCCGTACGAATAACGTTTTTTTTCTGTCAGAGTCACTGACACTGACATTTAGTCATTATTTATTTTTCACATATTTGGTTTTACATTTGCTACTAAACTTACCAGTTGACTTATGTTTGAATTTTGGATGCTCTTATTGTAACATATATTTTTATAATAATAAAATAACTGTAGTATATTATGTACCCTCATAAAAACTAAGCAAACGTTGTAATGGGCGGAGCAAAAATCTGAATTCATACAATTCGTAGATGACCTTTATCGGACATCTTTCAAAATTTTTAGTGTACATACATACAGACATCATCGTAAAAATGGTAAAATCGTATTATAGGGACCCAAAAACATGCTTATTCATTAAAAGGTTAGGAATCGACATATTACTATAATGATTGTGAATATTTTTTTTCCTATTAATTTTAATCATCCACGCATACGAATCACGTTTCTTTTTTTCCGGGATTCTATGAAAAGAGAAGTTTTTAATTTTTTTGTTTTATTAAGTATGTAATCATAAACACAACAATTAGGCATTTTGATGTCACAAAATACCAAAACCTACAATCACTGAACACAAATACGCAAGTTTGTACTAAATAAACTGCAAATACTTTGTCTAGACAAACATTCAGTGCACTGTAGCAGTATGGTAAATACTGCAGCACTCGGTGTACCTAGATGACGTCACTTTAGCTATTTACGCTCATTTCAAATAGCTATAACTTTGGAACAAATAATCGCAGACACAATAAATAAAAACTAATGGACTTCTGATTTATATATATATTATATTTATTAATGCCATTTGCAAACTATCGAAAATAACTTGCTAATCCCTTTAACTAAGGTATGTAATCTAACATCTAACTCACTATTACTAAAAAGAAAATAAGAAATTAAGAACTAAAATAAAATTATTATATTAATCATACAACAAACCTAAATAAAAAGCCAAACTAAAAACTAACACAAATACCAAAATACTAAAATAACAAATGTACGATCATCCACAAAGTGAAACCTGTCATTCAAAGTCAAATTGAGTGTTCCACGAAGGTTCCATATACTTCCAACTGCCACGCAACGCACTAGTATAATACAAACATACGTATAAAAATAAATTTCCTATAAATAACCATCTCGTTAACTTCAGAATAACACATATCGAAAACGTCAGACTTGTGTCGTTACAGCGGATAGCGCATATGGCTACGAATTAGAATAGACCCCCTGGTGTTCGTCTGGCAGACAGATCGAAGTAGCTGCTGACACCAGCAACTGTTTGGAAAGCCAAATGGCGGTGCCGGATGAATAATGAAAGATGTTGGAAATTCCTCACTTAGCATCCGAGCAGGCCATGCAACTCAACTCGGAATATTCATGCAGGTTAAAAATTCACACCATTATACATACGGGAACAGTTGCCAACTATATAGCACATAATGGCACTGCGAATTATTTATAATAAAAATTGAAAAGAAGACGATAATAAAAAGAATGACAATTTTAAGGGACAAGAGCGTCAAATAAATCGAACAAATTGGCGCTACATTTTCTGATATGAATTGAAATAGTTGTTTGTCGTAAATATATCTTATTTTTCCTTGCTCTTAGTTCTCACAAGATAGATTCGGGTTTAACCTTCGTAAGGCAGGGTGAAATTTTCACTTAATAACATGGGGTAATTTTGTACCCCAAGCATAAATTTAAAAAATATGAATGTAACTGACGAATTTTTACTTGAGTATGTATTATGAAAGAAATGGCCACAAATATTGTTTCAAACATTTATTCAAGCCAAAATAATCACATCAAAAATGTAAAAAAAATTCAATTATTAAGTATAAATAAAACAAGATTCATTACAGAAAACGTAATAGAATAAACTCGTAGAAGTGCCTTTTTGGCATTCCTGGAAGCATAATATTGCAAATCACGGAATTGAAAAGTTATTTAAAAAACAGATGTGGCCAACACAATACCTTCTGTCAATCCTGTGTATTATGTACAAATTTCATACATAAATTTTCTTGCAAAAGTTTCTAAATTTCCAGTAAAATTATTTCATAAACAAACTATGCAAATGGCACTTGACACTGACATCTTCCTCTTCTTTAGTTTTTCCCATTCGTTAGGGGTCGCTATTTTTTATTTTCTTCTTCCATTTATTTCTGTTTTGCGGGTTGTCCTCATTCGGTTGCTTTTCTCTCAAGTCTTCCACAATGCAGTCTTTCCATCTTATCTTTGGTCTTCCTCTGTTTCTTCTACCTTCTATTACTAAGCTTTTCATTCTTCTACCAATATAATCTTTATCTCTCCTCTACCAATGTAATCGTCTCTCTTGTATCTTTCTAGAAACTTTTAATACTCGAGTTATTTCCCTTATTCTTTCATTCCTTACCGTATCTTTCCGTGTCTTCCCCAACATCTATCCCAACATCCTCATCTCTGCAACATTAATTTTCTTTTCATTGACACTGACATCCGTCAGTTCTAATTTTCTTAATATAGTAGTTTCCATAATTATAGCACAGCTGGTTCATTTATAAAACTTAACTTAATATCCATTGACTATGAAATATAAAATGGAATCATTTCGTATAAATAATAGTATATTCTTTAATATTTATAATAACATTAAATGTGTAAATAATATTTAACAGTGTTTTTTCAAGAAAAATCTTCAAATGAGGGTACTTCCGGTTGACCAATTATAACCAAAATATAATCAAGTCTACATATGGATGTAAGGAAGAGGAATACGTAAGAATTGTAATTTTTGGAATTCTAGTATTTGAGATATCGCGATATTTTACGTATTCCTCTTCCTTACATCCATATGAAGACTTGATTAGATTTTGGTTATAATTGGTCAACCGGAAGTACCCTCAATTGAAGATTTTAACAGTTATTCTTGAAAAAACACTGTTATAGTATATTACATCCAAAGTGGGATATGTTTGATTACAGCCGAGGGGTTATATATATATATATATATATATATATATATATATATATATATATATATATATATATGTATATATATACAGGGTGTCCCAGAAGTCGACGATCAAACTAAATGGGGTGATAGAGGAGATCATTTCCAATCAAAATAACTATATATATATATATATATATTGTAATGCAATTGTTGATGGTTCAAAAGTTATTGCAACTTTTGTAGTTTCTCCTAAAAACGGCAAGGCGTCCAATAGAATTATTATTATTTTTATTACGAGACGTTTGTTTCTCTTTTTCTTTTTTATTGTATGCACCTGAAGGGTTCTACTTTCTAATAAAATCATTTTCTTGAACGTGAGTACCTTCTATTAATAATAAAAATATTGTTTTGTGAAAAAATTTTCTACCGAAAAAAAGCTACTTGATTTTAAAGTGACGCTGACAGAAAAAAATGTCCTAAAAAAAAAATTAACCAACTATCAGAAGAAGTTGTGTATTTAATGTAGATTTTAACGCGGTATAACACATGGGGATATTCAGAGCAGATTTTCTTAAATAATTTTTTTTTTCTACAAGAAAGTATTTCAGTTAAAAATACAATTGAAAAATTCGAGAATTATCTTAGATGCTGTGTCAAAAATAAAACAAAATAATAGTTGTAATAGTTTTTATACAACATTAAAACAAAATAGGGTTTATGAAGCTTTTCATGATGTTTTCAAATTTTACAAAAAGTGTTCAAAATGTCTACCATGTTTTCTAATGCACATTAAGCATCGCCGAATAAAATTTCTTTTTATTGTTCGGAACGCCCGTTGATTATTTTTAATAATGTTGGTAGCCTCTCTTATTTTTTGTTGCAACTCTTGTTCATTCTGACTTTCTGTCATGTAGACTATTTCTTTAAAATAACCCCATAGAAAAAAATCTAAGGGGTTAAGATAATGACGTAAAGAACACCACAAGAAAAATAAACTATAGAAACAGTTTGACGAGCATTATCATTCAATTTTAAAGAAGTGCCAGTATGAACTTAACTGACAACAAACTCATCATTTTTAAATTAGTTTCAAATATCAAAACAAGTTTTGATGTTAAAACATATCATCTACTTTAATGAATAAATGGATAGTTCATTGAAAAAAATCCATGAATACACATTGCAAAATGGAAAACGCTTCCCTCCATTAAATAATCAACTGTGTGTTTATTTTATGACAAAGCGTATCGTGCGATAAAACAGTATCAACAGTATCATTTTGAGTTTGGTGATTATTTATTGATAATATAGCAACTGTCAATAACAGTTGTTGCAGTACGGGCGATATTTATAACTCCATTTCGAATTTTACAACCAAATCAAATAAATCACCTCATATTTAGACATAAAATGTCGATATTTTCTTGAAATTTATGTGTATTATTTCGGTACAAATACACAGACTTTATAAATATATTTTCGCGTACCTGTGAATCGCATAATTTATAAATCGAGCAGATTTATTTCACACCAAATGGAGAGACCATTTTAAAGCACATTAACGTAGGTTTGAATGTGAATGCGACGACAGCCTTTCCGTGCATTTTTCAATGTTATCAGAGTTAGTTTTTCACAATGCGGTAACATTTCCATTGCGATGTATTTCAATATTACTCTACTTACTCGTCCAGGAGAGTTGACCCACAATTCAAAAAATTCTTCGCATTTATTTATGTTTTAAAATACAATTTTAAAAAATACATACTTACGTAGTTAACATTGTTATATACCTTCAAATATATATATATATATATATATATATATATATATATATATATATATATATATATATATATATATATATAAATGAAACACGTAAATACAACTCTTACATAAAAAATAATCTTTTGTGGCCAGCACAATACCTCTCGCCGTTTTTGGTTTAATAGGGCGCGAGCAGTCATGTGCCATTGTTGGCTTTGCCAAGCAGATATGGGGGCCCGTGTCAGAATGACAATTAGTAATTATGATTCTGAGCGCCTAGGGCGTTCCAATAACGTCACAATTGAAGAGATAGTTAATAAAATCCATGATAATTGGGCTTATTCTGTTGGCTATTGAATATTGAATAGAAAACAATTATTGTTTATAAAACAAGAAACCATCAATGCCGGTATTCTCGTGGCACTTGCTTAGTAACTAATATTGTTTAATAAACAAGTATTGATTTCATAAACAAGAAAGCATGAAAATGGTATTCTGGTGACCATCTCTGACGTAAGTAAAATTGTAAAATTTTCAATATTGTTTGCGCGAGCTCTGAGATCGCGTAAATATTATTCAATGTCATCTAGCAGAGTGATAATCTGCATAAATAATCTATAAATTAGTAAATAAGTTTTAAAAAAAGAATAATAACGCATTTGTGTTGTTAATACGAGTAAATGCAATAAGAAATAACGAAGAAAAGTAAGTATTAAATATTATATTCAAATACTGAATTAAATATTTTACGCATTATTTAAATATACATAAATAGACGACAATTAAAAGATTTCGACCCTTTGCCTCTCTTTTAGGACAAAATATCATCTTTTTAGACAAGTTGCTTATCTCATAAGAGCTTGCTCCTCTTACGCCAGAAATGCAGAGAAAATTGCTATTCCTAAAAAACCCTAAGGTTAGAAATATATTAATATTAAAATGACTTTCTAAATATTTTTTTCATATTTTTGCAGCCCTTTACTTTTATTCATAAGAAGGGAGTTACCAAAAATGTGTAGGGTATAAACATTTTGCTATGCTGTCTCAATTTTCTGTAGGCAGATGTACCTATAAAAGAACTTACTGGTATTGTACTCAGTCTCCGTATCATGCATAATTTTATACGTTTTCCGTTTACAAATGAAGTAAAAATGAGAGAAAAACAATTGTATGAAAAAATATTTCTGAATTAGTTGTGATACATCGTGGTTTTCTAAATAAATGATACAAATTTTAAACTGGGTTTTAGTGATTTTTAAGTATGATTCTAAAAAATGTCAGTTCTTTGTTTTTTGGAAACATAACCTCTTTTCATATTTGACGTTTACTACACTATGTGCACTGCGCATGCGTCACTTGTTTCTTAAGCAAGGAAGTTATCAATGTGGTCACGAGAATACCAGCCATACATGTATAATATTGTTAACACACTTTCCAATCCAAACAAGAACCACCGGAATAACCCTGATTGTGTTGGATAATCGCCGACCGATGGTAAGCGAGATAGCTAAGATGATAAACATCTCAGACGAACGTATATTTAATATCCTGCTGGGATATTTGAGCATAAAAAAGCTACCGGCAGGATGGGTGCCGCGTTCGATGACAGTAGATCAAAACGGGAATCACGTGACCATATGTAAGCAGTGTTTGGACATGTATATAAGCGCAATACAAGTGAATTTTTGCGATGTTTCGTAACCATTGATGAAATATAGACACATTACTGTACATCAGAAATACAAAAACAGTCAAAGCAGTGGATTACTCTTGCGGACGTACTCCCCAAAAGGAAAAAACGGTTCGATCGATCGGAAAGGCCATGGCCATGTTTTTCTAAGATTCGCAAGGTATAATCTTCATCGACTATCTAGAAAAGGGAAAACGGTCACAGGATATTACTATGCCGCTTTATTGGATCGATTTCATGTTGAGTTGATAAAAAATCTGTTGTGGCCATCACAATATCTTTCGCGCCCTTTCCATTTTGGTATATATAAGTATTGTATTTAACATTTCTTGTACACATAAAAAATTCTAATTACACCTAATCTTTATATTAACGTATTTTCTATAATTTTAAATTCATTCAATGAGCAAGTTTTCTCCATTTCTTCTAAATGTTCGAGGTTTTTCCAATTCATTAACGGGATTGGCGTTATATCTGAAGGGTTAATGTAACATACCTATAATTTTAAGTAAGTTAATTAATAATACAATAAGAAATATTAAATATCGTTCCCAGAGAAAGCCTTCAATACTATGTCTGCATTTTTGACACTGACATTAGTGACATTTATCTGTCAATTACAGACATTTTCATTTTAATTTCCCAAGTACTTACCATGGAGACGTTTGGGCTGTGAGCAGGCTGTGAGATTTACTACAACAGATTATTTTGTAGATTATATATCTATATCTTTAAATCTATAGAAGGTATAATAAAAATATTAAATGTATCGGATAGAGAATTTTGTTTTTTAATATTTGTAATAACATAAAAAAATATATATTTAATCACGGCTTATTACCCATTGCTGGGTGTGCCAATCTGCTTCATACACACACACAGATATCGGTAAAGATGGTATATTTGTACCGTGCGGGCGCTTACCAGGCGTCACCTCACGGGCACTCAATGCTGGCGTGGAGAGTGCGCCACATGGGTCAATTTTGTGCCAACAAAATTCGATATAATTTTTGGCGTCGGTCGGGATCAAACCCGGGTCCCCAGATTCGCGACCAGACACTCAGGCACACGGCCACGAGACCCCATAAATAATAACATAAATATTCAAAAATAATATTTAGAATACTATTTCCGGTTGTCCAATTGTTACCAGAATCGATTCAACTCTTTCCATTACTATTAGATTGAGGAATCCGTAGTTACACAGGTCTTTAATCTTATAGAATTTGAGAAATCGTACCTCCAACAACCTCACACACACACACACACACACACACACACCATCGTAAAAATGTTATAATCGGATTCTAGGGACTCTAAAACGTGCTTATTCACTAGAATTTGGATATGCGATTTTTAGCATGATTCCAATACGTCTCAGCGAGAGGTAAAAAGCGGTCCCATTTGGGAAAGAAAAAAGTGCTATTCCACCAGCACACTCGTCCGCAGTTGCAATGGCCAAATTGCACGAATTGTGTTACGAGATGCTCCCTATCCATTTTACTCTCTTGATTTTGTCCTCTGTGACTTTTTCCTCTTTCCAAACATGAAGAAATAGCTAAATAGAAAAAGATTGGTATCAAACAATGAGGTCATAGCTGAAATGAACACCTATTTTACAGGGTTCGAGATATCGTATTATTTGGAAAGCGTAATGAAGTTGAAATATCGTTGGGCTAAGTGTGTTGAGTTAAAAAGACACCATATAGAAAACTACATTGAAATTTTGAAGAAAAATAAAAAATTCCATGTCAGTGTCACTAACTTACCAAACAGCCTCACAGTTGCGAACAAAAGTATTGAGCCAAACTTACTTTATCTCTTATAAATGAATATATTTATTTTGTAATACATTTACATATTACAGTAATATTAGGACCATGAATTACATTAAAATTAGTATATTTGGCATGTTTTAAAATTTACTTTCATTGTATTTTATAGCACAAACGAAATTGTCCGTGTTCAAAAATATCGAGCCAAGTTGTTGTTCCGCGGTTATCAACTTTGTTTATTTATAATTGTCATCAAATTTGCAACGTAATATTAATTTATTTTCTAACGAAATTGTGAAATACACCTACGTTTACTTACGAGAATCCGTAGTAAGCCTTTCTCGACAAGGAAATATTTCTCGTGAGATAGTCGGCTTGCTAATGATCGATAAAAGCACAGCAAATGGAATTATTATCAAATATAAGTTGACAAAATCATTATCTGACAAGCCAAGATGCGATAGACCCCGTAAACCAACACAGCGAAAAGATAAAATAATTAAAATTATACAACCTTTTTAGTTTAAGTTCTGTTTATTGATTTAAAACAAACATTTCGGCAGCATGAACTCCCGCCTTCTTCAGGGAAAAAACAACACATATGGTTTTAAATCAATAAATAGAACTTAAACTAAAAAGGTTGTATCATTTTAATTAAAATAAAGTCTATAGCAGATCCTAGGAAACTACTGTGGATATTTCGAAAGAAGACAATGTTGCCAATGTCAGCTGAAGTACTGTGTCTTGACGTCTTAAAAAAGTAGGACGTCTTGAACGTGTCAGTGTTATAAAAACCTTTAGTTAGGAGAAAAAATAAAAAGTTGATATTAAATTTTCAAAACATACCTATAAACACTGAAATGTAGTCGACTAGTGAAAAGTGCTATTTTCGGATGAATTAAAATTTTATTTTTTTGGAAATAATAGTACGAAGTATTTTCGGCGACCAACAAGTGCAAGATCCAATTCTAGATACCAAATACCTACCTACAGTTAGGCATGGCAGAGGAATTCTGATTGTATGTTGTACATATTATCATGACAGTGTTACAGGGCTATTCTGTAACCATCGTTATGGCATAACGTATTGTTAAAACGTTATATCGTTAAAATAATAACGAAAATCGTTTAATGGGCTTATTCTGTAAACGTTTGTTATGACATTATGCATTGTTATATCGTTATTATAACAATAATCGTTAAAGTGATATTCTGTAAACAATAATTTAATTCAACATAACGAAAAAAGGATAACGATATCGTTATTTTTTAACGATTGAAAAAAGCATTCGTTACATAAACGTTTTGTCAGTATGTCAGTATTTTATTCATGTCAAAATAAAATTGTTCTTATGTTGAATAGTGATGTCAAAAACCCATCATATTATAGTTTTTTTACAAGGTAATATTAAAATAATTTAATAAGTTTTTATTCCTAGCGCCTAGCGCAAGCTTCCCAATTTGTCTACAGATGGTAGTAGCAGTTCTAGCATAGCCCACAACAAGAAGAAACAGTTTGACTGGTTAACAGCAGACTCCCACCAGAACTGATCCAACCTAGAAATTCTGTGAGTGATATGAATTATTTTAGATATTTCATCTAAAAGTATAATTTGATTTTAGGAAACAAAGTTTTTAACTTGATCCCAAAGTTGTTATTTTTTAAAATGTGTTACAGAATACGGATACGTAAATAACAATTATCGTTAAGTAGGTATAACGATTTTCATAATAACGATTTCGTTATGATAACGATTCGTTAAGCAAATATTTTACAGAATAGGCCTATAAGTCCATAGTCGTTATAAAGAGGACTATGGATTCTCTAATGTATACACATATTCCCTTTTGCCAGAAAGAATATGCCCCGGGGATAGTACACAATTATAATTCCAAAAAGATTGAACCGATTTTTAGTAGCTTTGATTTTGAAATACATATAACGCAATTTTTTTTCACAGTACGATAAATTACTTTTTACTACATACCTAATTTTATTTACATAGTTTCTGGTTTATAATACGAAAATATTTTTTTGCACAAATGCATATATTTATTAATAATATAACTGTTTGATTTTTGTATCATTTTTAGAATATACAATGGTTTAAAAACCTTTGCTCGCAACTATAGGTCTAAAATTAATGATAAAGAAAACAGCCATTTGTCTATTTTTTCAATCATCATGTATACGTTAATTCATTGTTTTGCTTTATTCAGTCATTTGAATGTGTTCAACCTGACAACGGATGACCTTCCATTTTTTTCTTCATGCACATCACTTTTTGCAGGTTTAAATTTACGATACTATTTTATCACGTTTTTCTTTTCATAAAATCAACAGATAGATACATAAAAAAATTCAACAGCAGTTTCTCTTTTCGCACAAAGGAATCGAATCAGTCAACGAACTTCGCACTTGGCAGGATTTGGAATCGACACGGCCATTTTGAACACATATAACAACAACGATACGACAACGCTGCCAACAGTGGAAAAGTAATTTCCTCTACATATTTACGAGCCTTGAATCTTTTTCTTCTTCCCTTGTGGTTTTTATTTTATTTTTAATGTTGGTAGAAAATCTTGTATTCCATTAGTCTTTCGACGTGTCCTATCCGTCCTATCCATTTTATTCAATGCATTCATTTACAGAACTAATAAATACTTCGTACATGCAATAAAGAGCGCTATAAAGCTGGCTCAGCATTTTCATCTCACAACAATAAACATAGTTCTAATATTTAAAGCTCATTTATTGCTCATGTTTAAAATTTATTGCTCTTGCTGATTCGGAGAAAATTGATGTGAGCTAGCTTAAAGACAAGCTAGCTAACAACCAAAAAAAATTTTTAAAAATCCTGTCGCAAGACAGAATACGATCTGTTATAATTTATTGCTCTAATTAAAAATTTATTGCTTGCAAATAATCAAGGTTCTTGTTACACAAATTGCATACAAGACGTTTTAGCCTACTAAATGAATATCTGACTTCAAAAACTGCTTTACTACGGAAATTATACTTTATCGCAGGTCATTATTAGTTTTCAATAATATTTACGCGTGTGAGCTGGAGCAATAAATTATATAAGGGGCGCATTTAACTAAAACTCCAATTTTACAGGATTACCTCGCAACAAAAACTATCTGTCGCTATAGGGCACTTCAAAAACTGTTTTTCTACGGAAATTATACTTTCTCGCAGGTCACAAATTAGTTATCAACAATATACACGTGTGTGAGCTGGAGCAACAAATTATTTTAGCCGCGAATTTAGCTTAAACTCTACTTTTTTAGGAATATCTCGTGTAAGACTAGGTCACCACACAATTGAGGTCATCATAACTCAGTAGTAGTAATCACTAATATTGCAGAATAAGCAATACGAAATAATTATAATATTGTTTCTTTATTTGGTAATTAGTTGACACCTCAATTGTTTGTTGACTTAGCATTACAGTAATATAAAAGACTGTATGGACGATGGGAAGACAGAGTCCGGTGAGAAGTCCATCGAGAGGTCCATTAAGAGAGAGACCAGAAGAAGACCATTCATCCATACAGTCGGATCCATCATTTGTAAATATATCAACTCATCTTTATACTAGTCAATAAACTTAGTTATAATAAATCATTATTATTATTTCGAACCTTTACTCTTCTACGAGCAACGTCACAACGGTAAGAACATTTATTATTACTTATTATATTTTTGGCGATTACTAAATTGTACCTCCAGTCTGGCAAGAACCCATCTTAAATATTATTTGTTAATTCGCCTCATAAAGGCGGGTTACAAATTGGTGGCAGCGGTTTTGGGGTAGTTTGCCAGCCCAGGGTGGCTAATATATTTGGTCCACTCGCGGAGTACGATTTTGTAACAAAATTATTTTTTTTAAATTTAATAAACATGCCAGCGGGCAGTATTGTGGGTAGTAGCCCGGCGGGTAGTTCAAATAAATTAAATCTGCCAACAACGATTAAATCAGAAGCAGAAATGTTATCGTTAAGAAGTGCTGTAATAGCAGAAATACCAGAATTTAATGGTGAAAAAGTAGAAGAGTTTTTTATAAAAGTACTAGTAAGAACGAGTATTATAAAGTTTGATGACAGAGATACAGTAGACCTGGTTCGTATAAAATTAAATGGGGATGCTTTAAAATTTTATTGTCAAACTAGAGAATTACATCTTGTAACTATATCATTTGCAGAATTTAGAGAAAAATTTATAAAAAGATTTTCTAAACGTAGATATGAAGACCAAATTAACAGAGAATTTTGGAATTGTACACAAAATGTAGGGGAATCAGTACAAAATTATGCAGAACGTTTAAGGGAACTAAAGGTAGAATTATTAAATATAGAATGTGCGAATGAAAGTTATATAGATTATCAAATTTTATCTCGATTTAAAGAAGGCCTGAGAGCAGAAATTAAAGAATGTATTAAGGTAATACTGAAGTGTCGGACCGACTTAACATTTGAAGAAACTGTCGAATTGGCAGAACAGGAGGAATGGGAATTGGAAATGGAAAAAAAATTGTTCAGATATAGGGACTGTAAGTAAAAATTCAAATCAATCGGCATATACAAGAATAAACGGTGTTTGTAAAAATACGGAACAGGATTATAGGATAAAATTTCCGCGTAAAGATTGGGCGAAAAAAGGGCACTATACAAAGTATTGTAAAGCATGTACTAATCAGAAGCGAAGTCGAAATCATAGCAGGTACAGAGGTCCACCAGGAGGCAATCGTTACAACGCCAACAGCGCAACGGCGGGTTACAGGCACAACAAGGACATTCATAGGACGAAGGAAGGACGAAGACCCCAGCATTTAAACAGGAACTACCTCTCGCGAGTGCTCCGTCTCGGGAGGTATCAGTAAGAAATAAAATTTTCAAAATTAATAATATTCGAACATTGGAAGATTTAAATAGAGACGATCCAAATTTTATTTTAGTCAAAATTAGAGGTATTTCAGTAAAATTATTAATAGATTCGGGATCAAGAGTATCAATTCTTAAAAAACGATTTGCTAAGGGGCATTTGATTACAAAAGGAGATGTTGGGCGATTAAAATCTATATCAGGCGCACCAGTATCATATTACGGCACAAGTAAATTAAAATATGAATGTCAAAATTCTAGTTTTCGCCTTAAAACATTTATTTGCTCAGATGATTTAGATTTGGATGCCGACGGTTTATTGGGTAGAGATTTTATACGTAAATTTGATGTGCACATATCAAGAGAGGAGGTTCGTTTCAAAAACATATGCCTAAAACTGCTGAGCAATCACGACTTAGAAAACATGGACACCGTAGCACTCAACGTCATAAATTGCGCAACACGAACCAATGACGTCAGCAGGGCAGGTCAAGAGGCAGTACTGCTAGATAAGCAAAACAATGTACAGACACGTACTCAGAAGGCAACCATCACAATTCCAGATAGGGACACAGAAGTTCAAAATACGGGGAATGGCTTCCTCAATCAAGAAGAATCAGTCACACAAACCAGTGGATTGGTTAGATTGAAGAGCGCCGTGAAGATTCCTCCAAATTGTGAATTCGTGTGTACAGCAGTCCAGGATCTGATCAATCCAGGGCAAGACATTGTGGTTGAACCTGAAGAACTGAAGACCCATGGGGTTATGGCAGCAAGAGTCATAACAAAAGCAGAAAAAGAGGTACGGTGAAGTTGATGAACTTCACAAATCAAGAGCTTCTATTAGGAAGAATATGGTAATCGGCAAATCGGCCGTACTTGAGAAGGGGAGCGCTGGAAGTCAACAGGCTCTAAACGAGCAGCATTCGCCGACCACGTCAAAAGGACCAGTCGGGACAGCTGTAGTCGGAAAAAGGAAGAAATCTCAAGGGGTGAGCGCTGGAAATAAACAGGCTCAAAACGAGCAGCATTCGTCGACCACGTCAAGAGGACCAGTCGAGACAGCTGTAGTCGGAGAGAGGAAGAATTCTCAAGGGAAGAGCGCTGGAATCCAACAGGCTCAGAAAAATGAAAAAGTACAGTATTCCACGTCATCTGGACCACAATACCAGAAAGACGGGACAGCTGGAAACAGAAGAATTGCAACGAAAAATTCGCAAGTTAAGAGCGCTGGAAATCGACAGGCTCAACAGAAGAAAGGACTACACAGGTCCATTGAAGGAAGAAGTCCGCAAGCTGGAAAAGTCACGGCAGCTGAGAATAAGAGGCAACAGGCCGTATGCACTGTAAGAGTTCAAGGAAACAGGTGCATTGAAGAGCAATTCAACTTGGAATATTTACCGGAAGAGGTAAAAAGTAAATTATTGAATTTATTGGTGGAATATGAAGACATTTTTCAATGGGAGGACACTAAGCTAGGCTGCACACATAAAGTGAAACACAGAATAATCACTGAAGACGTACCGCCTATAGCTAAAGCACCGTATCGAGTTCCTCACAGCCAACAAGAACCATTGACTAATGAATTAAAAAAAATGCGTGAAGCAGAGGTAATAGAACCCTCCGATTCACCATGGTCAGCACCAGTGGTCATCGTACCAAAGAAATCCGAAAACGGAGAGGAAAAAATAAGGGTGTGTATCGACTTCAGGGGTTTAAACAAAGTGACAAAGAAGGATTATTTCCCTGTAGCCAACATGCAAGAAACCCTGGACCAGTTGGGAATGCAAATCTATTCACTACCCTAGATTTAGCATCCGGCTACTGGCAAGTGCAACTAGATGACCAAGATAGAGAGAAGACAGCATTCACGACAAATGGAGAGCATTATCAATTCACAAAGATGCCGTTTGGACTCGTAAACGCACCAAGCACATTTCAACGACTCATGAACAGTGTGTTATCTGGGTTAAGAGGAGAACAATGCCTAGTATACCTGGATGACGTCATCGTGTTCAATGGGAATGGAGCGGACAATTATCTCAAACGACTCACGGAGGTTTTCAAGAGACTAAGACAGGCGAACCTTAAATTGCAACCCAGTAAATGCAATTTTTTGAAGACTGAAACGAAGTATTTAGGACACATCATAAATGGTGAGGGTGTTAAACCGGATCCAGGAAAAATTACAGTCATTCAAAATTATCCAAAACCAAAATCAGTCAAGGAGATCAGGACATTCTGCGGCCTAGTAGGATTTTATAGAAGATTTATACAGGATTTCGCAAAAACATCAAAACCTCTCACAAAATTGACACAAAAAAGTGAGCCATTCATCTGGACCGAAGACTGCGAAAAAGCATTCAATTCATTAAGGAATGCACTCTGTTCCGAGTCAGTCTTAGCCCATCCAGATTTCACCAAGGAATTCATCTTGTCAACCGATGCCAGCGGTAAAGCTATAAGTGCCATATTGAGTCCAAAATGCAATGGATACGAGAGGCCAATAGCTTTTGCAAATCGTCAGTTAAACAAAGCTGAAGTAAATTACACTACCACCGAACAAGAATGTCTTGCGATAATCTGGGGTGTAAAATACTATCGATGCTACCTGTATGAAAGAAAATTCACAATAATAACTGACCATCAACCACTGAAATGGCTATTTCGATCAGCAATCCACAATCACGTTTGGCAAGATGGACGCTTACTCTCCAAGAATACGAGTACAAGATTGAACATAGAGCGGGGAAGAAGCATGTGAACGCAGATGTACTCTCAAGAATACCAATCAATGCTGTAGAAGTTGAAGGAACATATGAACCAATATGGGATAGACACATGATAGCAAATAAACAACGCCAAGATGCAGCAGTGCAACAGCTCGCCAGTAAAGAAGGGTATTTCACGGATGACGAAGGGTTAATCTTCAAAGAAAAATCAAATAATGAACGTCATCATCAACTCGTAGTACCAGTATCCATGAAATTCAAGGTAATGCACGATTACCACAACCTACCGTATGCGGGACATCAGGGGTTCGAGAAGACATACAGCCGAATCAAGGAAAAATTTTTTTGGAAAGCAATGGCTAAGGACATTGAAAACTATTGCAAGAAATGTCATTCATGCAATGAGAGGAAAACGTCACCTCATCACAAGCCTGTGCCACTTCAAAAGTTCAATGAAGTTAGTAGGCCAATGGAAAGAGTCTCAATGGATATTGTCGGTCCATTAACAACAAGCATGAGAGGGAACAAATACATCTTAACCTTCCAGGACCACTTCACGAAATATCCAGAAGCATTCGCTATACCGGACCAAAAGGCATCAACAATTTCAAAAATATTGTCACAAGAAATCATCTCAAGACACGGGGCTCCAAGACAACTGCTGACCGACCAAGGCGCAAATTTCACTTCTGAAGTTTTTAGAGAAGTTTGTAAAATATTTGGCATAGAAAAATTACAAACAACGGCATACCGACCACAAACGAATGGGATGATAGAGCGAAGTCATCGCGTCTTCAAGGACATTCTATCTCATTTCGTGAATCGAGATCAAACCGATTGGGATGAGTGGCTACCATATGTGTTATTGGCATACAGAAGTAGTGTACACAGCAGTAGTAGTGTACACAGCAGTACAAACGAAACTCCATTTTTCTTAATGCATGGTCGTGACCTAGAGTTACCTTATGACGATATAACCAGACCACAAGATCTACGGTATGATTATGCAGATAACTATGCGTCCGAATTAAAACAAAGATTACAAATTGCTTTCAACACAGTAAAGCAAAACATCAACAAGGCAACAGAGAAAACGCATAAACAATTTAACAAAAACACCAAGTCAGCAGTCTACAAAATCGGTGACGCAGTATACTTGCATAACCCAGCAATACACGCAGGTACGTCACGAAAACTACACAAGCCATGGACAGGACCGTACTTCATAACGGAAATAATGGGACCCGTGACATATAAAATTAAACAACAGAAGTCCAAAAAAATTCAAACGGTACATGTCAACCGTTTAAAACCATTTAGAGATGAGAGCCTTTTGGATCAAGAAGATGACAGCGAAGAAACAAGTACATCAAAAGATGAAGAAATGGCCAGCACAGAAGAGCGAAATAAAAATGAAATAGACTCAGAGATGATACATAGGATAACTCAGGACAGTCTATTAATAGATGCATTGGTACGACAGGGACAAACAGATACTACCACCACTGCCACTGTAGTAGCACCGTACCATACTCGTAGTAAAGGACCAGCACCACGGCACTCATGGATTATGCGTTAGTTAGAGTTCAATACCAGGAACCAAATAAACGGACTAGAGATCGGTACATGGATCCAAGGAAGTAAGGAAAATAATATGTGTATGTAATTGATTCTCCATTTTAAGTCTGTAAGTGAATAATTTAAAAAGCATTCATAACGTATTCAAAATTATTAAATATTATCATGTTTTTTTCTTTTTACTTCTCTCATTGTAAATTGCTTTGAACTTCAATTAGCAACTTATTTGTGGGATGTGCTAGCCATACCATTAATAAGAATTGCAGGAAATACGTTATATATGGTAAACATAGAAAACAAGATTTAGTGTGTTATATGGAAAATCAATCAGTTAGAAATATGGTATTTAAAAATGTGTGTATGTAAGTGTTGATCTTAAGAGTGAAAGAACAACCCTCAGTGCCATGCATGTTGAGGAAACCGCATCAAACCACAAGAAGCAGATGAACCATCCAAGGGATGACGACCGGCCAATCGTCTCCCCTCAAACTCATCTACAGCCATGGATACACCATCCAGCACGAGATCAGTGGTATGCAGTAATTTTCCCCCATCAAACATGACATGCTATAAAATATTGTGAATATAGAGACTTTAAGTGTAGTTGTAAGAAAAATTGTGCTCCTCCGGAAGCAAATTTTTAAAGAAGGGAGGTATGTAAGACTAGGTCACCACACAATTGAGGTCATCATAACTCAGTAGTAGTAATCACTAATATTGCAGAATAAGCAATACGAAACAATTATAATATTGTTTCTTTATTTGGTAATTAGTTGACACCTCAATTGTTTGTTGACTTAGCATTACAGTAATATAAAAGACTGTATGGACGATGGGAAGACAGAGTCCGGTGAGAAGTCCATCGAGAGGTCCATTAAGAGAGAGACCAGAAGAAGACCATTCATCCATACAGTCGGATCCATCATTTGTAAATATATCAACTCATCTTTATACTAGTCAATAAACTTAGTTATAATAAATCATTATTATTATTTCGAACCTTTACTCTTCTACGAGCAACGTCACAACGGTAAGAACATTTATTATTACTTATTATATTTTTGGCGATTACTAAATTGTACCTCCAGTCTGGCAAGAACCCATCTTAAATATTACCTTATTTGTTAATTCGCCTCATAAAGGCGGGTTACACTCGCAACAAAAACTATCTGTCGCTATAGAGCACTTCAAAAATGTTTCTCTACGGAAATTATACTTTCTCGCAGGTCACAAATTAGTGATCAACAATACACACGTCTGTGAGGAATATGAAAAAAATATAATTTTTGGAATTGTAATATTGAAGTTATGCGATCCGAAACTTTTGTCACACACCCACAGACACACAGACACACATACATATATACAGACATCATCGTAAAAATGGTAAAATCGTATTATAGTGACCCTAAAACATGGTTATTCAGTAAAAACTCATCATTGAATTTTTTGACCAAAGACAATACCTTCCTTACCTAAAGGTGACGGAAGGTAAAAAATAATTAACTATTTAAATAATAAACAAATAGTAGTAAGTATTTTCTGTGATAAAGCATTTGCCTGTCTCCACCATAAAATACTTCTGAACAAAATATACTCCTACGGAATTAGAGGCACACCTTTAAACTGGATTGAATGTTTCTTAAGTGAAAGAGAACACTTCGTGTCATTAAATTTTTAAAATGATGACAATGTTTATGATAATATTATATCAGACATCCTAAAAAGCAATATTAGGAGCGCCACAAGGAATAATACTGGCACCTATTTTATTTGTCATGTACGTCAACGACTTGGTTGACTGTACGGGTGATGCCACCAATTTTATTCAGTATGCTGACGATACCTCGATTATTGTATCAGGCAATGACAGTAACGAGATTGTCGAAAATTGTGAAATCAATATTTTAGCACTTTTGCAATGGTGTAACGCCAAATTATTCCTCAGTAAGACCAAAACTACCCTTATACAATTCTATAACTACCAGAATATGAATGTCATACTCATACAACAGATGATTTATATCAATGGTCAGTTACGAAAAAGACAACAAAATACTGTTTTTCTTGGCGCAGCCTTTGATGAAAATTTAAATTGGCATCTACATTGTGAACGAACTATTGCTTGGAAGAACAAGTCTTGCTACTTAATACGATTTCTTAGAAACTACCTCAATTTTTCTCAACTTCGTACGGTTTATTTTTCCATAGTAGAATCTTACTCAAAATATGCATTCTGCCTATGGGGTGCCTCATCATGTGCTTCACAGGTATTTATTGCCCAAACGAGTTATTTGACGCATTGCTAGCGTTGGCGACACGCACCCTTGTACACGACTATTCCTAAGATACAATATCCTCACATTACCTAGTCTGTTTATATTTTAAATAAATAAATTTATTTTTAAAAAATAATAAAAAGTTTTTTCTTAATAAGCAAATCCATGATTATAATACACGCCAAAAGGACCATTTTAGGATTCCATTTGCTAAAAATAACTTAACAATTAATATTCCATACATTCTTGGATTAAAGATATATAATGCCTTACCAACCAAAATAACGAGCATACCCAATTATAATACTTTTGTAAAAGAACTGAAAACATTTTTATTGAACCAAACTTACTATTCCGTAGAAGAATATTTCGAGAACACGAAAGCACAAACTCGCCGCCATCCCTAATGGGGTCACTTATGTATTATTCAATTTTTGTATTTTATGTAAATATGTAATAGTAATGACGAAATACACATACTGGTATGTAAAACATTTCCAAGGACAAATAAATATTATTATTATTGTTATTATTATTATTATTCATATTTATTTCACATTAACTGGTATATACATTTTACATACGGCCTATAAGGCAAGTATATACAATACAATATGTCGTTATCGGTAAGTATTAACATTTCATTTTTTTTATATACAATACATTATCTCATTTGGGGGGCGGTGCGTGTTCTGGGTTGTTTCAGATTCTTTCGAGATTTATGTTATATTATATAATTAAAGATTAATAAATATTCTACAGGTATGCATTCATACTTTTTCTATATAGTTTATGGATAAATTTATAAAACTACCTATAATTTTAATCCCGGAGCCTACGTTTTAACCGCAACTCCATGGTTACACAGGTTTAGATCTCAAATGCATGTAACTGACAGATATATGTCACTGTTAACAAATTAAGCATTTCAAACAATAAGAGTAACGTTTTAAAAATAAAATAGTAAATAGAACAATAATTATATGGAAAGAAACTTAATACAGTAACAGCATAAGTAAATATGTAGGAATATAGGTAAGTATACAAATAAATAAAATAAATATATCATCACGACACGTTACCCATTGCTGGGTGTGCCAATATGCTTTGTACACAGATTTCGATAACGATGATGACATATTTGTACCGTACGAGCGTTTACTATGCGTCACCTCACGGGCACTCATTGCTGGCGTGGAGAGAGTAACATAGGGATCATTTTTGTGACATTTAAATTTAGAAATATTTAGCGTCGGATCGAAACTGGTATTTAACTTTAATTTTAAGTATTTACATGAATAAAAATCTGTTGTGGCCAGCAAAATACCTCTCGCCACTTCCTTTTTTGGTTACATAAGTATAGGGCGCGAACAGTTATGTTACAATGTTGACCTTGACAAGCAGATGTGGGGGCCCGTTTCAGAATAATAATTAGTAATTATGTACATGGATGTCAATTGTCAATTTTTCATTCAGTATTTCAAGATTTTCTAAATACACGTAGTTAATTTGTCACCAGGAGTGTGGAATTTACTTGTCGAGGAAAATAAACCACATGGAATTGGAAAATCATTAAATTTAGAATAAGAAATTTTGATACTTGACATCTATAAACATAATTACTAGCTATCATTCTGACATGGGCCTCCATATCTGCTTGTCAAGGCCAACAAAATCACATGACTACTCGCGCCCTGTATTTAACATTTCTTGTATACCTACACGCTACACGAAAAATTCTACTTACGTATTCAATTTTAAATTCATTTTATGAAGAAAGTTTGTCTTCTTCTAATATTTCGAAATGTTTCCAATTCATTGTCAGAATTGACAGTATTTTTGAAGGATATATGTAGTATACCTTTTATTTTTTAATTTTTAACTATTAATACATTAAGAAATAATATAGGTAATGTATGTACTTCCCAGAAAAAATCTTCAGGAATGTCTCCGGATTTCTGACACTGACATTTATCTGTCAGTTACAATTTAAATTTTCAACTATTTTCCATGGCATTCTTTCGGCTGTAAAATTTATTATAACAGATTATTTTATATATTATATTTCTTTTATCTCTAAATCTATAGAATATATAATAAAATATTTAAATGTATCAGATAGAGAATTTAATTTTCTTTAAATTTTCAAAAAATATTACTTATTACACACACACACACACACACACACACACACACACACACACACACACACACACACACACACACACACACACACACACACACACACACACACACACACACACACACACACACACACACACACACACACACACACACACACACACACACACACACACACACACACACACACACACACACACACACACACACACACACACACACACACACACACACACACACACACACACACACACACACACACACACACACACACACACACACACACACACACACACACACACACACACACACACACACACACACACACACACACACACACACACACACACACACACACACACACACACACACACACACACACACACACACACACACACACACACACACACACACACACACACACACACACACACACACACACACACACACACACACACACACACACACACACACACACACACACACACACACACACACACACACACACACACACACACACACACACACACACACACACACACACACACACACACACACACACACACACACACACACACACACACACACACACACACACACACACACACACACACACACACACACACACACACACACACACACACACACACACACACACACACACACACACACACACACACACACACACACACACACACACACACACACACACACACACACACACACACACACACACACACACACACACACACACACACACACACACACACACACACACACACACACACACACACACACACACACACACACACACACACACACACACACACACACACACACACACACACACACACACACACACACACACACACACACACACACACACACACACACACACACACACACACACACACACACACACACACACACACACACACACACACACACACACACACACACACACACACACACACACACACACACACACACACACACACACACACACACACACACACACACACACACACACACACACACACACACACACACACACACACACACACACACACACACACACAGACAGACATCATCGTAAAAATGTTACAATCGGATTGTAGGGATCTTAAAACGTGCTTATTCAATAAAATCTGGATATGCGATTTTACTTTGTAACAATTTATTCTTCCTTTTCTCTGTAGCACTGAGGATGGATTAATAAAAATCCGAAACGTTTGCAACAAGGAGTATATTTTATTTCCTTCAATTTATCCATCATCCGTCGATATTCTTTTAATTATAATTACTAATTGTCATTCTGACACGGGCTACCAAATCTGTTTGTCAAGGCCAACAATGTCACATGACTGCTCGCGCCCTATACTTATTACCAAAGTGGCGAGAGGTATTGGGCTGGCCATAATAGATTTTTACGTATTGTTTTCGGTAAAAAGCTGACGTAGAATGAACATATCGATCAACTTACAGCTAAGTGTAAAATTTCCTTAAATTCCATTAAAACCCTTGCACATACTACGTGGGGTGCAAATCGTCTAAGGTCTGTGAAGCTGGAGTCCCGAAATAGAAAAACAGGTTTAAAGTTATATCTATAATTAAATAAATAAAAAAATAAATATTTCATCACAGAATATTACCCATTGCTGGGTGTGCCAAACACACACACACACACACACAGACATCATCGTAAAAATGTTACAATCGGATTGTAGGGATCTTAAAACGTGCTTATTCAATAAAATCTGGATATGCGATTTTTAGCATGAATGCAATACCTCTCTTAGCGAGAGGTAAAAATTAAATTAAACGGGAGGTTGGCCACATCAGGTTTTTTAAATTACTTTTTCGCGCTGAGCCATAAGCGAATAGGCTGTATTCGATTCTTGACAGTATCAGTGCTATGTGAATAGCCTTTAAGGTTAGACGATTAGATCTGTGAAGCTGAAGTCCCGAAGTAGAGAAACAGGTTTAAATTTATATCCATAATTTAATGCTAATAATATGCTACATTTTGCTGTATAAACCAAATTTTGTGTTCATCTCATTTTTGTGTTAATTGCTTTTGTTTAAATGGTACTTAAAGTTCACGCCTAGTACCGTGTGCAACAATTTCCAATATTTCATAATACTATAATTTTATGTTCATTTAGTGCTAATTATTGCTATATTAAACAAATTTTGTGTTCGTCCCATAATTGTGTTATTTGCTTTTGGTTAAATGGTGCTTAAAGTTCACGCCTAGTACCGTATGTAACCATTTCCGATATTTTATAATGCTATAATATTATGCTCGTTCAGTTCTAATTTTTGCTATATTAAACAAATTTTGAGCTACCACAGTTTTGGAGATATTCCTGTTTTCAAATGGTACTCTAAGTTCACGCCTAGTATCGCATGCAACGATTCCGGTATTTTACAATATTTATAATATTATGCTCGTTTAGTGCTAATTATTCAATATTAAACGAATTTTGAGCTACCACACTTTTGGACCCTCCCCATTAATAGTATTAATACATATTTTATTTTAATAAGTGATAAATTTTAATAAGTATTATATACGTGCAATGGGACCCTCTACCATTTTTTATAGTATACACTGTAATGAAAATAGTTAAAGTTTACAAAACGAAACCAAAATTTGTTTCATATTTGGCATAGAGTAAAGAATATATATATATATATATATATATATATATATATATATATATATATATATATATATATATATATATTTATATATATATCAGAAATGGAACAGTAAAAGAAAGCGGACCAATTTCCGCACGGCTTCAAGATTTCGGAACTATTATATATATATATATATATATATATATATATATATATATATATATATATATATATATATATATATATATATATATTCTTAACTCTATCGTATTTGGCCTGTGTCCTGTATATTTCGCTGTGTTGAGGCACAGTTTTAAGGTCTAGTTTTAATATAAATAACCCGTGTTCTAATTTGTTACTACGGTGGAGAATATTCCTTCTATATGCATAATTTAAAATGATTTTCACTTATTGGAAATTAGAACATACTTTTTCAGGGCCGTAACAAGACAAAATTTTACTACAGGCAAGTTAACTTTTTAACTTGAAAAATGTTCCTCAACATTGCTGTGTACCACAATGCATTGTAATAATAGGCTATTCCAGCTCAGTCGAAGTAAGCAAAAATTAGTAAAAAAAAAGCGAAAGTATGTATATGTTTAATAACGAATATTAGTGAAGAAATAAAATGATCTAATTAAAATACTTCAAAAATAAGGGGGGTTTTCGTTTATTGCATCTCGTCATTGTATAATGATAAGCTTGTAAGGATGAGGTTTGTACTATCATTGATTTTATATACTTCGTAAATTGCGCGCCAATGTTTAAACTAGCTTCTCTAGAAGATAATGCGATAGGCCAAATAAAATTAAAAATAATAGAAAATACGATTACACGTTATTTCATAGGTAAATAATGAAATATATTTACATGGTTAATGATAATTATATATGTATTGTAACGCGACATACCTGGCCTCGTCTATCTCAAGGTTGTACTTACCCTACGTTGTGTTTATTTTTAATAAGTAACTCTTACGTCGTTCGTAATACAGAGTAGCTGTCAAAAGTGGGGGAATCGGGATAGGTAATTGATATAATTAAAGAATAATGTTCTCTCCAAAAAGCAGACAGAATATGTCTATCTTTGTGCATTTATTGAGAAATGAATAGTGAAAGCAAATAATAAATAATATGAGAAATACGATTGGGTGTAATGATTTGAACATGGCACCCTGCTGTGGAATGGTCCGCTCTCTGGCACACGCCTTACGTACGAGGGAAACCACAGCTAAAACCTCGCACAGAGAGTCATCTAGACACAATTTAAACAAATGATTTTATACCAAATTAAACCAAAAACACAAAACAGGTTGTCCCAACAATTTGATATTAGCAACATTGAAAATGATATACTAATTAGACCTTGTATATTGATAGACAATTACAAACGCATTTGTGTGCGTGCATGTTTGTGCATGTGTAAGTTTGGTAAGTTCGGTTTCCCGAACTGCCATGGCGCTCGGCTGGGCCGATGGGCCGTTCTTTGTATGGTCAGGTTCGCAGCTGAGCTGCCTCACCTTTAATTAAGGACGCTCGGCGACGCCGACGGGGCATTCTTTGTTTGGATAGCGTGGGGTTAGCAACACTATCTAGGTTCGCAGCTGAGCTGCCTCACCTTTTGACCAGGACGCTCGGCGCCACCGAGACGGCTGTAGAGTGTGCGACTGAGTCGCCACACTGTCTGATCCGACTAGTACCTGTGTCGTACTCGTCGGGGGTGTTTTGTTAAGTGATACCCAAGTGAACGTGGACAGGCCAGCGCTCGGTGCTGATACGGCACACATCTTGAGCTTGAGTGGTTGCAAAGCAACGACCCGCAAAATTACGTTGGATTGTCAACCAATATCAGATCATATAAATAAAAATTCATTATATCATTGTGACAACAATAAATCATAATATGTTGCTTGTCCAAGTTAAGTTCCCCATAGCGGGTGAATGGGGGGATAAATGGGTAGTCCCAAACGTGCCTGACATAGCCATAGCAGCTGAGTGGGGGAAAGTAGGATTCCAAACGTGCCTGACATAGCCATAGCAGCTGAGTGGAGGAAAAATGGGGAGTCCCAAACGTGCCTGACATAGCCATAGCAGCTGGATGGGGGGAAAGTAGGATTCCAAACGTGCCTGACATAGCCATAGCAGCTGAGTGGAGGAAAAATGGGGAGTCCCAAACGTGCCTGACATAGCCATAGCAGCTGGATGGGGGAAAGTAGGATTCCAAACGTGCCTGACATAGCCATAGCAGCTGAGTGGAGGAAAAAATGGGGAGTCCCAAACGTGCCTGACATAGCCATAGCAGCTGGATGGGGGAAAGTAGGATTCCAAACGTGCCTGACATAGCCATAGCAGCTGAGTGGAGGAAAAATGGGGAGTCCCAAACGTGCCTGACATAGCCATAGCAGCTGGATGGGGGAAAGTAGGATTCCAAACGTGCCTGACATAGCCATAGCAGCTGAGTGGAGGAAAGTAGGATAAGGTATTGGATACGTGGTCGAGTTTAAACTTGAAGAACTTACCTCGGACAAGCCAAGTGTAAAATTTTGTTAAGTCCGAACTTTAAATTACTCAACGTGTGAACCACGCCAGAGGTAAAAAGTCGGTGATGTCAGAATCCCAGGTTACTCAACGTGTCAACCACGCCAGAGGTCCGGTATCTGTGAGTCCTGCCGAAGCAAGACCGAAGAATACGATTTCTGGCCCAGTATTTAAACCAAAATATCCCTCTTGCCTCCTTCCGATCTAGGGCGTTTCGGGGGTAAGATTTGCCCTCTCTGTCACCGGTGTGGGTGGGTGGTTGGGTGGACGATGGAAATTTCTAGAACATCATAAGTTTGTCATCGCCTCTTATCACATATGGAATGCCAGATGCCCCAGCGAAACCTATGTCCCAGCCTCAAGTGGCTGCAGACTCGCCCGTCTGCATGGCGCCTTCCCTTTACCTGCTTAGGGATGTAAACAAATACACACACAAAAATAGTCGAAATAAAAAATATAATTGTAAATACATGCCCACAAATAAATATTCATAAACAACTGCATTTAATAATAAATAAGGCGTGCTTGCAGTACTGCCTCAGTATTTCTTATAAACTGCTTTATCTGTGTCTGAAAAGAATATAAATATGCCTTGATATTATGTATAGAAATTAAGTGAACTGGTAAAATTATACCGTCATGTAAATCTTTATAATTTTGCTCGGATGGAACGATCATGGACATTAAAATTTTCATTTAACAAAATGGAGTTTTCGGTTGTAATCTTCTAATTTAAAATATTTATAAACGTTCAGAATCACACCTATATTACATTTTAATTTTACTTTTTCCCTTTGTCGATACACTAGGAATGTCTATTTTCCAGTTTCCGTAATCCATATTCAAAAATTTTGTTCATCACAGCGAAATATACAGGACACAGACCAAATACCATAGAGTTAAGAATATATATATATATATATATATATATATATATATATATATATATATATATATATATATATATATATTGTAACGTTTTTATTTATTTGGGTGAAGTGTAAAACAGACAAATATTATTAACTAAAAGAATACGTTTATTAAACGGTAGATAAATATTAGAAATATAATTAAAAGATTATAAAAGTAACTAACACTATGATAAACAAATATTAACACTAATTTAAAGACTAAGATTATTATAAGACAATTAAACACTAAGATTATTTATTTAAACAATTAACACTACTGTTTATGTCCCTAATCACATTTATTTATATTCACTTGTCGACTGTTCTTTATATCACCAACTATTCACTACACTTATTTATATTAGACTTCTGCACTCGTTGCTTGTATAATACAGTGTGTGTTCGCTGGCTTTCGCGGTGGGTTATATACCTGGCGGAATTATTTCTAGGCTCTTCTGGACAAGTTCTAGAGGTAAACAGCGTGAACAATAGATAACCTCACTGCGCCCTTATCCTAACGAGTTCGAACGTGTGACTCTGTGACGCGTAGTAGCGCGGCGGCGGCGGCCGCGGGCGTTACGTTACACTGCCCCCCCCCTTAAGACTGTTTCGTCCCGGAACAGTCCGTGATGACGAAATCTGCATGTACTACCCTTGGTGCATTTCGAATTCTTAAAGAAGTGACAGTCGATGGTCCGCTCAACTTCTTTTTCCTGACCGTTAGGGTTAAAGCTGCAGACGAGAATTTCAACGCCAGTGAAACGGAAGAGGATCTCTAACATGTTCCTTACAATCCTCCAATCCAAACCGTCTAGACCACAACCCAACTTCGGTACTGCTAGCTTCAAAATGTCATTCTCCAGTAGATGATCCCTCAAATCGCACAGCGAGTTCCATAGGCTTTGATACGACAGCTTCTGGTACGAGCGTGGTTTTGTAACAAAATAGTAGATGTACCGCTGATGGTCTGAATTGCTATCTCTCAGTCGTAGCGTTTTCCCAACAGATGGACGTTGGTTGGCCAGTTCTTGTAGTCGTCCATATTTCGCCTTAAAGACTGAGGCTATGCCGCGGGACATCTTTAAGTCTTCTGATACGCAGTGGCCGAGGGAATAATCTGAAGACACGGTAAACAGATCTCGATGTTCTTCTTTTATCACGCCGTACCGCGCCTTGCGCCCAAAGGAATAGTTCTCCATGAAATCTTCAAAAGTCGGTTCTTGAGCTATGATCCGACGAACTGCTGCTCCATTATGGTCTTCGTGGTTGTCTCCAGCAAAAGGGGCTAGCCGATTAAAGTGTACCACCCTCGGCTTCCCGGTAGGTCGTTTCTTAATTCTATATACCACGTCGTTTATTCTTTTGACTACCTCATAGGGGCCCTCCCAATTCTTTTGTAGCTTTGGTGATAACCCGCGGCGCCTTTGTGGGTTGTAAAGCCACACTAAATCCCCAGGTTGATATCCACCTTTTTCGGCTTTGATGTCATACCGGTCCTTCATTCGGTCGCTGGCAGTTTGAATGTTCGTACGGACTTGTTCATGAATGTCATCCATTCTTCTCCGTAAGCCCGTAACGTAGTCTTCTCCGGCCAGGTCTTCCCCAGGTTTGCTGCCGAACACTAAGTCGCATGGTAAACGCAACTCACGTCCGAATAAGATGTTCGCAGGAGTTTGCCCTGTTGTCTCATGCACGGATGAACGATAATCCATCAGGAACAGATGAAGATGTCGGTCCCAGTCTCTTCGGTGGTTGGAGACTACCTTCGACAAATATCGGTTGATCGTTCTGTTCATTCGTTCAACCATGCCATCGGACTGCGGATGTAATGCAGTTGTCCTTGTTTTATTAATTCCTAATATCTTACAGATATTTTGGAAAACGGCAGACTCGAAATTTCTTCCCTGGTCGGAGTGAAGTTCGCGTGGTACCCCGAATCGACATATACATTCTTTAACTAAGGTTTCAGCGACCGTGGTGGCTTCTTGATTGGGTAATGGATAAGCTTCAACCCACTTGGTGAAGTAGTCCATCACAACCACGATATATTTATTTCCGTCGTTACTTTCTGGAAATGGTCCGGCCACATCAATCGCAATGCGCTCAAATGGACTGCCAACGTTGTATTGACGCATTGGAGCTTTTCATCGTCTATGAGGGCCGTTACTTCCCGCGCAAACCACACATTTCTTGCACCAGTCTTTAGCATCTTCAGTGAAGTTAACCCAGTAAAACCGCTGGCGCAATCTTTCTAGGGTTTTAGTGACTCCAAAATGGCCTCCAGACCCGTCATGGATCTCTTTCAACACGTCTGGTATTCTACTCTTAGGAATGACCAACTGAGCTTTCTTCTCAGTTCCATCAGCATTCTCTACCACACGCTTCAACAGGCCATCCTCAATCACCATGGAGTCCCATTGCGCCCAGTACGCTTTTACACTCTGTGAGTGTGGTGCAACGTCTTCCCATATTGGTTTGCATTCTTCTGCTTTCCATTTTAATAAGATTTTCAAAGTCGGGTCATTTTCTTGGTCCTTGCGTAGTCCATCGGGCTGCCAACTATCATCGACTACTGTTGTCCTGGCGACGGTAAACTGTTTCTCTTCAAGTCGACTACAATGTTTGCAGTCATCTTGGCAAGGCCTTCTGGACAATGCATCGGCATTACGATGGCTGGTACCTATCCTGTGTTCGATTTTGAAATCGTATTCCTGTAGTCTTTCTATCCATCTAGCCACCTGACCTTCAGGATTCTTGAATTGTAGCAGCCATTTTAATGCAGCATGGTCAGTTCTAATCAAAAAATTTCTTCCGTACAAATATTTGTAGAAATGTTCCACGGATTTCACGACTGCCAAGAGTTCTTTTCTGGTCATACAGTAATTCCTTTCTGGTTTTGACAAGGTCTTACTAAAGTAGGCAATAACCTTCTCATGCCCATCTTGTATCTGGGAAAGAACGCCACCAATTCCGACGTTGCTGGCATCTGTGTCTAGAATGAATTCTCCTTCAGGTAAAGGATAACTCAAGACGGGTGCGCTTGTCAAAGCATGTTTTAGTTCTTTAAATGCAACTGTACAGTCCGTTTCCCAGATAAATCTTCTTCCTTCTTCAGTAAGCCTTGTCAGTGGCTTGGCTATGTTGGCAAATCCAGGTACATATCGTCGATAATAGGTACACAAACCAAGGAAACATCTGAGTTCGTGTTTGTCCCTAGGTGCTGGCCAGTCTCTCACAGCCTTTATCTTCTCCTGGTCAACTGCAATACCCTTACCGGAAACCACGTGTCCAAGGTAATGAACTTCTCTTTGAAACAGGTGACACTTCTTCGGGCTAAGTTTCAGGTTAGCCTTCCTCAATCTCTGGAAACCCTCTTCCAAATTCTTCATGTGGTCCTCGAATGTCTTACCTACCACAATAATATCGTCGAGGTACACTAAACAGGTTTTCCAAGATAGCCCAGCCAATACTGTTTCCATGAGTCGTTCAAACGTTGCAGGAGCATTGCAGAGCCCAAACGGCATTACGGTAAATTGCCAGAGTCCTGTACCAATGGTGAAGGCTGTCTTCTCCTTGTCTTTTGGATCCAAATCCACTTGCCAGTAGCCACTCTTTAGATCCAAAGTGGAGAACATTTTTGAGCCAGCCAAAGTATCTAATGTGTCGTCTATTCGAGGTAGCGGGTAGCTATCCTTCTTCGTCACGTTGTTAAGTTGATGATAATCGACGCAAAATCGTGTAGAGCCATCCTTCTTCTTCACTAACACCACTGGTGAAGCCCATGGACTGCTTGAAGGTTCAATCACACCTTCCATCTTCATGTCCTCGATTATTCTTTCTGCTTCTTCACGCTTCGCCAGTGGTAGTCTTCTTGCTGGTTGACGGATGGGTCTTGCGTCTCCGGTGTCTATTTTATGGTGAACTACATTAGTTCTCCCTTTGGTTTTCTCATCAAATTGGAACACATCTTTAAAAATTCCAATTAGATTATTTGCCTTTGTTCTCTGGTCGGCGGTCAATTCTTCAAATGATGTTGTCAATTGATTGATTAACGTGTCCGGAACTTTCTGAGATGTGTTCCCTTTGGCCTTTACAGTTCGGATAATCGAGGATACTGCCATGCATTCTCCTACAATTGTTCCTCTCTTCAGAACAACAGGATAAAAATTTACGTTCATTATCCGAACTGGTATTACCTGGCTGGCTTTGACCAGTGATTTTCCGACAACAACTCCAGTGCCGGTTTTGGCATCATCATTCTTGGGCTCCAGCATAACGATACTTCCCTCACAGAAACTACCGTCTAATTGTGCCTCCAGGATAGTTTCACTTCGTTCTGGGAGGGTAACGTCTTCGGCCATAAGTACGCGCACAGCCTTGTCATCTCGTGGATTTAATACGAGTTCTTCTTCGTTGACCATCATCACCCCCTTCTTCAGGTCAAGTTTAAAACCATGCTTTGTCATTGCGTCCATCCCAAGTATTAATTCATCTTCAACTTCAGCTACCAGCGCACGATGTTTGAATGAGGGTTTTCCGATAGTGATGGTGACATCTACTTCTCCTAACGCGGTAGCTTGTTCTCCCGTTGCTGTGCGTAATCGCCACTTAGTTGGTTGAAGATGCGTCTTGCCAGTTTTCCTTATCAAGTCGGGTCTGATTATAGTTTTTGTCGCACCCGTATCCAGTAGCATTTTCAATGGCCTTCCGTTAATAGAGCCATCCACATAGATGTTATTGGCTTTATGATGAAGAGATGCGACATAACTGATGGATTGTGGAGCTACTAGATTACGGGTCGACAGTTGCTCCTTCGCATCAACCCGATTTAGTTTTCCGACTCCTTTTCTTCCTTTGCAGATTCCGTCTTCTTTTGCATCTTTCTACAAAGTCTTTGCGGATGGCCCAGTTCACCGCAATTCCAAACGCGGAGTTTCTTTCTTCCGGTAAACACTTCACTTGCAATTCGTCGCACTGTCTCTTCTAGATCTTCAGTGTTTTCTTTTCTCTCAGCATCCATATTTCGCACTCGCGATTGGTTACGTGAAGCTTGTTTGGCAGCTTCATGCTCCAATGCATATGAGAGTGCGTCAATTAAAGTTTTTGGACGGGCCAATCGCAGTACTTGTTGAGTTTCGCTGTCTCGAACTCCGTAGATAAATGATTGAGTGGTTAAGCACTCCAAAACGCTGTCAGGAGCTGTAGGATGTGCGAGATGAACTAAACGAGCTCCGTCAACTTCAAATTCTTGAAGGCTTTCTTTTGAACTCTGATACCGGTTCCTCAGTTGCGTCTAGTACACCTGCTCCAGATGCGCGTTTCCATACCGCATATCCAATCGTTTGACTAGCTGGTCGTAGTCTTCTTGTTCTTCTTCTTTCAGCGTTTGCAGGATGTCGATAGCTTCTCCGCGCAATGAGACAGTCAATGCCGTAGCCTTCTCTTCGTGCGTCCAATTATTCGCTTTTGCGGCCGCTTCAAATTGTTTTAAATAATTCGGCCACGAAGACTTCCCATCAAATTCCGGTGTCTTTATGCGCAGTTTTGAAGTAGTATCAGGTTTTACTACTTTCCTTTCATCTAATAGACCTGCCTTTACTACATTGAAATTTGACACTGACGACGATGTCATTTTAGTGAATGTTTCTCGTAGATCTTCGATCTTCTTGTCATACTTATCTTCTAAATTCTTCAGGCCTTCTTCAGTATTTTCCATTAATTTTTGTTCTAAATTTCTAGAATGTTCCATTAATTCTTCTTTTAATATTTTGGAATTTTCCTCTAATTTTCTAGAACTCTCCTCCAATTTTTGTTCTAATGTTCTGGAATTTTCTTCTGCCTTTCTAGAATTTTCTGCCATTTCCAGTTTTAATTCTTCTTTTAATGTTCGAGAATTATCTTCTAATTTATTTTCTAATATTCTAGAACTTTCTACTAATTTTGCCATCTGTTTATCAATGTCGGATAGGTCAAATAAGTAATCGTCAGCATTTTCACCAGCAGCGATTAATGCTTGCCGCAGACGAGATTGTAGAACGCTTTTCAGTCCTGTCGTATCTAATTCTCGTTCTTCCAGTTCTCTCTTGAGATCACTTACTTTTAATTCACTTAATTTTAATTGTTTAGTCGCCATTTTATTTATTTTTATTTATTTACACTTCACAGTTTAAGCACCCCACACCTGACACCAATTGTAACGTTTTTTATTTATTTGGGTGAAGTGTAAAACAGACAAATATTATTAACTAAAAGAATACGTTTATTAAACGGTAGATAAATATTAGAAATATAATTAAAAGATTATAAAAGTAACTAACACTATGATAAACAAATATTAACACTAATTTAAAGACTAAGATTATTATAAGACAATTAAACACTAAGATTATTTATTTAAACAATTAACACTACTGTTTATGTCCCTAATCACATTTATTTATATTCACTTGTCGACTGTTCTTTATATCACCAACTATTCACTACACTTATTTATATTAGACTTCTGCACTCGTTGCTTGTATAATACAGTGTGTGTTCGCTGGCTTTCGCGGTGGGTTATATACCTGGCGGAATTATTTCTAGGCTCTTCTGGACAAGTTCTAGAGGTAAACAGCGTGAACAATAGATAACCTCACTGCGAACTTATCCTAACGAGTTCGAACGTGTGACTCTGTGACGCGTAGTATCGCGGCGGTGGCGGCCGCGGGGGTTACGTTACAATATATAAGTGGGAGCACAAGTCCGAAATCTTGAAGCCGTGCGGAAATTGGTCCGCTTTCTTGCACTGTTTCATTTCTGATTAGTTTTTTGCTTTTTGCTTGCGTTGACGTATGCTATATCAAATTTGTTCCTAAAAATTTTGTGTTTAAATACCTTTTATGACCATATTTACTAAATTTTAATAATAAATACGACAGTTTACTATGTATTAGACTGTAGAAATGGACCAGTGCAATATTGCCAACGCTTCATTCCCCTTTCATCACTAGGCATCAAGGTCATTGCCAACAAACTATGTGTCACGTTGCCTCTATATATATATATATATGTATATATATATATATATATATATATATATATATATATATATATATATATATATATATATTCTTAACTCTATGCCAAATACGAAACAACGAATAACCATAAAGACTTTTTAAAAATACATCGTATTTAGTATGAATAGATGAAGTTTCATAAAAAAAATAGTAGAGGATCTCATTGCACGTATATAATACTTATTAAAATAAAATATGTATTAATACTATTAATGGGAAGAGTCCAAAAGGGTGGTAGCTCAAAATTCGTTTAATATTGAATAATTAGCACTAAACGTGCATAATATTATAAATATTATAAAATACCGGAATCGTTGCATGCGATACTAGGCGTGAACTTAGAGTACCATTTGAAAACAGGAATATCTCCAAAACTGTGGTAGCTCAAAATTTGTTTAATATAGCAATAATTAGAACTGAACGAGCTTAATATTATAGCATTATAAAATATCGGAAATGGTTACATACGGTACTAGGCGTGAACTTTAAGCACCATTTAACCAAAAGCAAATAACACAATTATGGGACGAACACAAAATTTGTTTCATATAGCAATAATTAGCACTAAATGAACATAAAATTATAGTATTATGAAATATTGGAAATTGTTGCACACGGTACTAGGCGTGAACTTTAAGTACCATTTAAACAAAAGCAATTAACACAAAAATGAGATGAACACAAAATTTGGTTTATACAGCAAAATGTAGCATATTATTAGCATTAAATTATGGATATAAATTTAAACCTGTTTCTCTACTTCGGGACTTCAGCTTCACAGATCTAATCGTCTAACCTTAAAGGCTATTCACATAGCACTGATACTGTCAAGAATCGAATACAGCCTATTCGCTTATGGCTCAGCGCGAAAAAGTTATTTAAAAAACCTGATGTGGCCAACCTCCCGTTTAATATAATTTTTACCTCTCGCTAAGAGAGGTATTGCATTCATGCTAAAAATCGCATATCCAGATTTTATTGAATAAGCACGTTTTAAGATCCCTACAATCCGATTGTAACATTTTTACGATGATGTCTGTGTGTGTGTGTGTGTGTGTGTGTGTGTGTGTGTGTGTGTGTTTGGCACACCCAGCAATGGGTAATATTCTGTGATGAAATATTTATTTTTTTATTTATTTAATTATAGATATAACTTTAAACCTGTTTTTCTATTTCGGGACTCCAGCTTCACAGACCTTAGACGATTTGCACCCCACGTAGTATGTGCAAGGGTTTTAATGGAATTTAAGGAAATTTTACACTTAGCTGTAAGTTGATCGATATGTTCATTCTACGTCAGCTTTTTACCGAAAACAATACGTAAAAATCTATTATGGCCAGCCCAATACCTCTCGCCACTTTGGTAATAAGTATAGGGCGCGAGCAGTCATGTGACATTGTTGGCCTTGACAAACAGATATGGTAGCCCGTGTCAGAATGACAATTAGTAATTATAATTAAAAGAATATCGACGGATGATGGATAAATTGAAGGAAATAAAATATACTCCTTGTTGCAAACGTTTCGGATTTTTATTAATCCATCCTCAGTGCTACAGAGAAAAGGAAGAATAAATTGTTACAAAGTAAAATACAGCAAAAGCGCAGCAATAATTACACATTAATAAATAAATAATGCTTACCAACAGAAGATTGTTACAATAAATTTTTAAATACATGAAGTGATACATGTGACAAAATTAGTTGAAAATATACATTGTGCTTTCTACCGCAGTGTAAGTACAACTGCGAGAGAAAGATACAGAAAATTAACAAATAAAAAATATACAATGTTACCAGTACAAATTGGTTATAACACAAAAATATCTGTTGGTGTGTATATTGGCGCAAACTTTAAACTGTATACTAATTTGGTCGTTTGTTGTGATCTAAAATATTTTGATAAATTTTATTCAGGTTTTCAGTATCTGTTCTATAATTTTTACTATTACTATTATTGTGAATATGAATCATTTCTAAAAAGTTACGTTTTTTGTAATTACTTTCTGAAGCTAATATTTTAATATTTTCAAAATCAAAATGATGGTGGGAATTTATACTATGTTTAGATAAAGCAGTTTTTTCTGAATCTAAATTTCTGCAGTTATTTTTATGATTATTTATCCGATTCTTAATATACTGTCTAGTTTGTCCAATATACACACCATCACAATCTTTACAGTCAATCTGGTAAACTACATTAGATTTGTTTTTTGTTTGTATGCTATCTTTAAGTTTACTATATACATTTCCTACTTTTTACCTCTCGCTAAGAGAGGTATTGGATTCATGCTAAAAATCGCATATCCAGATTTTATTGAATAAGCACGTTTTAAGGTCCCTACAATCCGATTTTAACATTTTTACGATGATGTCTGTGTGTGTGTGTGTGTGTGTGTGTGGATGTGTGTGTGTGGGATGTTGGAAGGACGGTTACTCAAAAACTATAAGACTTAAAATTTGTTTAACAACGTATTTCCCAATCGGACATTCATGGGAAGATCTGAAAAGGTTTTGGTAACAATTGGACAACCGGAAGTAGAAGATTCTTGAAAAAAAATCTTCTAAATATTATTTTTTGAAATTTTTTCTTGATAATATTAAAGAAAAATAAATTCTCTTTCTGATACATTTAAATATTTTTATACATATTTTATAGATTTAGAGATAAAAGGAATATAATATATAAAATAATGTTGTAATTAATTTTACAACCGAAAGGATGCCATGAAAAATAGTTGCAAATTTAAATTATTTGTAACTGACAGATAAATGTCAGTGTCAGAAATAATGAGTAATGAAAGAAAAATGTATTTGGAGAATCCCTTAATTCTTGATCTGTGACTATTATGGAGATGACAAGTCTAGGTTGAAGGACTTAAATTTGTTTCAAACATTATGGGACAATGTACACCAGTACTGTAGACTAGAGTAACTTTGAATTGCGAAAAAGCTATCAAATTCTTCTCAAGTAAGTTGTAAATATTGACAAAATTACACATCGATATAAGAATAATCGGAGTGCAATCTATCCGTCACTTTATTAAAAGGAATTAGTGTTATTTAGATATAACAAGTATGAAAAAATAAAATGTAAAAGAAGATATATAAGAATAGATGCACAATCCAGATATATACATTTTAGACCGCCCAAAATTAATGTTTTTACTAGAAGAATATGAAGAGAAAGTAAACAAAGTTGTTCGAATTGAAAATTGCAGTTACCAGCCTAATATTTATATATGGTAAACTCTACTTTGTAATTTTATACGTCATAGATTTATATGAATATATTATTTGTATTTATAAAAATATTCTTTGCTTTATGCATACAGCCAGGTAAAATATACGGCGAGAGGTTATGTGCTGGCCACATCAGATTTTTTTGTATTGTAAAATGTTATTTTAGTTTTATCGTTATTTAAAATGTTGGTTTAAGTAACCAGAGTTTCATAATGAGAATTTAAACAAATTAAAAAATAAATTGAAAGAAAATGGTTATACAGGTACCTTTATTAACAAAATTTTCAATTATTCACACACTGATGGTAGACACAGCAGGGACAATGTCAACAACAATAAAATATATTATAGAATTCCTTTCATTAATGAATTATCTTATAAACTAGTCAACATTTTAAATAACGATAAAACTAAAATAACATTTTACAATACAAAAAAAGTAGGAAATGTATATAGTAAACTTAAAGATAGCATACAAACAAAAAACAAATCTAATGTAGTTTATTGTAACAATCTTCTGTTGGTAAGCATTATTTATTTATTAATGTGTAATTATTGCTGGGCTTTTGCTGTATTTTACTCTGTAACGATTTATTCTTCCTTTCCTCCGTAGCACTGAGGATGGATTAATAAAAATCCGAAACGTTTGCAACAAGGAGTATATTTTATTTCCTTCAATTTATCCATCATCCGTCAATATTCTTTTAATTATTACACATTTGGATACGAACTATACATCAATTAGTAATTATGTACATAGATGTCAAATGTCAGAATTTTTCATTAAAAATTTCAAGATTTTCTAAATTCACGTAGTTAGTTTGTTATACTTGGCCTAGCAGATATGGAGGCCCTTGTCAAAATGACAGTTAGTAATTATTTACATAAATGTCAAATGTCATAATTTTTTACCTGGTTAATTTGTCACCAAGAATGTGGAATTTACTTGTCGAGGAAAATTAACCACATGAAATTGGAATATCATAAAATTTGGGATGGTAAATTGACATTTGGCATCTATGTACATACATAATTACTAGCTGTCATTCTAACTCGGGCCCCTATATTTGCTTGTCAAGTCCAACAAAGTCACATGACTGCTCGCGGCCTCTAAATTTCTCATGTCTTTTCTTTATGTTTAGATTATTTTTATAATTTTAAATTTATTTTTTGGGGAAGTTTTCTCCTACACTTCTAAATGTTCGAATTTCTTCCAATTTCTTGACGGGATTTCTGATGGGTATAGGTATATAGACAATTTCAAATATTTAATTGCTATTATTTTTATACAACAACAAATAGTAAACTTACCAATATCACAGAAAAATTCTTCAATAATACCAGTTAAACTTGAAAAGCATAATTGACGTTTTACTACTATGTTGCCAAAAAAAGTTTCTAAGATTTAGTTTCAGCTAAAATATACATGAAACCATATTCGTACTATGACAAATTTTGAATCGGTTCTTATCCACTGTCATGTGTTTAGGTAAAATAGACTTAAGGTCAAGTTTTAGAATTGAGTTGCCAATACCGCCCAAATAGGTTTATAAACTACTGTTGATTTTTGACATTGACATTTTTTTGTCATTTACAAACATCTGATGGTTACTAAGGAGTTGTTTAGGCTCTGAAATTTATTACAACAGATTATTTTATATATTACTTTTTTATCACAAAATAATAAAATTTTAATATGTATCGAATAGAGAATTTTACGTTCTTTAATACTAATACTAAAAAAAATCAAAATAATAATATTTAGAATTTTTATTAAGATACTACTGCTTCCGGTTTTCCAATTGGTACTAAAACCTATTCAACTCTCCCCATTAATGTTAGATTAAGGAATCCGTAGTCAAACAGGTCTTTAGTCTTATAGAATTTGAGAAATCGTATCTCCAACAAACTCTCTCTCTCACACACACACACACACACACACACACACACACACACACACACACACACACATTGTAAAAATGTTAAAATCGGATTCTATGAACCTTAAATCGTGCTTATTCAATCAAATCTGAATATGCGATTTTTAGCTTGAATCCAATACCTCTCTTAGCGATAGGTAAAAAGGTGATTTTAAGTATAATCGGAATTATCTGACCATATAGGAAGAGAGGCGGACAGTTGTGTGGTTTATGTAACCGACAGAAATCAATAGCAGAACTTTTGCCCGCTGAAAAAACAAAATCCCGATTAGTTACAGCCCTTTCGATTTTTCTAATACAACCCTGTAGTTCGGACGTTATGGTACTTAGGTTTTCACCTTTTGTGTATATAAAACAAAGCAAAAATACTTCACTGATGTATCTTGTATGCATTCTAGTAGAGCATTCATTGCGACAAGAAACAATGACACACTTATTACTGTTGAACACTGCGATGTACCATTTTCAATTATACTTCTTTCGAGAGTAAATTGTACCGATACGGACCCGGATAGTGCGATTGTTACAAAAGTTTTTAACAAAATGAAGTAAATTACGTCGTACTCATTATTCATACAGTTTAACTAGTACACCATGATTATTATTATTATTATTATTATACTATAAATTAAAATGGTAAAGGCTTGTTGTGCCTATAATTGCTGTAAAAGGTGAAGCTTCGAATATTTATATTATTTATAGTATACAATATAACACTTTATTTTACCATTCGATTTCACTATAGAAATAAATCAGTTCATGAAATTCATATTCATAAATTACTCCTATTTTTATTTTGTTTTTCATTTTTATGGTATTCCTTTTCTTTTATAAATTTTTCTGTAATTTGCTAATACTCGTAAAACAAAATTTGTCATTTACAATTTAGTGCAGTCAAATATTCAAACATCGAATGAAGTGTGTTTATTAGTCAAATGATTTCTTAAATTTATATAGGCAATTATGATAATATTTATTGTAAATAAATTTGCTCCAAGCTAAAAATTGTTTTGTTTTTTCATATTAGCACTGAGTTGCAATATTAAATCTCATATTAACCATCATTTTGACATTTAAAATAATGAGAGTCACTATATTAAATTGTAAAAAAAATATTGTACTATAATTATATATATAAAAATAAATAAATAAATATATCATCACGGCATATTACCCATTGCTGGGTGTGCCAATCTGCTTTGTACACAGATATTGGTAATGATGAAATATTTGTACCGTGTGGGCGCTTACCAGGCGTCACCTCACGGGCACTCATTGCTAGCGTGGAGAGTGCACCACAGGAGTCAATTTTGTGCCATTAAAATGCGAAGTAATATATATATATATATATATATATATATATATATATATATATTGATTTCCTGTATTTTATTATTTTTTTTTTTGAATACAGAAAGTAACTAAATGTAAGGTACGAGGCGTGTTTTTAAAATAAGTACCGTTTTGAAATTCCGCTGTTGCAGCGCCGCGGTCGGCATTTGGCACATGCGTACTGTGTACCGCACTCTGCTGGCAAGCCACAGATGTCATTCGGCGTATTTAGGAGTCTTTTGTGAGTATTTGAAATGCCTCTTCCGATTAAGAATCCCGCCGACTGTTAAATACGCGCTGTGATTCGTTTTCTTAGTGCTAAAGACGTGAAAGTGGCTGAAATTCATCGTCAGATCAGAGAAGTGTATGGAGAAAACATTATGAGCAATAGAATGGTACAAAAATGGGTGAGAGAAACGAAGTGGGCACCTTCAGTTATTAGGTACTGACGATTTGGCTGGGAACAACTTGATTATCCTCCATACAGCCCCGATCTAGCGCCCAGTGACTACCACATATTCCTGCATATGAAGAACCATCTGGGTGGTCAGCGCCACGACGACGATGAAAATGTCAAAGCGACCTTGTTGCAATGGTTGTCTAATCACGCGGCAGATTTCTACGAGGATGGTATTCAAAAGCTGGTTGTACGATATGATAAATACGATAAATTGGTGGAAATTATGTAGAAAAGTAGATTAAAGTACAGGCTTTCATGTAAAAATAAAATTGCTAAGAAAATTCTACTTGTTTTATTTTTATTTCAAAACGGCACTTACTTAAAAACACGCCTCGTATTAAATAGTTTAGTAGTCATTGGCCAGTTAATAATATATTCATTTGTTTATTACACTATTAAAATACAAATATAAATAATAATTCATAAAATTAATTATTAAAAATTTGATGTGACCAACACAATACCTCCCGCCATTTAATTTTTATTAATTTACATACATACCTATGGGGTCTCGTTGCCGCGTGCCTGATGTCTGGTTGCGAATCTGGGGAGCCCGATCAACACCAAATATTTAGAATTTTAAATGGCACAAAATTGACCCCCGTAGTGCAATCTCCACGCCAGTAATGAGTGCCCGTGAGGTGACCCTTGGTAAACGCCCGCACGATACAAATATGTCATCATCATTACCGAAATCTGTGTAGAAACAGATTTATAGCACACCCAGCAATGGACAGTATGTCGTGATTATATATATATATATATATATATATATATATATATATATATATATATATATATATATATATATATATATATATATATATATATATATATATATATAGTGTGCGATTAAAGTGTGGAATATCAAAAAAAAAGCCGAACTTAGCCGGTTTGTATAAAAACGCTGAAACACGTCGATTTTAATTTTTAAAAATACACATTAATATGTACGATTCATCTTCCGACTTTCATTTGTTTTTCAGTTATGACGTCATCACAAAAAAATTTAAATGACAACATAGATTTTTAGTAGTGAAATCCGATAGTGTATTTTCTTCTCTTTATGATCATATAAATAAATCATAACGTTGCATAACAAAAATTCTGAGAAAAATCGAGTTGAACATTTAATAATAATGAATAATCAAGATACCTACCTCGATAAAAAAATTAAATGTAGCAAACTGTTCCATTCAATTATTCTGTCAATCTTCAACTCTCTAGACATAAATATTGTAGTTTATTGTTGATTTTTAATAATATAATATAATATAATATAATATAATATAATAAGGCAACGAATAGAAATTTTAATTTTTCTTGGTTGTGGAAACCTTACAAGATCCCAGCAAGAAGTGTGTGATATTTTTAATGAAAAATACCCAAATCGACCTAATACGCAATCGGCAGTTAGTAAAATCAAAAACAAATTTAGGGAGACGGGAGATGTTAAAAATATTTCAAAAGGCGGTCGTCCAGAAATAAGTGCAGAAAATAAATTGAACATTCTTTTACATTTGGAAGAAAATCCTTTTTCATGTTTTATAAGTTCCATAATCAACTTTTAAATGTTTTTATCAGGGTATCTTGATTATTCATTATTATTAAATGTTCAACTCAATTTTTCTCAGAATTTTTGTTATGCAACGTTATGATTTATTTACATGATCATAAAGAAAAGAAAAAACACTGTCGGATTTCACTACTAAAAATTTATGTTGTCATTTAAATTTTTTTGTGATGACGTCATAACTGAAAAACAAATGAAAGTCGGAAGATGAATCGTACATATTAATGTGTATTTTTAAAAATTAAAATCGACGTGTTTCAGCGTTTTTATAAAAACCGGCTGAGTTCGGCTTTTTTTTGATATTCCACACTTTAATCGGACACTGTATATATATATATATATATATATATATATATATATATATATATATATATATATATATATATATATATACAGGGTGGAAACGAACTTAATGTCATAATTTTAAGGGTGAGTAGTATGACATGTGTAAATTACGAAAAAGAAAGATTTTTTTAAAAATTCGCATATTTAAGGGTAGTTTACACGAAACAAACATTTTTGGTACCATTGGACCACTGGCAACGCATTTGCATTATTTTATCTATTACACAATTATTTTCGTTAAAAATGCTATTTAATTTAATTATTAAGAATAATATCTTATACAACTAATTTCGAATGTATTTTTGATAACCATATTTTTAATGAAATATGAATTAAAACAGCAGTAAAATAAAGTTTCAATAAGAAAAGTCAAATTTTCGTTTTTCGAATTTTAAAAAAAATCTTTCAGTTTCGTTTCCATCCTGTATATATATATATATATATATATATATATATATATATATATATATATATATATATATATATATAAACATCATCATGAAAATGTTAAAGATCGATTCTAGGGACCTTAAAACGTGCTCATTTACCAAAATCTCGATATGCGATTTTTAACACGATCCCTATATCTCTTTTAGCAAGGGTAGCGGGAGGTAAAAATCATTAGTTTTGTTCATTTTATTCAAATTTTCGTATGATACCTTACAGAGTGTAGACGCTAGTCAAGTGGTACATAATCTCCTATCACTCTCGCACTGCAGAAATTTGTACATAGTTTTCAATTTTCAACTGTCAAATTTCAACTTTAATATTAAAAATATAAATTTAATAGCATTTATTTTAAATATTATAATTTTCATTTACAAAAAAAATAAAACCTATTCTTGTTTATATATTTTTTTTTAAAATCAAAATAGCGCTACTTCAAGATGTGAGAATACGTGTCATAGTCATTTGCAATTAAATGCTTGGAGAAGGGATGTGGTGACGTCAGTATGGCCTGAGGTTATATTATATCTCTTCAGCTATCAACCGCTATGGCATATTATCTGTCTTTGTCTACTAAGCTCGGGTCACAGCCACCCCTTCTCCAAATTTTTAATAATTTATTCATATATGTAAAAATAAAAATATAGTCACATACTCCATCACCAAAAATTTCTTCCAAATATTTCAATAGTATCTTTTCAGTTTGCCATTAATCTATGTATCTATTTATTATGGGTAAGTTATCTAGGTAATTACGGTTCAAATTAATTGTTAGTGAGGCATAGACTATAGCAGGTTTAGATTGGTAGCTTGCAGGTGTTCACAGGAGTGTAATGACGGTCAGTGATTGGCCAGCTCGAAACAGGACAATCACTTTGATAATGCTTAACCCGTTCATCTAGACAACGCCGTTCATCTGTTAACGCAGGGATTGAATATAGAGTTACAAATTATGGACCAATATAACCAGCAGTGAGAATGCAAATCAGAAACAAAGCGAGAATGTCTAATGTAATATGAACTGTAATACATCGTGATTTATCCGCCTGTTACCGTATTTTATCGACTATAAGGTTCATTCAGACTTCCGAAAAGCTTGAAACTATAAATTCAATCTTATGCAGTTGTTCAACCAGTAGAAATGCGTCTGCAGTGATTACGTGCAACGAATCTGTTTCAAACGTAAAGTATGCAAACGCTAAACATTTCAATCTTATACAACGCTCTTGTCACTGTTTGCACCAATCACAACACAGTTATAGTCGTGTAGTGACAAACATTAGTTTTTGTTGACCTTTATTTTCAAAGTTGGAAATAAAATGAATAATGAATTTGTTGCGGTTATAAAGAGGCGAAGAATAGAGTGTACTGCATATCTGTGAAGCGAACATTTGTTAAATAGATGTAGACAAGCGTTGTTTACGAATTTGGCAGTTTATAAGTTGAATTCTAGAAAACCTCAATAGATCGCGCCATGACAAGCAGACAGCAGACAGCTAGTAATTATGTACATAGATGTCAAATGTCATCATTTTTCATTCCAAATTTCATGCTTTTCCAATTCTATGTAGTTTATTTTCCTCGGCAAGTAAATTCCACACCCCTGGAGACAAATTAACCATATGAACATAAAAAATCTTGAAACTTTGAATGAAAAATTATGACATTTGACATCTATGTACATAATTACTGGACACAGGCGCCCATATCTGCTTGTCAAGGCCAACAAAGTCACATGACTGTTTGCGACCTGTAGACTCTGGATTTTTGACACTGACATTTATCTGTCAATTACAAATTAATTGTTCAATTGGTTTCCATGGCTGTAAGATTTATTATAACATTATTTTATCTATTATATTTTTTACCTCTCGTTAAGAGAGGTATTGGATTCGGATGTTTGTGATAAGGGTCTAAAATTGTTCATGTTTTCTGTATCAACTTTTTTGTGAATTGTCGTGATTTTACTTAGTTTGTTAATTTGGGAAGACACCTGTACTGAATGATAGGTTTGTCATGTACGTCATCGGCTCGATTATAAGATGCAGTATCCTTCTTATCAGGAAAGCAGCTACATCATCTGGTCCCGCTGACTTTATATTTTTACCTACCGTTACCCTTGGTAAGGAAAGTATAGCGATCGTGCTAAAAATCGCATATCAAGATTTTAGTGAATAAGCACGTTTTAAGGTCCCTACTATTTGATTTTAATATTTTTACGATGATATCTGTGTGTGTGTGTGTGTGTGGATTATGTGTGTGTGTGTGTGTGTGTGTGTGTGTGTGTGTGAATCTGTGTGTGTGTGTGTGAGAGAGAGAGAGAGACAGTGTTTGGAGGTACGATCTCTCAAATTATCGTAATTAATACCAATAATTTTGCTTACGTAGAAATTTACTATTGTACATCATACATTTACTCAAATTATCTTACATGTACAATAATGATTATGACAACACTGCATTTGCATGAAATCGTCGTATAATAGATTACTTTAGGTGCATTTCTTTTACATGCACAAAAAGGGTGAGTAGCACTGAACTGAACTGATTCGCAACTCCCCCTGAACAAAACAAAAAGAACAAAGGATGCTTGTCGTCTGTCAGCGAATGATTTTGACCCATTATTTTTATTTTGTCGTGTTTAATGCTTATGTGGATTAATAAATTAAAATCTAATGTGTCCAGCACGTTACCTTCCGTCAATTCAGTGTATTGTACAAATAATATATAATTTTTTTTGTAAAAGATTATATATTTCCAGTAAAATTATTTCATAAACAAGCTATGTAAATTGCATTTGACACTGACATCTTATCTTCTTCATTAGCTTTTCCCACTCATTAGTGGTCGCTATTCTTGAATTTCTTCATCCACTCATTGCTATTTTGCTTGTTGTCCTCATTCAGTACATTTTCTCTCAAGTCCTTCACAATACAGCTTTTCCAACTTATCTTTGTTCTTCCTCTATTTCTTCTACTTTCTACTACTAAGCTGTTCATTCTTCTTCCTCATGACATGTTCAAACCAATATAATCGTCTCTCTTGTATCTTTCTAGAAACTTCTATCACTCGAGCCATTTCCCTTATCCTCTCATTCCGTATCCTATCTTTCCGTGTCTTCTCCAACATCCATATCAACATTCTCATCTCTCTGCCACATTAATTTTCTTTTTATTGACATAGACATCTGTCAATTAGATTTTTTTAATATAGTAGTTGTTTCCCTGGTTACAGCATAGCTGGCTGATTTATGAAATTTAATTCCTTTATAATTCTTTAACTTTATATGAAGTATAAAATGCAATTAAATCGTGTAGATAATAGTACCTATATTCTAGAATATTTATGGTAATATTGTGTCAAAAACTGATATTTAACAGCGTTTTTCAAGAAAAACTGTTAAAATCTTCAAATGAAGGTACTTCCAGTTGACCAATTATAACCAAAATTTAATCACCTCTTTTTTGGATGTAAAGTTGAGGAATACGAAAAAATTATTATTTTTGGAATCGTGGTATTGGAGTTATGTGATCCGAAAGGATCGTCACACATACACACACACACACACACACACACACACACACACACACATACACACATACGTACATACATACATACATACATACATACATATACATACATGCAGACATCATCGTAAAAATGATGAAATCGTATTACAGGGACCCTAAATCGTGCTTATTTACTAAAAACTCATCATTGAATTGTTTGACCAAAGACAATACCTTTCTTACCTAAAGATGACGGAAGGTAAAAATTAAAAACCTCTAATCCATCAAAATCAAAAAACAGATACAATCACTTTTAAAAATATGCAAGCGTGATCAGTACACTCGAAAATTTTCTAGGTGTTTTACTTGGGCAGGGACGAGTTAAGCGGGTAGATTAGCGTGGTCTACCCCATTTAAAAACAACAAAAATAGAAGAGATAAGTGCCGCATCCGTTAGTAAAACGTCTTTTAGTGCAGATTTCTGAAATTTAATGACGATTTTTGTACACTTTAGTGACGATTTCAAATAAAATATGTATATTTAATTAATTAGATGTTCACCATATATAATTCTAAAAATATGGTATAGTATAGAAATACATTTACGTCTAAAAGTATTATACCTTGTTCCTCATGGAGTAGTTAGCGCTCATCGGTGGTCGATTTAAAATTGTAAAAAAAAAATCTGATGTGGCCAGCACATTATCTCCCACCATGCAATTTTTATTTATTTTAGTAAATACTGATACATACTTATCAGTAATGCAAATGTATTAAATATATTTGTATAATAAATAATATAGCTATTGTTCATATTTTCTCGATAATCTTACAGTTATATTAATTAAAATTTATATTGTGACATTAACGTTTATTTCTTGTAATTTGAAATGATTAGCTTTTTAACAGTGACATGTATCTATCAATTAGATACATTTGAATATCTCAACTGTGTAGTCAATGAGATAAATCATAGACTGTACGGGATTTATTAAAATAGATATAAAATATATTTTTATAATAGCATAAATCGCGAAAACACACATGCACGCACGCACACACACACTTAAAATGTTAAAATTGAATTCTAGGGACCTTCAAACGTGCTTATTTACCAAAATCTCGATATGCTATTTTTAGCACGATCACTATAGGCGATGGGAAATAAGCAATGACATCTGGTGGTATTTTGCGGAATTATAGTTGATAGGATAAGTTATACACGTCTTTTTCTTGATTGTATAAACACAAGTGTTATCTATTATGTTTATAATATTTGTGTTTACATATGTCTTAATATTATACACTTACTGCATAAATACAAATACGTTTTTCCGCACTGGATCAGGAAGGCCTTAATTTTTTTTTTAACTGACCTTGAAATCTACACATGATCCTTCAAGACTACTCGAAAAATACAAACCAATACCTCGCTTTGCGTCGTTTCGTTTTGCGTTTTTTCGAAGTTGCGTCGCTGCTTAATTAGTACTAATTTTCACTGTGCGTCGTAAGGTTTTCGAGGTTGCGTTGTTTTGGGTTCGAGTCTTTAATTTTTTTCTTGTTTTCTAACAGATGGCTCCACTTTTGTTTCTACTTGCGCCATGCCATCAAAACTCGGGGATTCCTCTTCTAATTGAAAATCAACGCAATTTTAATACAGTTTTATTTTCACTTTGTTTTGCTAATTTTAGAGTTCAGTTTCAATTATGTAGTGTATTGTGCTTTTTGTAACGTTTCAATTAGTGTTTGTGCTTTTTAAAAAAGAGAATAATTAATTTTTATAAATTTTTACGGGTTGTTTCTGATTACAAAAAAGGTAAATATTTTTCCAATTTATTTATTGGCAGAGTTATATTATTTTTTTTACATACACTTATAATTTTTTTAGCCAAATGAGTGGAAAGGGCGCTGCTGGTAGAATTACCAAAAATAAGAAAAAAACTATCAGCTTGGAGACAAAATTAGATATTCTGCGACGATTTGATAAGGGAGAGAAGGCTGTGGAGATAGCAAAGGCTGTTGGTCTGGCTGCAACAACTGTCAGAACTATTAGAGATCGAGATGGGGATAAAATAAGAGAGGCTGCAAAATCTGCAACATCATTAGATGCTAAAACGATGACCCGTACAAGGAGTGCTTTGATGATCAAAATGGAGTCCTTGCTTTCTATTTGGATTGAAAATCAAGTTGCGCATAGAATACCATTAAGTAAAATGGTAATTCAGACGAAAGCAAAAAACTTATTTGATGACATAAAAAGTAAAGCAGCAGTATCCAACGATAATGCTAGTGGTAGTAAAGACAAGAATGAAACATTTGAAGCTAGTCAGGGCTGGTTTGAGAGATTCAAAGTTCGAGCAAATCTGCACAGCATTGCTCTTAAAGGCGATGATATAACTGCTGCAGAACGCGCTACCCGACAGAGTTAAAAGCATTAATTCATGAAGGAGGCTATGATCCGAAACAGGTCTTTAATGTTGACGAGACTGGGTTATTTTGGAAACGTCTACCTAAAAGAACTTTCATATCTAAAACAGAAAAATCTGCGCCAGGATTTAAAGCTAGCAAGGATAGATTGACTCTTCTTCTTGGTGGTAATGCAAATGGTGATTTTAAATTTAAACCATTTCTCATTTATCAATCAGAAAATCCAAGAGCTATGAAAGGTTGTTCAAAGAATCTGCTTCCTGTCCACTGGCGAGCAAACAAAAAATCATGGATGACAACATCATTATTTCAAAACTGGGTTTTAACTTGTGCTATTCCAGAAATTAATGCTTATTGCAACAAGGAAAACTTAAACTTCAAGGCTTTGGTCCTAGTAGATAATGCTCCTGGCCACCCAGTTTATGTTGATGAGTTGTCAGAAAATGTGAAATTTGTATTTTTGCCGCCTAATACGACAACAGTTATTCAGCCGATGGATCAGGGAGTAATATCGACTTTTAAAAGTTATTACCTTCGATGAACATTTAAACTTCTTTTAAGTGAGACTGATGGACAAGATAAGACTACCATGCTAGAGTTTTGGAAAAAGTTCAACATTATGAAAGCCATAGAAATTATTTCTGATTCGTGGGAGGAGGTTAAACCATCTTGCATGAATGGTGTTTGGCGCAAAATATGGCCTGAATGTGTTCACCGAATATGCGCTGCAGAAAATGACGGTACACCAGCTGTTCGTCATGAAATTTCTAATTTAGCTACTAGAGTCTAATTTTGAAGGTATGGAGGAGACTGACATAAATGAATTGCTAACCTCGCACAACCAAGAATTCTCTAATGAAGAACTATTGCAACTGGAATTGCAATTTGCTAATGAAGAAGGTGACAGTGACCGTTCAATAGAGATCTCCGAAAAACAAAATTTAACCTCAAAACAAATTTCCAAAGCGATGTGTTTGATTGACGAAGCTATGGAGATTTTTTTAAAAAACGATCCTGACAGCGGAAGGAGTTTTAAAGTGTCCCAGGCGGTAGCTACGAATATCAATTGCTACAAGGAAATTTATTTTACGTTGAAAAAAAAAGCTGTTCAGCAAACATTGGACCAATCTTTTGTGAAAGAAAGCCGACTTACGACAACACCCATTATGGATTCATCAGAATATGATTAATTTTAATTTTGTTTTTCATAAATTAATTGAATAGTTTATTTTGTTTTAATTGAATACTTTTTTTTGTTTTTTGTATGTATATAATAAAATTTTATATTATTTTTGTTTTTTTAATGTTTACTTTGTTCAATTTTCTTTTTAAAAAGTAGTATTTTCGTAACCCTGGAACCTATCTTCGATCTTTACATGGTTTGCTATAGAAAATCTTAATTCACTTTGCGTCGTTTCAATTTGCGTCGTGTTTTTTTGGAACGTAACCCCGACGCAAAGTGAGGTATTGGTTAGTAAATGTCAAATTATCCCGTTAACATTAGTTCCTTTAAAAGTCACATTGGCGCTACGATCTTATTTCCCATCGCCTATATCTCCTGTATCAAGGGTAGCAGGAGATAAAAAAACAATAATGGTACCTTCAAAACTGCGAATTGAATAATACAACAACAGTGACATTTACGTCAGTTGTAGTAGAAGGCTTGAGAAAGGAGCGTGTGTTTTGTTTTCAACCATAGCGTAATCTGTTTTTCACAAACGTCAGCTAGAAATGGAACCTGCACGTGTCTTGGGTATTGTGACTGTTGAAGATCAGAGGTCGGACATTAAAATCGAAACTTTACGTGGCAGAAATCCAACAGATATCCGCAATGCTATAAGTGAAGTTTGCAGTGATTTAACAGTGGACCGTAGTTGGGTTAATCACAGTCTAACGAGTGAAGGGGTCCAAATTCCCCACGGACAAAAAAAAAATCGGAGAGCTCAATCAAAAGTCAAACAAATGATGATCTCTATGACAATGCTCGCTCCAACATCGGGAATGTCGTAACCGAAAAACTGCGTGAGTACGGTTGGGAAGTGTTACCTAATGATCCCTACAGTCCGGACGTGAGTCCATCAGACTTCGACATATTCCCAAAGCTGAAACAACCTAAAGGTACGGTTTCCTACACGCGACAAGCCGCGGCGACTAGTCGCGCGACACCTCTGCGTATAGGCAAATTGTAAGAAGTGGTTTCCTCGGCGCGACCGCGACTGCGCGGCAAATCGTCTGCCGCGGCGACAAACGAATGACTGGTATTGTAGGAGTACTCCGCGACAGTCGCCGGCAACAGGATGGCGAAATCAGCATTTTCAGCCGCAGATGATGGGAAATTAGTTGAAGAAGTTCGAGAAAATAATGTTTTGTATGATAGGATCAATGATAAGTATAAATATCTATGTAATATATAAAGACGAAATATGGATGGGAATTGAAGAGAAAATAGAAAAATTAGGTAATTGTAAATGAAATAATATGAAAAAACTTAATGCTGCTATAAATTGAAATTTACATTTGTAAAATGTAATTATTTTGTAAAATAATTCGCTTCATTTCGAACTGCAGCTGTCGCGTCTAGGAAAACAGTAATGCTCTGCGACTAGCGATCGGAGTAAAGTGCTGCCGTTACCCAAGCCATTCGACAGATGAACAGAGATGGTGTCTTGGATGGAATAATAAAGCTTCCCAGACGTTGGGACGCGCTCATTGAGAAGCAGGGAGACTATGTTAAATAATTGTAAATAGATAGTGTGATAAAAATAAACAAATGAATAAACTAACAATTGTATGCATTATTCATAAAATGACCCTCGTATTATATTGTTTTAAAATACAGATAAAAGATTAGTGAATATATATGATGAAATCTAACACCAAAGACCGTTTCATTTGAGTCTTTATTTCGTCATTAATAACAATATAAATGTGTAATTAGCCTGTTAAGACGGTCACGGTCACGCAATCCCAATCGAAATGAGCATTTTTGGAATGACGCGAAAATTAAACCAACAAAACATCACTTCAAAAGAATGAATATAACAGCGTGTTATTATCCACTTTTTGGTGTACCAAACTGCTTTTATTTCTAGATTTCGTCACATTACAGGCTCGTGGAAAGAGAACTGCAGAATTCTCTGTTGTTTTGACTGGGCCGCAAAATCTGAACACAAATGAATACTTTTCTTATACGTACATATTTGGAAGTGAAATTTACGGCAACGAAAATGTCATGGAGAGAAATGCACAGAGGTTATACTCGTATATTTTGGTTATTTTTTTACCTCGCTAAGAAAGGTATTGGAATCATGCTAAAAATCGCATATCCAGATTTTATTCAATAACACGATTTAAGGTCCATAGAATCCGATTTTAACATTTTTACAATGATGTCTGTGTTTGTGGATGTGTGTGTGAGGTTGTTGGAGGTACGATTTCTCAAGTTCTATACGACTACAGACCTGTTTGACTACGGAGTCTTCAATCTAACATTAATGGGGACAGTTGAATAGATTTTGGTACCAATTGGAAAACCGGATTTTTTTTTATTATTAGTATTAAAGAACGTAAAATTCTCTATTCGATACATTTTAAAATTTTATTATATCTTTTATATATTGAGATAAGAACGTAGTATATAAAATAATCTGTTGTAATAAATTTCAGAGCCTAAACAACTCCATAGTAACCATCAGATGTTTGTAAATGACAGAAAAATGTCAGTGTCAAAAACCAATAGTAGTTCATAAACCTATTTGGGCGATATTGACAGCTGAATTCTAAAGCTTGACCTTAAGTCTATTTTATTTAAACGCATGACAGTGGATAAGAACCGATTCAAAACTTGTCATAGTACGAATATGGTTTTATGTAAATTTTAGCTGAAGCTAAATCTTAGACCTGTTTTTTTTTGCAACATAGTAGTAAAACGTCAAATTACGTTTTTATATTAAATGAAGAAGTTTAATTAACACTATTGAAGATTTTTTCTGTGATATTGGTAAGTTTACTATTTCTTGTTGTACGAGTATAACAATAATAACAATTAAATATTTAAAATTATAGCTATATACACATACCCATCAGAAATCCGGTCAAGAAATTGCAATAAATTCTAACATAATATAGAAGTGTAGGAAAAAACTTCCTCAAAAAATAAATTTAAAATTATAAAAATAATCTAAACATAAAGAAAAGACATGAGAAATTTATAGGGCGCGAGCAGTCATATGACTTTGTTGGACTTGACAAGCAGATATGGGGAGGGCCTGATTTAGAATGACAGTTAGTAATTATGTACATAGATGTCAAATGTCAATTTTCCATCCGAAATTTCATGATTTTCCAATTCCATGTGGTTTATTTCCCTCGACAAGTAAATTCCACATTCCTGGTGACAAATTAACCACGTGAAAAATTATGACATTTGAATTTATTTTATATAAATTATTACTAACTGTGATTTTGACAAGGACCTTGATATATGCTTGTCTAGGCCAAGTGTGACAAACTAACTACGTGAATTTAGAAAATCTTGAAATTTTTATCTGCTTGTCAAGGCCAAAAATGTCACATAACTGCTTGCGCCTTATACATATGTAACCAAAAGCGGACGTGGCGAGAGGTATTGTGCTGGCCACAACAGATTTTTTTTTTTAAAGTAAATATAACATTTTTATACAGTGGTTCTATATTTGTCGCACCTCACATCTGGATTCAAATACATAAATAAATATTTGTGAAATTTAGTACGATACTTTGAATTACTTATTTAACGTCCATAAGGTTTTATGAATATGTCACCTTTGCATTATCTAAAAATTTGAAAATATATTGAATAATTAAAATATATGGAAGTATTTTTTATTAGTTCCTACGGAGTCGCTCTATTTATGTTCGATACTGTATAACACAGTCAGTCACAATATATACAAAATTTATGAAATATAATATGATTTGAAAGACTTAACTTGAAAGAACGTTTCATTTGACTTTTCCTTTCGTCATTAATAAAGATATACTCGTAAATGTATAGTAAATCTTTTGAGACTTGCTGCCCGAGTCACGCAATCTAAATTTAAATGAGCATTTTTGCGATGTGCTGAAGCGAACGTTAAAGCAATAAAAATCACTTGAAAACAATAAATAAAAATATTGGAACATCCAACATTCGTGTATATGTATATAGGCTGTTCATTTTATTTTGTCCACTGTTGCTATCTCGAGAAATGTAAAAGCTACGAGCTCGGTTAGATTAGCAAACAATTTCTATTTTACAAGACTATTTTAATGAGCATAAAAAATATTTTTTTCAACCAGTGGTTCACAAACTGTTTTTAGCTAAAATAAGTGTGCCATGGATGAAACAGGTTGAATATGGATTCAGATTTTAGAGTGCTGTGACCGAAACAATAGCACTATTTATATGTGTGTGTGTGTGTGTGTGTGTGTGTGTGTGTGTGTGTGTGTGTGTGTGAGGATTTGGAGGTACGATATCTCAAATTTTATAAGACTAAAAACCTGTGTACAGTAAAAATTTTGAAAGATGCCCGATCAAGGTCATCTACGAATTGTATAAATTCAGATTTTCTACTCCGCCCATTCTGACAAATTCAGTAATGTCGTTTGCTTAGTTTTTATGTTAATTCGTTCATGATAAAGATGACCTTGATCGGACATCTTTAAAAAAATTACTGTACCTACGGATTCCTCAATCTAACAGTAATGGGAAGAGTTGAATAGGTTCTGATAACAATTGGACAACCGGAAGTGGTAGTTTAAAAAAATTGTAAATATTACTTTTTGAAAATTTGTTACTACAAATAATAAAGATAATTAAATTCTCAATTTGACACATTTAATTTTTTATTATATCTCGTATAGGTTTGAAGATATAGTATATAATAATATAGAAAAATCAGTTGTAATAAATCTCGTTGTCCAAAAAACAGTTGAGATATTTAAATGTTTGTAATTGACAGATAAATGCAAAATGTTAGTGTCAAAAGTCAGGAGTTTTACTAACATTACTGGAAGATTTTTCTGAGAGATACGAGTATATTTAATATATATTATTGTATTATTAATTAAATATGTATTAAATTTTAGGCAGGTTAATATGCATTACATATATCCTTAAGAAAAACCGCTAATACCGTGAATGAATTTGAAGAATTTTGAACATTTTAGAATAGTGGGACAAAATTTCTCATAGAATGGAAGAAGAGATACAATTTGTGTGTACAAGAAATGTTAAATTCGTTAGGTACTAATAGGGCGCGAACAATTATGTGACTTTGTTGGTCTTGGCAAGCAGATATGAGGATCTGTGTCAGAATGACGGCTGGTAGTTATTTACATAGATGTCACAATTGTCATATGTCATAATTTTTCATTAAAAATTTCAAAATATTCTGATGTTTATTTGTCATCCATAGTATGGAAAATACTTGTCGAGGATAATAATCCACATAGATTTAGAAAATCATAATGTTTTGAATAAAACTTATGATACTTGACACCTATGTACATTATTACTAGCTGTCATTCTGACAAGGACTCCCACATCTGCTTGCCAAGGCCAACAAAGTCATATGACTACCCGCGCCCTATGCAACATAAAATGAAAATGGCGAGAGGTATTGTGCGGGCTACAACAGATTTTTATTATAAGTAATAAATGATTATATGGTTGAATTCAGAAAAAATACTCTATCGAATAGGCCTAAAAAATAAATATCATCCAATTTAAAAAATATATAACTTTATGTTGTAACTTGAGAACCACTGGTTTAAAATAGTATATTATGTGGCAAGTGTGTGAAGCTGAAATTTTTACACGAGGTGGAGATTGCGACACGAGCCGAAGGCGAGTGTTGCAAACCACCCGAATGTAAAATAGGCTTCACACACGTGTTACATACTATACTTTTTCTACGACCTTGCAATAAAATATATTTTTTTATATAAATTAATAACACATTTCTCACAAAGTTGTTATTTCTACGGACTATTTACCAACACATGATTTACGTGTATATAAAGATATTCATTGTATGTGTTAAAACTGAACTATTTACTTCACGCACACTATGCGTGAAGTGACACTTCACGCACAGTGTATATTTACTTCACGCACACTATGCGTGAAGTGACACTTCACGCACAGTGTACAAAAAATCAAGCTTCACACATAAAAATTGATACGTGAAGTACTCACTTCACGCATGGGAATAGAAAAACATATTTTCTTCACTATTCGGATGTTCCCCTTGGTCTTCTATAAGATTGTTTTAGAGTATTTTATTGTATCTTTAATAATATAGAAATTATTTGAGGTAGCTCGTTTAGCTGTTACAGCCTGTATATATTGATATGTTTGGGAAATACAGACAATGTTCATACCTTGTAGTTGCTTTATTTACACCATAAATAATGTTTAAATAAATATAGACAGGCATAGGTTATAGTTCGTAGCACAGCTGGCCGACGACAGACAGAAACGTGTCCTGTCACCTGAAAACAGCAACTCGTCGTGGTAGTGTGCGAACCTACATTTAGTGCCTATACATAATTACTAAATAAATATACTAATAAATATAAATGACAATACATATCACTCCTTCCGGGTTTAGTTGAACATAAGTCTATCCGGTGCTCGCCTAATTCTCGTAGATCGACGGAGTACAGGGCTCGCGGAAACGGGATTAGGGATGGCGGGTATTTCTTCTTGGCGTTCGGGAAAAGGTTCAAGTACGGACATACCAGTTTTAGGCATTTCTGGTTCGGGGTCCTGTGGCAATTCTTCTTCCCTTTTATTCGGAATGGTTATTTTCTCATAAGATGCTGGTTCTTCTTTAATTGTCTGTTCTTCCCTAATTTCGCTCTTAAACGGTTTAATATCATCCAAGTGTACTACCATTCGGATTTCATTTGCACAATTTATCAAATAAGTTAGCTCACTTAGTTTCTTAGTAACTTTGCCTGTTATCCAAACTGGTTTCGCACCTCGTTTATTGAGAACCCATACATATAGTCTCCCTCCGTGTAAAAACGAATTTTCTGTTTCATTTTATTTTTGTTACTGTCTTTTAAAAATATGGGTTTCAGTAACTGTAGTTTTGTCTTAGGGGTTTTCTTAATCAAAATTTCTGCTGGTGTTTGTCCTGTTATCGTGTTTGGTGTATTTCGATATTTTAGTAAGAAAATATCCAGCATGTGTTCAAATGACATTTTCTTACCAAGTTTGTCATTTTCAAAAAATTGTTTACCCAGATTTTGTTTTACCACATGCACAAACTTTTCGGCCGTTCCGTTGGACTTTGGATGTAAGGGCGGTGTCGCAATATGTTGAATGCCATTCGCTACACAGAATTTCTTAAATACCTGTCCATTAAATGGAGGACCATTGTCCGTCACCACCTGATCAGGGAGACCAAATACCGAAAACCTTTTTCTTAGACTATTTATAGATATACATACAAAGACTGGTAAATGAGCAAACAATTTTCGTTTTACAAGGTAAATTTAAAGAAAATAATTTAAGTTTTTCGACGAATGGTGCGCAAAATACGGGACCTAACTTTTTTATTTTAAATGAGAACATTTATTTGCTCATTCGTTGGAGAATTTAATTCTGAATTCAGTAATATAATATTTTTATACCCTTACATAACGATGTTTTTTGAGAAAAATTCATATAAAGTTTTATATTAATTTGATTAAAATATGGCTATAATAAGAGTGTTACGAATGGAAAAAATCTGATGTGGCCAACACAATACCTCCCGTTTAATTACACTGAAAAACGGGCCACTCAAAATACTTTTTTATTTATAATTATTTTTTAATTTTTTTAAATATTTGTAAACTAGGCTTAGCGGTTCACAAATCATAGTATTTAGCATGATGTAGCGCTTTGGGTTTGACCGTGTCAAATGAGATAACCTATATACATTTTTATATATTTGTAATCTACGTAAAATTATGAATTCAACGATATACTTGAAGTGCATTTTTGTTGAGGTATAAATTACAAAAAATATATCAAGCAATATGTGAAAACAGTTGAGATAAATTAAGTAATATTTAAGTTAATTGTTTAAATAGTAAGTTATTTTTGTATTGTTACAAAAAATTATCGATTTGTAATCACAGCCTAGATATGGCCATATGGCTTACCAGGTTAATTATTCATATTTTTCTCTTATTTCTTCAATAAAAATTCACTTCGTCCATATCGTTGAATTCGTAATCTTACGTAGATTCCAAATATATAAAAATAAACACGGTGTCTCGTTTGAAATATGAAAGTTAATGTCACTTACGGTCAAACTATAAGCCAAATACCTTGATTTGTGAGCTCCTAAGCCTAGTTTACAAATATTTAAAGAGAATTAAAAAATAATTATAAATAAAAAAGTTATTTTGAGTGTGCCGTTTTTTATACATATGTATACATACTGATGAAAATTGATTATACTTTCAAGTTTTTACGAGTATGTTTCAAATTTTCCCAACACAAAAATATATTTTGATATAAAAAAACCTCCACAAATCATGATATTATATTATTTATTATCATCCGTTTTTCGTTTTGTATTGCAAACATTTTTATTTCTTTCTCCATATTATTACATCCTGCACTCAACAAGTCATGCTTGATATTCCTGCAGCGTATAGCTATGTTTACATAGGAGATTCCTTGCTGCAGGAAGATATCACATGCAGTGTATATCGATCGTATTGCTCCTGCCTGTTTTTCCTGCACATGATGTTCAGACTCAACAGAGTGGAAGAGATACAACGCGTACTGCTTCTCTATACAGATTATTTATAGGTACTCTAGTACAGATCATGCACTAATGATACAGAACAAGAGATATGGATAATTGGAATTTTATTTTAAAGGAGTTTTATACTTTTTTATTGCTCCCATTTTATATTTTTCTTTCTAAAAGCTGAACCAATAATACAAATATTATGAAGTTGGCAGCTCTATTTATATAATTTTAACTGGTAGGTATCGAATTTCGAAGTGCCATGTTCGTATTAATACTCATTTTTGGGTAATTACCCAAAATTCAAACTACAAATCAGATTTTTGAGATGTTAGAAATTATTTCTTTTACTTAAAACTTGAATCAATAGTTTATGGACAAGTATTATAAAACATTTAACCTACGATTGAAATTTAGTTGATCACTAAATTATTTTTATCGTATACAGGGTGTTTCCTTTAAAACAACCAGCGCTTTTTTGGGCGAACTAATGACTTTAGAGAAAAATGTTATATACAAAAAAATACCAGGAAAAAGGGCTTAATTTATGGGGAATAATAAATAAAAAATTCAACCAGTGGTTCTCAAACGGTAGAATAAAATTATATTTTTTTAAATGGCAACCTATATAATTTTTTTGTCCATTAGATAGAGAATTTTTTTCTGATTTCAACGATATAAATATGATATGGGGTTGTATAACAATTATTTCGAGAAAAATGATATTAAAAGAAATAATTTTACAATATTGAAGTAGGCTATGCAATAAACAACTATTAATACGACTATTGCCTAGGTTACGATAGTATATTATTTTCTTATATCTAAAATAACTTGTTTTACTAAGAATGTTTTACTAAGAAATTCATAATAACAAATGAACTACATAACGAAGAAATATCAAAAAATAATAGTACTAACATAAAAAGAAAAACAATATGATTGAAATTATTTACAAATTTATGCAACCTTAGGTATTTTTGGTATTTTTGCACTTAAGAGTACTAATTTTTATTATAATTTGTGCTCGAAAACACCTCCTTGGTTTTGAAGACAAAGTTCAATTCTTCATCTCAATTCGGAAGATGTAGCACATCTAATAGATTGAGCATTTAAGTCTCTAATTGCTTGACGAATGTTATTTTTCCATTCATCCTCAGTTGTTGGAGGAACACTAAACACTTGGTTTTTAAGATAGCCCCAGAAAAAAAAGTCTAATGGAGTTAAATCAGGCGATCTAGTATTTGTTTATTGCATAGCCTACTTCAATATTGTAAAATTATTTCTGATTTTTAATATCATATTTCTCGAAATAATTGTTATATAACCCCATATCATATTTATATCGTTGAAATCAGAAATTCTCTATCTAATGGACAAAAAATTTATATAGGTTGCCATTTAAAAAAATATAATTTTATTCTACTGTTTGAGAACCACTGGTTGAATTTTTTATTTATTATTCCTCATAAATTAAGCCCTTTTTCCTGGTAATTTTTTGTATATAACATTTTTCTCTAAAGTCATTAGTTCGCCCAAAAAAGCGCTGGTTGTTTTAAAGGAAACACCCTGTATAATAACACAGGAAATTACAATTAGTTTCCCCGAATTGCACCAATTTTTTAATTGAAAATTTGACAAAAATTAAAGAAAATGAACGATTATACAAAAAATACATTTTATACGTATATAAATATTTTTTATTTTAATTTGATTTTTCCTTAATGCCGAATTAAAATATTGGTGCAACTGGGTATTACCAACCAAATTTTAATCTCGGATTAAATGTTTTATAATACAGGGTCAAAATATTTTAAAAATTAGTATTTCTCTAAAAATGGCATTCCATTGTGATGACATCATTTAGTTAATTTATATGAGCCAGATAATGAAACCGATTGATCTAGTCCATGGAACTGACATCTATAAATAGTGTACTTTATAACTTTAAATTAGGACAGTACCTATATAATGAAAATTATTTTCTCTTTACTGATACAGTAGAGCGTCAATAATACGGACGTCAAAAATCCGGACGATCGATAATTCGGATTCGATTCTGGGGAAAAATTTTTTTGCTTGTAAAGGAACAATGTTTGTATACAGCAACAAAAACGACCAAAACGTGTAATTTCTTATTAATAATGAATAGTTTCATTTAGCCGCTCATCTTCTCTAAACATCAGTAATTTATGACCGATTGCAGCTAATATTTTGCGTTGTAGATACCCAAAAAGTATTTTATTAGTTCATTTTGAAAATCCGGACACGTCAAAAATCCGGATGGGGTCCGGTCCCAATTAATCCGGATTATTGACGCTCTACTGTAATTGATTTCAATAATAGTAAGAATTGATTACAACAATTAACATATAATAACAAAAAATAATTATAAAATAGATTTAAAATTGATCATGAAAATAGTCTTAAAAATCTGATGTGGCCAATACAAAAGCTCCCGTTTAATTTAATTTTTATTCATGTAAATACTTCACTTCACTCCCCACGCCAGCAATAAGTGCCCGTGAGGTGACACCTGGTAAACGTCCGCACGGTACAAAAATGTCATCATCGTTACCGAAATCTGTGTACAAAGCAAATTGGCACACTCAGCAATGGGTAATATGCCGTGACGATATATTTATTTTATTTATTTATATACTTACCTATATTCCTACATATTTACTTATGCTGGTAACTATTAAGTTCCTTTCCATATAATTATTGTTCTATTTACTATTTTCTTTTTAAAACGTTACTATTATTATTTGAAATGCTTAATTTGTTGACAGTGACCTGTCAGTTACATGTATTTGATATCTAAACTATGTAACCATGGAGTTGCAGTTAAAACGTAGGCTCCAGGATTAAAATTATAATTTCATAAATTCATAAAATATATACAAAAAGTATTAATGCAAACCTGTAGAAAATTTAAAAAACTTTAATTTTTATAATAACATAAATCGCAAAAAAATAACATTCAAAGGTATTTTTCGAAGAAAAACTATTTTCAGCTTCCAGTAAAGTGCCATTTCCGATTATCTGATTTACACCAAAATCTAATGCTTTCTTTTCATATTAGAATTAGATAAAAATACAAGGTTTTAAAATTTTCTAAACGATAGTATTTGAGTTAGAGCGTAAAGAGGATCCACACACACACACACACACACACACACACACACACACACACACACACACACACACACACACACACACACACACACACACACACACACACACACACACACACACACACACACACACACACACACACACACACACACACACACACACACACACACACACACACACACACACACACACACACACACACACACACACACACACACACACACACACACACACACACACACACACACACACACACACACACACACACACACACACACACACACACACACACACACACACACACACACACACACACACACACACACACACACACACACACACACACACACACACACACACACACACACACACACACACACACACACACACACACACACACACACACACACACACACACACACACACACACACACACACACACACACACACACACACACACACACACACACACACACACACACACACACACACACACACACACACACACACACACACACACACACACACACACACACACACACACACACACACACACACACACACACACACACACACACACACACACACACACACACACACACACACACACACACACACACACACACACACACACACACACACACACACACACACACACACACACACACACACACACACACACACACACACACACACACACACACACACACACACACACACACACACACACACACACACACACACACACACACACACACACACACACACACACACACACACACACACACACACACACACACACACACACACACACACACACACACACACACACACACACACACACACACACACACACACACACACACACACACACACACACACACACACACACACACACACACACACACACACACACACACACACACACACACACACACACACACACACACACACACACACACACACACACACACACACACACACACACACACACACACACACACACACACACACACACACACACACACACACACACACACACACACACACACACACACACACACACACACACACACACACACACACACACACACACACACACACACACACACACACACACACACACACACACACACACACACACACACACACACACACACACACACACACACACACACACACACACACACACACACACACACACACACACACACACACACACACACACACACACACACACACACACACACACACACACACACACACACACACACACACACACACACACACACACACACACACACACACACACACACACACACACACACACACACACACACACACACACACACACACACACACACACACACACACACACACACACACACACACACACACACACACACACACACACACACACACACACACACACACACACACACACACACACACACACACACACACACACACACACACACACACACACACACACACACACACACACACACACACACACACACACACACACACACACACACACACACACACACACACACACACACACACACACACACACACACACACACACACACACACACACACACACACACACACACACACACACACACACACACACACACACACACACACACACACACACACACACACACACACACACACACACACACACATACACACACACAGAACACCGTGAAAATGTTAAAATTAGATTATAGGGACCTTAAAACGTGGTCATGTATACCAAAATCTCGATATGCGAATTTTAGCACGATCCCTATACCTCCCTTACCAAGGGTAGCGAGAGTTATAAAGCAATTTATTTTCATTATGTATGTAAATAGTAGGTATGTCGAAGTCGAATTGCAGTTTGAGTAGAACCGTCATGTTTAGTATTGATTTTTGACGAATCACTAATATTTTTGACGATGAATTACGAAATAGAATAAATCCTCGTTTAAATTCATTTTTGATATTATTTACCGTCACATGTGACAAATCCAAAGCAGCACAAACTCTCTAAAATCTAATAATATTGAGAAATAAGTACCTACATAGGAAATACAGGTCTCTCATGTGATAACCTCAAAATATAATACATCTTCTATAGACGAGAATGGAACGAGGGGAATATTAAATTCTCTATCTGCAAATATTTTATTATATTATAGATTTAAAGATAAAGAAATATAAGGTATATAATAATCTGTTGTAATAAATCTCACAGCCCAAACGCCATGGAAACCAATTGAAAAATTAAAATGTTTGTAACTGACAGATAAATCTCAGTGTCAAAAATCCAAAGACATTACTAAAGATTTTTTCTGGGAAGTATATACATATATTATTTCTTATTGTATTAATAGTTAAATATTTAAAATTACAGGTATATTACATATATTCTTCAAAAATACTGTCAATCTCGACAATGAATTGGAAACATTTCGAAAAATTAGAAGAGTAGGACAATTCTTCATAAAATATAAATTGTGTATCGACACATTCCTATTTATTCCTAAAAGTGGGTAAAATGTTGAAAATTGAGAATTTATTATCGACGATAATTTGAGATCGCAAGAGATGTGACAGAGATGAACCTTTAGAAAAATTTGTGTAGTTGGAATATCAGTCAAAGTAACCTGAATGGGGACACAGGATTTTTTTCAGTTCCGAGCTGTCAGTGAACAGGTAGAACACCTAGAATTTATTCAGCAAACATTAAAGAGTTCTTCCATTAGTTTTGATTTACCAAAACACAATGAAAATGACAGATATTTAAGCAACTGTCATTTGAACGTCAAAATCAACGTACGTGTGATTAAAACATAATGCAAAATCTAAACTTTTGCAAACCCGTTATTTTGTACGTCCGTTATTAAAGACGTAATGTTAACGTTGACGGAATATACACGTCCACTTACAAAAACTCCCTAATGACTAAAAATTTCCAAATACAGTAAAAAAAATTAAAGATGTCCGATCAAGGTCATCTGTATCATGAACGAATTAACAAAATGGCATACATTTATCTCTTTTCTTTGCAAAGGCAATAAGCGTGTGTGATAAGTGATAAGGATGGATATAACACGCTTGTCTTTCAAAAATTCATATTATTTCGAATAAGTTAGGACATTCCACTTTAAGACGATGCTCGTTGTTGATAATACTTTCGCTATAACGTAAGTTTATTTATTAATTCAGATATATTACCTTGATTCATAGCCGTACGAATAACGTTATTTCCTGGCAGTGTCACTCGCACTGACATTGCGTAAGTATCTTATTTGGTTTTACTTTTGGTAATAAACTTACCAGTTGACTTATTTTTGAATTTTAAATGCTTTTATTGTAACATATATTTTTATAATGATAAAATAATAGTAGTATCTTATGTACCCTCATAAAAACTAAGCAAACGACACTACTGAATTTGTCAGAATTGGCGGAGCAAAGATATGAATTCATACAATTTGGAAATGACCTTGATCGGACATCTTCAAAAATGTTATTGTTTTTTGGGTTTCAGTGTGTCCAGACTTTTATTTGTAAAATTGAAACATTCAGTGTTAAAATGATGAAACTTGGTAAAATGTCCCCAAATTCGTATTTCGGCCCATTTTTGGGTGCTAGGTGTATTAGGCGAAAATGTTGATTTAACTAAGAATTTCTCAAGAACACATGTACACGAAATTATATCAGTAAGAATCTCGTTTTTCATCTGGACCTATTTTTGGGTTAACACTTAATTTCATGCTAAAATAGAAAAATCTGATGTGACCAACACAATACCTCCCGCCATTTAATTTTTATTAATTTAAATACATACATATGGGGTCTCGTTGCCGCGTGCCTGAGTCTGGTTGCGAATCTGGGAAACCCAATTCGATCCCGATCAACGCCAAATATTTCGTATTTTCACAAAATTGACCCCTGTGGTGCACTCTTCACGCCAGCAATCAGTGCTCGTGAGGTGACGCTTGGTAAACGCCCGTACGATATAAATATGTCATTATCATTACCGAAATCTGTGTACAAAGCAGATTAGCACACCCAGCAATGGGTACTATGCCGTAATAATATATTTATTTATTTTTTATTTAAATACATACCTACATATTTACTAATGGTAGAAATTATGTATTTTAAGTTCCTTCCCATATAACTATTGTTCTATTTACAATTTTTGTTTTAAAACGTTACTATTATTAATTTAAAATGATGTATATTATGTTCCTTTCCATATAACTATTGTTCTATTTACAATTTTCATTATAAAACGTTACTGTTATTAATTTGAAATAATTATTTTTTGACAGTGACATTTATCTATCAGTTAGATACATTTGAGCTGAACTGTGTAACCATGGAGTTGTATTTAAAGCATAACTCCGAGGTATAATTTTTATATTATTTTATAAATATATCCACAAAGTATATAGAAAAAGTATTAATGCAAACCTGTAGAATATGAAATAATCTTTAATTTTTATAATAACAAATTGCGAAAAAAAAGGTATTTTTTGAAGAAAAACTATTTTGAGCTTCAAGTAAACTGCCATTTCCTGTTATCCAACTTACACCAAAATCTAATGACTTTTTTCCATATTAGAATAAGGTCGAAATATTAGATTTCAAAAATTTCTGAACGATAGTATTTGAATTAAAGCGTAAAGAGGATCCACACACATACACACATCTTCGTGAAAATGTTAAAAATGGATTCTAGGGACCTTAAAACGTGGTCATTTACCAATATCTCGATATGCGATTTTGCAAGATCCCTATACCTCCCTTACCAAGGGTAGCGGGAGGTAAAAAAGTTAGATACCTAAAAAAAACTGGAAGACAAGGTCAAAATTAAGACATAACAATAGGAATAATATATTACTTCAGAAGTGTGATATGTTTCAATCTTTCATTACAGCCGGCGGTTTATGAATTTTAATGAGAGGCGAAGCCTCGAGGTCGGATACAGTGCGAGGCTGTGATGAAACTCCCGCCGAAATATGTATACTATTTTATTCATAATAAAACTTTTTTAAATCGATAATTATCAAAACAAATCAGGGCATCAAACCCGAACCCGAACCGAACCAAAACCGGAACCAAACCGTAACATTTTAGCAAACCCAAACCCAGAACCGAACCTCAAATATATTTTTCAATTGAACTCGAGTCGGAACCGAACCGAGTATTAAAAATCGGGTTCAGGGTTCAGCTCCGGTTCAGGTTCATTTTGAGTTCGAAACGTACGCGTAATAGTAATACAGCCGATAATCGAGGCCTGTGTTATCTGTTTGTGAAAATTGTGTTCGTGTTCTTGTCTTTACGTCTGGCTCACATTTTAAATTATTTCTATATATAGGTTGTTATACCAAATACAATTCAGTTTTCATTGGGTCGAACCGAACATGAACCCAATACCTAAACCCGGAACAAAACCGCAAATTTTATTATTGGTTAAACCAGAACCGCACCCGAACCCATCTCTCAAAAAATAAATTAACCTGAACCTGAACCGAACCCAGTTTTTGGCGGGTTCGATGCCCTGAAACAAATCATTGAGCTATACTTTACTTTTATTAATATTTTTTCTACAGTCTACATAGAAAGTAGCCATTTGCGCTCTCTTTTGTCAACGCAAAATGGCACTTTGCCGCTCTAGCGCGACAAAGTAGAAAAAACGCTCGCTGTCTAAATTTCTAACTATACAATGTTGAGAAATGTCACTTGTCTAGATTTTTAATGGAAACGTTTAGTCAGGAACTAATGGCACTGTAGTGACACAGTTACCACCTTTACAAATCAATCTGACATATAACTGCTCTGTCGGAATATTATATAGCCAAAAAACGCCGCACTGTTGTGAAAATAAAATAGGGCATTCATTTACAAAAACGAAAGTATAAAATGTTTAGATTAGATTGAAGCAATAGGTCAAGAAGTATGGGAAATAACGATAAATTAAAATTAAATATAAAAGACGTTTTTTCTTTATATTAATCCTTATTAACTGAGTAGTAGTGTAAGTACAAAGTGTACATTTTATTATTTTTTGTTAGGGTGGAGGACCCCACTGTGGCGACTGTAGAAAAAATCTTGTGTGTGTTTCGAGCGCAAATGGACATTGTCGATTTCGAGAGAACAACCTCTCAATCGACAATGTCCTATTTTGCGCTCTTAATACACAAATAGCTATTGTGACAGCTCCAGTAAAATTTGTTTAGCATACTTTAATATAGAGATCTATTACAGTGTCACTAAGCAACCCTACATAAATAGTTCCCACCCGTAGGGGAAAGCTTAATCAGTCATTTTCCACCCATGAGATTGTCATTGCAGTTAGGAATGACGTTTCCCAACCTCTAAAAGGTTCAGAATCGACATATTACTATATAATGATTGTGAATAAAACTTATTTTCTCACACAAATTCAAAGACACCATACATTTTTCAGGGTTTTTACTTCTAAAATGCAAAATTTCATGAATAAATTACCAAACAACAATTTTTCCGTTAAATATACATAAAGAGAATACAGAAAGAAAATTACAGCTACAATGCTAGATTCCCAAAGGACATTTTGTTGATTACTATCTAACGGAGTCGAAATTTTTGGTGATTACCTTTAGAAATATAAATTGGAATGCTGAAATAAGATTACGACACACTAGGGAATCAAAAAGAATTGAATTCAACGAGAAATCGAATGTAACCAACCACAAATGCAAAAAGTTTTGTTGCCGTAACATATATTTCCACAAATATCTACAAATTCAATCGAATTTTTAATAAAAACAAAAGTAATTATGAACGTATATTTCATCCTAAATCAAATATCTATTATACTTCAACTTTTTTCAATTTCGTTCGACAAAAGACAATCACCCTCGTACTTGTAGAAAGTTGAACATCGTCCAATTAGTTGTCAATTGTTCGATAAGAATCCCATATATCTCCCAGCACGCGAACTTGTGATTGGATAACGCAATTACACGTAGCAAACAGTCGAAGATCGTCCCAGGATAAAACCGATGCGTTCCTTCAGGGTAACCTGATCAGATCGATTACAGAGGAGTCTTCATAAGCCCTAAGGAAAGGATACCCACCCCAGTCTTGAGGGATACACTCACACTTTAAATTAATTATCCTGTGCACTTCAACAAATGGAAGATATGGATGTTTACATAACAAATTCTGAGAACCGGGAGTGGTTATAGATCTGAGATGCCTGAGAAAACAAAAAAGAAAAATGGAAAATGACAGATTATGAAAGACTCTAAAGATTATATTTCCTGTATTCAAATGAATCTTGCTATAAATCATATAATTGTTAGCAACATCTTTTCTTACTGTTTTTTCAAAAATTTCTTTTAAATAAATTTTCTAGCTCTTTCTAGTTTAACACAATATGTAATAAATATCACATTTAACCATTTTAATCAATTAATTATCTGTCATTTGAAGTTAAACTAGCTAGAACTTATAGAACTTTTTTTAGTTTTTGACGAAAATCAGTGTAAAGTACAATTATTTATATAGTTTGTTTCTAAAATAATTTTACTGAAAATTTAAAATCTTTTGCAAGAAAATCTAGGTACAAAATATACAGAATTGACAGAAGGTATTGTGCTGGCCACATCAGAGTTTTTAAAAATATGTCTCGTTTTGTCTTACGATAGACATTGAATAATATTGCACAATATTTGTTATTGTACAATATTACTGATCGTCTGTTGTAGGGTGCATTGAAAAAAAATCTGTTGTGGCCAGCACAATACCTCTCGCCACTTCCTTTTTTGGTTACATAAGTATAGAGCGCGAACAGTTATGTTACATTGTTGGCCTTGACAAGCAGATGTGGGGGCCCGTTTCAGAATGATAATTAGTAATTATGTACATGGATGTCAATTGTCAATTTTTCATTCAGTATTTCAAGATTTTCTAAATACACGTAGTTAATTTGTCACCTGGAGTGTGGAATTTACTTGTCGAGGAAAATAAACCACATGGAATTGGAAAATCACTAAATTTAGAATAAGAAATTTTGATACTTGACATCTATAAACATAATTACTAGCTATCATTCTGACATGGGCCCCCATATCTGCTTGTCAAGGCCAACAAAATCACATGACTACTCGCGCCCTGTATTTAACATTTATTGTATACCTACACGCTACACGAAAAATTCTACTTACGTATATCTATTCCTTATATTTAGATTGTTCAATTTTAAATTCATTTTATGAAGAAAGTTTGTCTTCTAATATTTCGAAATGTTTCCAATTCATTGTCAGGATTGACAGTATTTTTGAAGGATATATGTAGTATACCTTTTATTTTTTAATTTTTAACTATTAATACATTAAGAAATAATATAGGTAATGTATGTACTTCCCAGAAAAAGTCTTCAGAATGTCTCCGGATTTCTGACACTGACATTTATCTGTCAGTTACAATTTAAATTTTCAACTATTTTCCATGGCATTCTTTCGGCTGTAAAACTTATTATAACAGATTATTTTATATATTATATTTCTTTTATCTCTAAATCTATAGAATATATAATAAAATATTTAAATGTATCAGATAGAGAATTTAATTTTCTTTAATATTACCAAGAAAAATTTTCAAAAAATATTATTTTGAAGATATTTTTTCAAGAATCTTCTACTTCCGGTTGTCCAATTGTTACCAAAACCTTTTCAGATCTTCCCATGAATGTCCGATTGGGAAATACGTAGTTAAACAAATTTAAAGTCTTATAGTTTTTGAGTAATCGTCCTTCCAACATCCTACATACATACACACACACACATACATCCACACACACACACACACACACACACACACACACACACAGACAGACATCATCGTAAAAATGTTAAAATCGGATTGTAGGGATCTTAAAACGTGCTTATTCAATAAAATCTGGATATGCGATTTTTAGCATGAATGCAATACCTCTCTTAGCGAGAGGTAAAAATTACAATATATTGTTACTCAAAAATATAATTGCACATTATTATGCAATATTCATCTATCTGCATTTGTATTTATCTATTATTGAAAAATATTGTGACATTAATAATACTTACACGTTTTAACGCATTGGTAAAAGAACAAATTGTATTTTTTTAATAATAATGAATTTTGCAAAATTTAATTCATTTTATTGAACCGAACAGGGATAGCATTAATATACATATTACTACGCCCCACCCTTCATTAAAAAACCAATTTCTTGTAACGGCCAATTTAATTTTTGTCTTTCTTAATAATAATAAGTCATTTTATTGATCACCGTTTAGCAAAAAAATAATATTTGTACATTATACACTCTGTGTGACCAATTGTGATTACACAATACTTGTCATTATGCATTAGTGCATAATCATCAATAAAAGCCCAGCAAAGCTTTGCCATAGACAGAATTATAGGACAATGCAGAATTTTACTATTCTATCCTTTGGTATTTGGTAAAAGGTACCGAGATAAAATTTAGTAACAAGGTGCTGTTCTCTTTTCTTCCCAACAATTATTGTAATAATAAAAAAAATGTTCTATTCGAATATTCGTTGTTTAATCAAAATTTCGGTTATTGTAATGTACAGTGATACAAAAAAACATCCATATTATTTATTTTAGAAAAGATAACAGTCTACAAAGTAATATACATATTTAATTTTTTAATTCAAAATGAAAAGCTATATTTTATGTACCTATTATACATAAAAAATAAACAAAAAATATTAATTTTATAAAATAAATATTGAAAGTAAAAGCCGTATTATGAATTAATTAGGTATACATTTGTTTTAACAAATATAATATTTGTAGAGCATCCTTTGGCTTTTATAACAACAACTAGGCAAATCATTGATGGCACTATAATGTGTCAGTCTTTTTGCAATTTATTTTTTATTTCTTCTTAAGTTTCACGTCGTGTTCGAAACTACCTTCTCATAAAATAAAATATGACTTTTAACCAGGGTATCGAACCCGTCAAAAACTGAGTTCGGTTCAGGTTCAGGTTTATTCATTTTTTGAGAGGTGGGTTCGGGTGCGTTTCTAGTTCAAACATTAATAGAATTTGCGGTTTTGTTCCGGGTTCAGGTTCGGTTCGACCTAATGCAAATTGAATTTATGTTTTTTGAATAACAATCTTTATATAGAAATAATTTAAAATCCAAGTCGGAATTTACGCAAAACAAGAACACGAACACAATTTGCACAAACAGACAACACAGGCGTCGAATATCGGCTGTATTACGATTAAGCTTACGTCTCGAACTCAAAATGAACTTGAACCGGAATTTTAATAGCCGCTTCGGTTCCGACTCGGGTTCAATTGAAAAATTTATCTCAGGTTCGGTTCTGGGTTTGGGTTACGGTTTGGTTTCTGCTTAGGTTCGGTTCAGGTTCGGATTCGATCCCCTGCTTTTAACTAACTATTAAAGGTATGTATGTAAAAGTTGATTTTATTTTAATTTTTGTTTAAATTCCAATTAAATATTGGTGCAACCGGACATAAAACGTTTATTTCAAGCATTATTATCTAAAATTAGTACGCTACTATTCCCACGTTAAACGGCTATAGCCTACTTTTCGTATTATACTTACACGGTATCTAATTTACCGTCACTATACCAATTCAAAATGTTTAGCCATGATGCTTATCTGAAACTGTACTATTAAATTTTCTTTTGAATAACGATGTGTCTTGCGCCCTAACAAAGGGACCGCAGACTGATCCCAACTTCAGTTAGGACGTCTCATTTGTGACGATAAAAATGGTATATTTTCCTAAATATAACATCAATAAGGTTCGGTTAGATTATTTTTTTAGAGAAATATACAAGCTAAGTAAGCTGTTCGTCGATTTATAAAACGCTTATGCCCGTTTGCACCGTTTTACTATATAAGTTACACTAAGCACGTGGCACTTAAAAATAAGTACCACTTATACCTTTGCACGAGTTCAGCTTAAGAAAATTTTTGCTAAGCCTTACTCGTATCAACGCCGTAACTAGCTATTCTTGCGCCTGGGACGGAATATAAAATTGCGCCCCTTCCCTCATCATTGTTAGGAAATTGTTATTATGTTTTTTATAAACCATAAATTAATTGCTATACTTATTTATACTGTAACGTTTTTATTTCTATGGGTGAAGTGTAAAACATAGATAAATATTATTAACTAAAAGAATTCGTTTATTAAACGATAAATAATTAAGAATTAAATATTAAAAGATAATAAAAACAACTAACACTATGATTAAATAATTATAAACACTAAGAATATTATTAAATGTTTAAACGCTACGGTTATTTATCTATAAAATATTTATATCACTATACTTATTTATATAACTACATTTATTTATGTTAACAACTGGTAAACTGTATATTTATATCACCAAGTTCATCGCTCGTTGCTTATATTTATCAGACTCTCCCTCCGCTTTCTTTCGGCCGGTATTTATACAGCTCATATCATTCTAGAAGCCTTCGAAGCGACAATGACCTGTATACAAAAGAATGAGGCCACAGCCTAATTAACCTCTAGCCGGCGCGTCGCAGGTATTTCAACATCTGGGAAATTCCGGGATTACGTCATCGCTCTAGTACATTCTTTCAGCGGCGTACGTATACTTTTCTCTCCGGGGCGCACGTCACAATACATATACGAGTATTTATATGTATAAACCAAAGAATTTTGTACAGAAAAATATTTTTTCAGAATTAAAATTTATTAAATACAAATTATTTATAAAAAAGCGAAATAAAGACAACATTATGTCTGGCGCATATCAATTGGACCATAACTGGAATGCAGAGTTAATTTTTTTGCACCTAAATGATGGAAAAGTCTATTTTACTAATCACTGACCGGACTGCCACGCGGTGGTTATGCCTTGCGCGCGAACTTAAAAGTCAATGAAATACAGTGCACAGAAACGCAATATTATTCGCAAAGTGTGCAATAAAAAACCCAAGAGTGTGCTTGGTTTACATTTAAGAATTTTTCTGAAAATTAACAAAAGAACTTATTTCAGCGCCCTATTAAGAGCATTGTGTACTCCCATAATAAAATATTATATATATATATTAATGCAGGTTCATATCAGAAGTATGTTTGTCTAATGTTGAATTTTTTAAATTGTTAATAGTTCTAGTACAGAAACAATTTATTTGAATTTTCGCTTCATATTTTAGTACAGGAGCACACAATGCTCTCGGGGCATGTGCCCCGCTCGCCCCACCCTAGTTACGGCCCTGGCTCGTATCAATCTGGGGAATTTGATTTTTTTTATTGTTTTTATATTCCATTTTGTGAAGTGACATTTCATTTATAAAATGTCACTACATACTTCTCTTGAGATTTTCTTGATTCTTGTGTATCTATTATCTATATAATATAATACATTTATAAGGTTAAAAGCCTATTTATAACATCGCAACGCAAGACGTAACGCAAACGCAATAGGTAACGTAAGGAATTAAAACACATGCTTGTAACATGGGCTATTTATATCAACGCAATGCAGTAGGTAACGCAATGAACGATACGCAAGAGATGGCCAACTTTCTGCGTGATGCCGTGCGTTTCCTTTAGCGTGTAACCAATCACTTGTCAGTATTTTCACAAGAGGAGACAATAGTTGCGAGTTGCATAAAAACGCAAGCATGTGAGAATTTATTCATAGGAGATAACAATAACTCCAATATTTTTACCTCCCGCTACCCTTGGTAAGGGAGGTATAGGGATCATTGATCATACTAAAAATTACATATGATCACGTTTCAAGGTCCACAGAAACCGATTTAGCATTTTTACAATGACACTATATTTCGACCTTGTTCTAATATAGAAAGAAGCCATTAGTTTTTGGTATAAATCGGATAACCGGAAATCGCACTTTACTTGAAGCTAAAAATAGTTTTTCTTCCAAAAATACCTTTAAATGTCATTTTTCGCGATTTATGTTATTATTAAAATTAAATTAATTTTCTACCAGTATGCATTAATAATTTTTTTATACATTTTATAGATAAATCATAAATCCCGGAGTCTATGTTTTAAAGATAAACACAATTTCATAGTTACACAGTTCATAATTCAATTATATGTAACTGACAGATAAATGTTACTGTCAAAAAAATAATCATTTCAAATTAATAATAGTAACGTGTTAAAAAGAAAATAGTAAATAGAACAAATAGCTATATGGAAAGGAACTTAATATACATAGTTTTCAGCATTTGTAAATATACAAGTATGTATTTCAATAAAATATATATATATATATATATATATATATATATATATATATATATATATATATATATATATATATTGTACCATTGGACCACAGGCAACGCAATTGCATTATTTTATCTATTACACAATTATTGTCGTTTAAAATGCTATTTAATTTAATTATTAAGAATAATATTTTATAACTGTTGAAACAAATATTTTTCATCCCTCTGCCATCCCCCCCCCCCTAAAAATTCGGTACACAATATCGTTATTCTATCTGAGAAAAAACCCTTCGGAGGCTGTTTGCTAACAATCATAATTTCTGAGAAATGTGAAAACTTCATTCGATCATTTTTCATTTCTAAAATCTAGTAAATAACTAGTAAAATTTTCCATTTGTTTAAATACATTTAAATCCACACATCGTCAAATATGTTTCATAGAAAATTCTACTTTTTCTTATAATTTTATGAGCACGGATAATTTATGCTTTAAATCAATTGTAATTTGTTATGTTTTGCGTATCACATATTTATTTATCTATCTTGTAACATTCTATGTATTTTCAATAATTTATTACTAATTATTTAGTAATAAGTAACTGAGAAAACGATGTATTTATGTATTGCGGAATTGTAAAATATAATAATATTAATTGAGAAATTTTATTTGTACTAACAATGTACAGTACTGAACATTTTATTATATATTATTTTTGTCATTGTCATTTACAGTAAAATCCGATCAAGGTCGTCTACGAATTGTATGAATTCAGATTTTTGCTCCGCCCATTATGACAAATTCAGTAGTGTCGTTTGCTTAGTTTTTATGAGGGTACGTAAGATACTACTGTTATTTTATTATTATAAAAATAAATATTACAGTAAAAGCATTCAAAACTCAAAAATAAGTCTACTGGTAAGTTTATAAGCAAATGTAAAACCAAATATGTTAAAAATAAGATAATGACACAATGTCACTGTCAGTGAGTTTGACAGAAAATAACGTTATACGTACGGCTATGAATCCAGGTAATGTATCTGAATTAATAAATAAACTTACGTTACAACGAAAGTATTATCAACAACGAGCATCGTTTTAAAGTGGAATGTCCTAACTTAGTCGAAACAATATGAATTTTTGAAAGACAAGCGTCTTATATCCATCCTTATCGCACACTCTTATAGCCTTTGCAAAAGAAAGAGATAAATGTATCCCTATTTGTTAATTCGTTCGTGATACAGATGACCTTGATCGGACATCTTTGAAATTTTTTATTATACCTGACTTGCGTTATGGAAATTTCAAAATCACTTTAAACCATTTGTATAAACCACTGTAGGCATTTGCATCCCATTATATGAAGGGTCGCATCGTGTCTACCTGGGAGTGAGACAAGTTTTCCTACCCTAAACACAGATTGCTGCATTGACCTTTTAACAAGAATTGTTCAACTTTGGGGTTGCATATTGTTTCAACCCAAAACTATGTGAAAACTTTACAGTGAAGGTACCGATACACCTCTTTTCCGATATTACGCCACAAACCCGGTTTTTTCAATTAATATTAAAAATTAATGAGTAGTTGCTTACGTATCCAGTCATCACATAACAGGAACATTGAAAATAATAATTATCTCTTACATAAATAAATAAATATATCATCACGGCATATTACTCATTGCTGAGTGTGCCAATCTGCTTTGTACACAGATTTTGTTAATAATGATAACATATTTGTACCGTGCGGGCGTTTACCAGGCGGCACCTCACGGGCACTCATTGCTGGCGTGGAGAGTGCACCACAGGGGTCAATTTAGTGTCATTTCAAATTCGAAAATATCTGGCGTCGGTCGGGATCGAACCCGGTTCCCTAGATTCGCGACCAGACACTCTGACACGCGGCTACATAATATTTATAAATGTGTTTTCTCTAGGTGCACTGGGAATTTGGTAATTTAATAATGCCGCTGAATATACATTACATTTCGCTTTTAGCCCTTTACGAACTATCGGAGACTTAGGTGAACAATCCCACGTCCAAGGGCTCTAATTACATAATCTAATTCTCGAACTATGTCGTACTCGGCTACTCGGCACTTCTTACAAGTACTTGACGATACAGGCTAGCACTGGACTTAGAGCGTGGACGGACAGGGCAAAGTCGATTGTCTATCTAAACACTTCGGCATATTAGAGGTGCTTTTCCTTCACATGCACGAAAAGCGCAAAGGGTGAGTGAACAAATCAGCAACTCCCCCTGAACAAAGCAAAAGGAACATGTATGGCTTGTTCTTCCGTTCATTTCTTGTCATCTTCGTTTAAAATTAAATTATTATTATTATTATTGTTAAGGTCCGTCCACACCACGCGCTCAGTACCGAACTGAACCGCGCAATACGTTCGCGAACGTTACAAATCGTTTCAGTGTGGACGGCATACCGTGCACGAACGTGCATTATTGTGCATAAGCGCGCAAGTGACCTTGATCCGTAGTTGTCAACTATTTCAAATAAATTTTGACAAATAAATCGATCAATAATTATTATAAAAGTTATAATCAGTAAAAAAATGCCTGCCTTTGCGGATAGCGAGTATGACTTGTGCTGACCTATAGTAAAGCTCAGGGAAACACTGCCCAAGCCGATCAAATTTATTTGGAATCGTTTTCCGAATCGTCAACTTCCAAATGTTCGTATCTTTGTACATGTTGTTCAGAATCTTCGAGATTATGGGTCCTTTAAGCCTGCTGTTCAAGATCGTGGTAGAACACGCCCACGGTCTAGTACGAAGAACACAGTGTCACATATGACAATTTGGAGGATATTGAAAGAACAACAGTTACACCCTTGAAAATACAGCTACAAGCATACTCAACAACAGGCTGATGCTGGAAAGAGTAGAGGATTCACTCCGTCGTCGCCGTTATTGACAATAACGGTGGCCATCTTGAACATTTACGTTTATTGTGATTTCATTTATGCCTGCATCACTTTTAATCATCTTTATGCGTTTTCTTGTTCCGCCAATTGTACATTTGTTCTTGGTCAACTTCATTCTAAAAATATCCTATCATTTTTGGTTTCTCCAACCTGTTGTAACATAACAATTTGACGCATGAATTTTATGTTACCTTAGTCGAGCTATTCTATTCAATCTTTTATCGTCTCCGATTTGTGTACTTATAGTTTCATCTTATGGTGTATCTGTCAATTTATTCAAAAATTTCTAATCATTGCATTCAATCACAACCACAGACCAAGGAAACACTCATGGCACATAACGTTGGTCACAACACAACGTCACAACCACAACGAAAACATAGCTGTTTGTAGACGCACGCGCAAATAGACTCATTTTGAATTTTGGCATTATGCAACGCGCTTTACGTTGCCGAAATGCATTTGTTTATCTTATTCAACCATAGGCGGGTAATGAAATTTGTGACAAAACTTTGAAGAATTTTAACTCAATATCTAGAAGGTTTATAAGAAAAAGTTATTAAGAAATATTGTTGCACTCGATGAGTTATATTACTGGTTAAATTTTATGTACTTATTTCTGTTACACCATGTATTTTGTATAATATGTCATTAATGCCCGGTTTTATAAACGATAGATAAATTTACTTCCAAAGTAAATAAAATTCGTTCCTTGAAATTGACAGTCGATCTTTTGACGTTAGAGTGTTATACTTACCATAAAATGAATAAAATTAATTCAAATTTCTTATAGTTGTCGACTGGAGATTTCTGCACTGTTCCCAATTCATTGTCAATGTTAAGTTATGAAGAAGCGGTAATACCGCCGGGCAAGGAATAGGGTGCGAAGAAGGGAAAAAGTTGAGCATCAGACTATACTTATTTGACGGCCAATATAGTTTAAATAAATTTACTATGAAAGTAAATTTACTCTGTCCTTTATAAAACCGGGAGTTAAGGGAGTATATGAATATTTAATTTAATACAGTGGTTCAATAAAAACCTAACCCGAAGTAGGCTATGTACAGAGAATCGTATGTGTCTGATCATTATTCAATTCAAAAGTCAAGTTGTCAAAATTGATCTTGAAATGTAATTTTAAGGAAAAAAGATACTAAAGAACGGTACAGCATATTGCGCCATTCGCCGAATTCTTACTTGTTTCTATTTTTAAAATAAGATTCGAGAAGAAAAGCTTTGATTTCTTTGATAACATTTTTGGCAATATATCGTGTCAAATTCACATTTAATTAAATAATTTTTAAATTAATATACGCTTCTTTGTTTATAGTTAGGTTTTTTTTTTTCGAAACACTGTATTTATTAGTATGCAAAATGCACGTGCACAAAATAAATACTTCTAGTTTGGATATAATACAAGTATGTATTTCTTTTGGAAATTTTCCTAATATTTTATGTTTGCCCCCCCCCCCTTGGATTTTGGGTTAACGCCGCCCATAGTTGGATCACGCGTCGTGCCCAAAAGTTCCTCGGAAAATAAATGACGACGTTTTCTTGGCTTTTTCTTTATTAGTGCATCATTCGAAATTATTTTTATTTCAAGTTCACTCATTCACCCCTATTCTGTTAGAGCGTTGCTAAGGCCCGATTGTACATTGTGAGTTTAAGCCTGGTTTTGTCTTAAGCCGTTGATAAACCTCAGCTTTTCAAAAACTTGAGTTGTACAATAAAGGTTTAGTCTTGCGCTGGAGTTTAAGCTTGATTTAATTTAAACTGCTAAATTTGACGGCTTAAGTTTAGGTTCAGCTAGATCTAATCTAACTTTTACCTGTTATGATTATCAGAGAAGGGTACTAGTGGTTTTTATTCTCGTATTTCGAAAAAGTATTATTGCTATATCGTCTTCGTTCTTCGTGACAACCAGTTTGAAACATGAAATAATTTCGATTTTGTTCAAAGATTTAGTTTTTCAAAAAATGGATTACATTTTATTTTAAAGAAATATCATATCCTACCAGTACCGCTTCGTGGGTAAAAAGCGCCTTTGTGCAAAATTATATTTCAACGCCCCCCATAATGCATAATTTGCAAATTGACACACACTTTAGACTATATTTTGATGCTAGCTTTAAATATTGATGAAATTTCCTTTGTTAGATTCATTCTTGTAATCAAAATTATTAGGTTATAATCAAAATAGTTTGTTGTAATCAACAATTTTTCGAATATAGTTTGCATTCCAACATAACATCATAACAATGCTAGAATTTTATCTGTTTGGCAGAATATTTCTTTTAATTTTTTTTCTACTAAATTTTAACAGTCAATCAGGGAAATTCAATATCAACAGAAATAAAAATAAATTTATCTTACTATGATTTTTGAATTGTAAATATAAGCATATAATTTGGGGTCTCGTGGCCGTGTGTCTGAGTGTCTGGTCGCGAATTTGGGGACCCGGGTTCGATCCCGACCGACGCCAAAAATTACATCGAATTTTAATGGCACAAAATTGACCATTGTGGGGCACTTTCCACGCCAGCTATGGGTGCCCGTGAGGTGACGCCTGGTAAGTGTCATTTTCATGTTTTTTTGTTTCAGTGTTTGCAATTATTATTGGTTAATTGTTATAGCATTGTTGTTAAACGTTAGCAACTACGTTAGAATTTTGCTCGTAAAATTCGGAACCTACTGGAACATTAACGAACTACAAAAAGATAGACGGTGTGGACGCATCTCGCGCGTTTGCGGATTTAGATTTGTGAACGTTTGCGAAAGTGTTGCGTGGTTCAGATCGATACGGCGCGCTGGGTCTAGACGCATCTTTTATAATATTTATTTAACTTCTGTTCAAATAGAGTTATTTTAGAATTCATTTTTATAATTAAAAAACAAAAAATAAAACATCAAAATCGTAAACGTAAAACCGTAACACAGTCGTGCAAATCGAAATAATTATGGACTGTGAAGGCGTTATTAATTCACACGTGGTGTTTCACAGGGGCAGAGACGAGGTAAGTGGGTAGATGAGAGAGTAGTCTATCATTTAAAATGAACAACGATAGGGGAGATAAGTGCTGCTGCTGCCTAGTGCTGCACCTGCTTGTAAAAGGAAAGCACCTTTTATGATAGAAGCTCCGTGTATTTGGGTTGCCTTGGGTAGATTTCTTCTGTGAAACCCAACCCTTTTCCCTCATGTAAGGATCATTTCATTGTTATGCCATTTCGTTTAATCTTCGAAAATGAGACAGGATTTAGGTACCTACTTAATATCTTCCGTAACACCCCAATTGTGGTTTAGACCGGGGTTTGAAAAGGATAAACTAAAAAATATCTAGATGTATACAAATACTCGAAATCTCAGTCATGCAGCATTTATTCTTACAACACTGACATTTGAGTATACACTTATACCTTCTTCAGGGTAGGTAAGATCTTAAACATTCTTAAACATAAAATCATGTACACATAATGTTTGTCCTAAAAGTTTTAGCACAAATTTCATTTTTTTTTTTGTAATATAAAGTGCATTTACTTAAAGTTTTGAAATACTTAATAATTAACTATTTCATAAGCAACAAAATTATGAACTTAAATTAAATAAAGATGGGTGTGTTCTTCCATAAGGCGCAACTAAATCATTATTTGATATACGGCCGAATTCACCATTCCTTAATCATGAGTTGATCCACAGACCGCAGATCTACTAATCAAAATCAATGATCAACTGATTCGTCATATTCCATGAATCAAGGATTGATCACATCTTTGAATCTTAATTTTGACATTTATAACTATGTTAGGATTCTGGCTGTTGTAGGTACTCATGTGTAACTTTGTCTCATGCTTCTTTTTTATCTTTATTTAAAACTACATTTTCGTTTTATTATTTTCAAATATACTTTCATATATTTCATTTTCACTATATTTAAAAACACTCCTCTTTGGAATCAATGTACTTTCCACCTATACCAAAATAACAATATACTTTATAAATAGGGCGCAAGCTGTCATGTGACTTTGTTGGCCTTGGCAAGCAAATATGGGGGCGCATGTCATGATAGTTATTTAAATAGATGTCACAGTTGTCATATGCCATAATTTTTCATTCAAAATTTCTAAACATTCTGATTTCATGTTGTTTATTTGTCATCAGTAGTGTGGAATATACTCGTTGAGGAAATAATCCACATGGATTTGTAAAATTATGATGTTTTGAATGAAAAATTATGACACTTGACATCTTACATTATTACTAGCTGTCATTCTGACAAGGGCCCCCATATCTGATTGCCAAGGCCAAAACAAAAAATCACATGACTGCTCGTGCCTTATAAATTAAAAACTTACATATTAATACTCTCTTAACGGAACGTACAAGTACAATTGTCAAGAAAAATATGACATAACCAGAACAAAACTGGGAATCTGTTGATCCCGATTCCTTGATTCAGAAATCAAGTTGGTGAACTAGAACATAAGTTGATCTACGGATCAGCTTGATTTCTTAATCAGCTGATTATTAATCAACGTAGTAATGGTGAATTCGGCCGATAATCGCTTAAATCTATTTTTACGATATAATTTAAAAATTAAGTTCACCAAAAGCGTTAATTCAAAAATTTTGATACCAAAGAATTCAAAATGTGATCCTCTAAAATTCTATCAATACATCATAAAGTTTTTCGGGACAGATAATATTTGAAAGAAAACTACTTTCCAATGTTAAATCCTTATGTTACCAGATTCTTATATTCAACCTATATTTATAGATGCAATTATTCTATATCTTTCCTTTATAGCATAAAATAGGTACATATTGTAACGTACGCCCCTGACTTAAGAGTATGCAAGCGCCGCCGACGTAATCCCGGCGGGGGGAAACCCAGACGCGTGTAGACTGGTTTAATTACATCCGGTGGGCTGATCCTTTGTATTCGATGGAAAGATGGAGAATATTCGAGAGAAATGACGCCCCGCTATATAAGCACGTCAGAGAAGCCAGCGAGCAATGAACACTGGGTGGTATAAATAAACAGTCTACGAGTTGTGAACATAAATAAATGTAGTTATATAAATATTGTTTAAATATTGTTTAAATATTGTTTAAATAAATAATCTTCGTGTTTAAGTATTTAATAGTATTGGCATGTATTTTTAAGATCGCAGCACCGGGGTGGCAAGTTTTGAACTACAGGTCGAACGAGATATGACGTTAACCTACTGTCAAATGTGCAAAAAACACATAATTTATAGAATTGTGTATTTTTCGTAGTACTGTATTATATTCAATTTTCTTTTTGTAGGTTTTATATTATCCATTAAGAGTAAATTAATGTAAATTCCAAGTACACTTTTATAAAACTTTAACTTAAATTGTATAACTCTCGCTAAGAGAGGTATTGGATTCATGCTAAAAATCGCATACCCAGATTTTATTGAATAAGCACGATTTAAGGTCCATAGAATCCGATTTTAACATTTTTACAATGATGTCTGTGTGTGTGTGTGTGTGTGTGTGTGTGTGTATGTGTGTGTGTGGATGTGTGGCGGATCAAGTATACTTCAATATTTATCAAGTTATCCGCCACGTTAGCCTCGCCCATTGTTGATCAGCTGTTCCGAGGTTACCTTGGAACAGCTGACAACCAAAAACATTATTATTTTTGTATTCCTCGTCCAAGACTGTCAAAATTTGTTAATAAAATTTATATTTACAATATCTTTACAATTTAATTTCAAAGTGTTTGTTTTACAAGTTGTAACGATTGGATTATCAAACGAAGATAATCCTTTCGTTACAGATGTGTGTGTGTGTGTGTGTGTGAGGTTGTTGAAGACACGATTTCTCAAATTCTATAAGACTAAAGACCTGTTTGACTACGGATTCCTCAATCTAACACTAATGGGAAGAGTTGAATAGGTTCTGGTAACTATTGGACAACCGGAAGTGGCAGTTTCTAAAAAAAAAATTCTAAATATTATTTTTTGAAAATTTGTTACTACAAATATTAAAGATAAATAAATTCTCAATCTAACACACTTAATTTTTTTATTATATCTCGTATAGGTTTGGAGATATAGTATATAATAATATAGAATAATCTATTGTAATAAATCTCGTTGCCCGAAAAACATTTGCGATATTTAAATTTTTGTAATTGATATGTAAATGCAAAATGTCAGTGTCAGATTTTTCTGGGAGGTAAGAGTACATTTAATATATATTATTGTATTATTAATTAATTATATATTTAAATTACAGATATGTTAATATTACATATATCCTTAAGAAATACCGTTAATACCGTCAATGAATTTGAAGAATTTTGAACATAATAGAATAGTAGGATAAAATTTCTTATAGAACGAAAGAAGAGAAACAATTTCAATTATTTATGTGTACTTATAGGGCGCGAGCAGACATGTGACTTTGTTGGCCTTGGCAAGCAGATGAGGATCCGTGTCAGAATGACGGCTACTAGTTTTTACACAGATGTCACAATTGTCATATGTCATAATTTTTCATTCAAAATTTCAAAATGTTCTGATGTTTATTTTTCATCCATTAGTATGGAATATACTTGTCGAGGAAAATAATCCACATGGATTTGGAAAATCATAATGTTTCGAATTAAAACTTATGATACTTGACACCTATGTATATTACTAGCTCTCATTCTGACACGGACCCCCACATCTGCTTGCCAAGACCAACAAAGTCACATAACTGCTCTTGCCCTATACTACATAAAATGAAAATAGCGAGAGGTATTGTGCTGGCCACAACAGATTTTTTTAGATGATATCGTCAAGAAAATAATTAAAATAGCAAAATTTTATCGTTATATTTCTTATTCACTTGTGAACATTAGTATAGAATGTATTCGTGGAAGTGAAGATAACTTAAATGACATTTTTGTGAACACTTATAAAACTAACCTCGTTTTGAAACAAAGTTTTCTTTGAAACATAATGAATTAATATTCAAAGTATACAAGACGGATATATATTAATTTATTATTTTCTGATCCACGCACTGTATTACTATCTTTTTTCATCTTGTCAAGCATATTTTTAACGTAAACACGATCTTTTCGTTTACGCGGGAATTCGTGACAACATACTTTATTGCCCTTCTAACGTGACAATGTGCACTCAAGTAAGCAGCAATAATTGTTACTCATATTACAATATACATATATGTCAATTTAGATACACAAATACGTATAATATTTAACAAATTTCTAATATTACATACTTTAATACCAAGTCAACCTGTAGTTCATTATTTTGCCACCGGATGTCATACCACTTAGCAATACTTCCCAATTCTTAGTGTTTATAATTATTTAATCATAGAGTTAGTTACTTTTTTATCTTTTTAATATTTAATCTTAATTATTTATCGTTTAATAAACGTATTATTTGAATTAATAATATTTCTGATTTTTACACTTCACCCAAATAAATAAATGTTACAATATTTAATCTCTTTTTTACTTCCTGCCATACCGTAGATATAGAAGGTAATGTTTTTGGTCCAAAAATTCGATAATGAGTTTTCAGTGAATAAGCACGAATTAGGGTCCCCACAACACGTTTTTATTATGTTTACAATGATTTCTGTGTGTGTGTGTGTGTGTGTGTGTGTGTGTGTGTACGTGCGTGTTGTATGTGCGTGTGTGTGTGTCTGCATGTGTGTGTGTGACGATTTTTCATTCCATTATTACTCTTAAATCAATCTTCCAAAAATTTCTATTTGCCGTATTTAAATTTTCTGCATTCTTAAAAAAAGTTGATTACATTATGAGTAATATTGGACAACCGTAAGAGATATTTTACTTGAAGCTCATAACAGTTTTTAATGAAGAACTATATTAAAATATAATCCAAAACTTTTCAATTTTAGTATTTAAGACTTTTATATCAAGGAGAAAAACATATTAGATTTTGACTAAAATTGATAAACCGAAATAGTTATTTACATACTAAATGCGGGAAGACACTCATCCCGCATGAGCGCTTATTTGAGGCACGAGCGAGCTTGCGAGCGAGGGCTTCATTTGCGCGAATGCGTGGATGACGTCTTCCCGCAAGAAGTTTGTACAATACTTTTTGTAACGAACAAAATCATCATTAATAGAGTATAAATGTCAAGATAATTGTACAAAATTCGCAAATATACAAGTAAATAGCACAGCAGCAATTTCATAGCAACGGTTGTTAAGTAAATTGTTGATTTCGGAAACATAATTGTTTGCATATTTTTTCAGATTTAAAAGATGTCAAAATGTCTGATTCTGATATTTCTTGTATGCCTCCCAAAATTTAAGGCTGGAGACAACGAATAAACGCTTTTTTTAACTTATCATAATGGCAAATGTGTTAATTCACCTGTAATTCAGTATGTAAATAACATATAAACTAAATTAAGCAGAAGTTCTAACGCATATTGTATGTTGTACTTACCAACTTTTCAAATAATAAAATAAAGAACAATGTCCGGCACATGCCTCTATTTTTCTAGTAGTTTAATTGTCAGTGTAAGTGTAATATCTGACAATTTAAATTTAAGGTTATGTACTATTTTGATATTGGACAGATGACAGATTGTTGTTCTCCAACAGATGGCACTGATGGTAGGCAAATTTATTATTTATTAATAAATTATTTATTCTTATTGGTTTTTAATGCTTGAAAATCGTCAATTTTCGAAAAATTTATAAACTATATTTTTTCTCGTTTCATTCTTTTAATTGCTAATAAATAGCGCTAGTAGTATTAAAATGTCAAAATTAGCAATGAAATTTCTAATTTAATTTAGATAATTTTTATTCATTCAACTAATTTTCCTCAATTATCTTGTTCTTATATTAAATTTGTTGTAATGTGTAAAAAAATTAAAAATATAATAACACTTTTAAGCTACTCGATCAACGTAGTTTCCATTGAGACACTAGTGCGCGAAAGTAAAACAATAACGGGAATATGGCCTTTCGGATTGTGAGTTGGCTGCGGGAAACATTAGTTTCTAGGTAGTGAGTACGAAAATGATACTTTACTTGAAGCTCTGTACAGATATTCCTGAAAAATATATTGATATAATCCAAACTTTTCAAATTTGGTATATAAGACTTTTGTATTAATGAGAACGACATAGGTATTAAATTTTTTCTAAAATTGATAAACTAGAAGTGGTAGTACTTAATGGAAGCTCTAAACAGATTTTCTTGAAAAAATATATTAAAATATGATCTCAAATTTGGTATTTCAAACTCGTATATAATTAGAAACAACATATTAGATTTGGACTATATATGATAAACCGGAAATGGTACTTAATTTGTAGGTCTCAACAGATTTTCGAGGAAAAACATAATAAAATATAATCCAAAATTTCGTATTACATACTTTTCTATTTATTGGAACAATAAATTAGATTTTGTTTACAAACGACCAACCGGAAGTGATACTTTACTTAAAGCTCATTGCTATTTTAAACATTAAATTGGCGTGAGGGCATTTGCTGGCCACATCAGATTTTTTCTATTCCAGTTGATAAAATGTGACTTGTACTGGTTTCTATGGCACTAAATACTAGTATCTTAAACATAACTTGATAATCTGTAGCTTCGAACATATTGAACACGGTGTGAAGATAGTAACTAAATCCATTAGGAACGGGGTAAAAGTAACCAGTGATGCCAATTTAAAGAATTTGTCGCTAAATCTAGAGACATTATAAATCGAATCGCGACTTTTTAAAAGAATTTGTGACCTGCCTCAAATCTAGAGTTTTAGATACAAGGCTAGCGACATTTATAGAGATATTATTTTTTTTCCGAAACTGTAATTTCGAATATACTATTTACAACTGCAAAATTTATATTATTATTTAAAGAATTAACATTCAAACACTAACAGTAACTTTTTGGTTTTGCTGTCGGTATTACATGATTCCATCCTAAACACTATCAATTTGAGGTTATAGGGCGCGAGCAGACACATGACTCGAGCGACCTTGAAGTTCTTGGAATCAGCAAATTTGTGTACGCGTGTCACTTTGACAACAACAATGTCATTTTGGCAAAACCAATGTTTTGACTTATTCTGTTTTTGAATTGTTAAAATGACACGCGCACACAAATCAGCTGATTTCAAGCACTTTAAGATCGCTCGAGTCATGTGTCTGCTCGCGCCTTATTTCATTCATCTGTTAATTTTTAAAGCAGTCATATAACCTCTAGAAAACGAAAAGCACCAAAAACAGTGCGTTTATAAAACTTTTAAACGACGTGCGTTTATAGACTCATAGACACCAAATCGAAGAATTTATTTACATAAAATTTTATTTTATTTAGATTTTCGAAAAATCTCGAGTTTTTATTAGAGATATCTAGAGATTTTTAAAAATTATAATCTGGGGATATTCTGGAGACTTTTTACATACAAAAATTAGATATTTTGTTAATGTTAGTTGGCAACACTGAAAGTAACTGCTGCAGCCAACAGCTGTCATTCTGTAAAACTAACTAACCTAAGAAGTGTATTTCTGGTGCCTTAGTTAAAAACTCGTAGCTAAAGCGACGTTTATAAAACTTGTTACATAATGTACTATTATATCTTATTGAAAGCTAAGTCATTAAATTTATATCTTATATTAAAATATAATGTTCTGATAATAAAGCCTATTTATTATAAGAAGCTTTAGTGTTTATTTTAATAACTTGAAGATGTATTCCTCAAAGCTCGAAAGTTTCCAACAAAAGCGAAAGAAAACCGAGCTTTAAAATGAGCGTCCAATGAAATCAATTTTCTTTCTTTCTCAATAGCATTAGTTGGTCATCGTGTTTGAAGATGAGAATTAAAATTTTAAATGAATTCCATTTCAATTCTTTCTTGATTGAAAATATTCGCATTAATATTTTCAATCCAGGGAACGTGGAATTTTTTATTAGCAATATTTTAATCAGAAGAAAATTGTTTATTTTGAGCTGAGCATATGGAAATAGGTATTGATTCTTGGCTACTGTATTGTATTATATTGTGTGTATTCTATTGAATTTATATCTGCGGTTGTTACGTGGTCGGTGGTTCTATTTGCAAATTTGTATAGCAAGAATTCAGATAGATACCAGCAATCAATATTTAATATACTCTGTTTTCATCTACATATGAATACACTGGAAATCTAGACGTCTCTATAATCCGTAATTGCTTCCAAGATTACATATATTACGTATACAAACTGTCAATAAATACAGTACCAGTACATCAGGGTTGCAACAATGATAATGATAATGATAATCACAAGAGTTCATGAAGAACGCCATGCTCAAACGGATATTTTGGAAACTTTACTTATATAACGAAATATTATTTTATTATTTGCGTAGTCGAATTCATTATAATACATACCGATTGTGATTCTCACGGCCACAGTTCGAATCCAACTGACATCAAACATAAAAATCTGATGTGACCAGCACAATACCTTCCGTCAATCCTGTGTATTATGCATAAATTCCATACATAAATTTTCTTGCAAAAGATTCTAAATTTCCAGTATATTATTTCATAAACAAACTAGGCAAATTATACTTGACATTGACATCTCTTTCTCTAGCTTCTCCCATTCATTAGGGGTCGCTATTTTTTATTTCATTTTTCCACTTATTTCTGTTTTGCGTGTCGTTCTCATTAAGTTCCTTTTCTCTCAAGTCTTCCACAATACAGTACTTCCATCTTATCTTTGGTCTTTCTCTGTTTCTTCAATCTTTTATTACTAAGCTATTCATTCTTCTTCCAATATATTCTTCATCTCTCCTCATGACATGATCAAACCAATGTAATCGTCTCTCTTGTATCTTTTTAGAAACTTGTAACACTAGAGTTATTTCCTTACCGTATCTTTCCGTGTCTTCCCCAGCACCTACTTCAACATCCTCATCTCTGCCACATTCATTTATTTTTCATTGATTCTGACATCTGTTAATTTGAATTATCTGAATGTATTAGCAGTTTTAATGGTTAGCATAACTGGCTGATTTATGAAATTTAATATCTTTATAATTCTTTAACTCTATATCTATTGAATATGAAGTATAAAATGCAATCAAATCGTATAGAGAATAATATATTCTTTAAGTTATAATAACGTTAAATGTCAATAAATCACATTTAACTGTTAAAATCTTCAAATGAGGGTACTTCCGGTTGACCAATTATAACCAAAATCTAATCTCTTGTTCTTCTGGATGTAATCTTGAGGAATACGAAACAATTATAATTTTTAGAATCGTGGTATTGAAGTTATGCGATCCGAAACTTTCGTCACACACACACACACACACAGATACACATACATACATACATACATACATACATACATACATACATACAGACATCATCGTAAAAATGGTAAAATCGTATTATAGGGACCCTAAAACGAGCTTATTCACTAAAAACTCATAAATTGAATTTTTTTACCAAAGAATACGTTCCTTACCTAAAGGTGACGGAAGGTAAAAATAATTTAAATCTAGTGTCCGACGATACTTTAAAGCCAATTGTTAATTTTATTCAATTGGATATTACATTTCTTGTCTACTTCTTCCTAAAGGTACTTGCGGATACAAACGGTGATGGCAAGTTGTCAAAAATAGTAGTAGCAATTTATGTTGGATTATAATGGCATTTGTATTTTCAGTTGACGTAAATAGCAATTGCGTTAAACTAGATTTTTCATTTCATTATTCTTATTGTTGCAACACAAATAACAATATATGGTATTTGCTTTCTTTCATGTTAATTGAACAATATTATGTATATACATATAGCAAATGACATCAAAATTTGGTACTTACCTACCACTCAAGAATTTAATTTTGATTATTATATCATATTTGCAAAATCATTAAAAACACTAAATTCCACAAAAACTGGGGCTCGGAAAACAATATTTATAGTGATTTTGACAAAAAGCAGTGTTAGATTCCTTTAAAATGAATATAAACCACTTGAGTTTCGTCAAATTGAGTTATGCGCGTGTTATGACTTATGACATAGGTAAAAGTATTTTGATTTTTGGTGATATTTCGTTATCTGAAATTGGCATGACTGCAAACTGTAATACACTAAATATCTAAGCAACAGACGGAATAAAAAGCAGAAATCACTGTCACCAACTTAATAATTCTACCAAAAATATCCTTTAACAGAAATGGTAAAATATTTTTTATAGATAAAAAAATGCAAATAAAAGCCTCAACAGAGAAAATAGTATAAAACACACGTTACAGAAGACAGTTTGAGCACTTATTTGTACGCCCACTCGCTGCTGCGTGCTCGTGAACGAATTTGTAACTCATGCTAGAATATTAAAACATTGGTTTCCAATTTCATAATGGGGTCATTTCACATTTTCTAATTTATTTTTTTCTTGAAAGAATAGGTCAAATTAAATATGTAGGTGTATGTTTTACACTTTACAAGTCTTTAGAATCAGAGATATGATTTTTAAAAATTGTCTTTAATTTCAAATATTTGGACGCTGACGTCACGGCTTGTCGGATGCGGCAGCAGCTCTCTACCGGTTGTGTTTGGAACTATGATTGTTTGAGTTATCACTTGTCAGTTTGATTTTGTGACATGTGACAACAACCTATTGTTAACGAAAAACATTTCATACAACTTTTGGTATTTATTTTAATAAATGTTTTATTTACATACCTTTACTCTTAACTCTGCTGTCACCTGTCACAATTTTACGTTAGCTTGTTTACAGCAGCAAACGGATATCACGTGGACCGTTGTGTGTGTGTGAGAGGAATGTCTTTGTGCGAATAACAAGCCGTGATGTCACGAATTTTACAGCCGCCAAAGTTTATTAGCAAATTTATGAATGAAAAGTCGCATACGAATTTCATGTTGTTTTATATTACTATATTTATTAAATGAGACGGATTTCACGATTTTATAAAAAACGATTTTTTTAAAATGACCCCATTGTTATTGGAGGCGGAAAGCGCACATACCAATCTTGCACAAGGGCACTAAAACGAACAGGATCTATTTTTATAACGACATTTTTCAAATGGAAAGACCTTCCAAATAAACTGTTAAAATTTGTTACACTCGTTATACATCAGTCATTCTATATTGTGCAATAATAATGAATGTATAGGGGTTACTTTGCAGGGTCCTCATTCTTTCACATTTAAATTCCAAGTTTGTATAAAGGCTTTGAGCTTGTAGGTTACATTGTAGGTTGCGATTAAAAGAAAAGCTCCGTGTTTAAGCCTAAAGCTCCATTTTCAATCCGCGTAGACCTTGGGTAGACATTGCGCCAGCAGCTCTGATAAAAAGCGAAAAAATCAGCGCAGATAGAACGACAAAGGAATCGATAGACGGAACAAAAACTCTTCAACGCTTGTCACACGGACTTTACTTAGATGGTTTACACTCCCAACTGAAAAGATATAGCGAGAATACCTCACTCAAAGCTACACTTTAGATGAGCACTTTGAAAGTACACATATACATTTATAATGTTGACTTCTTCTTTTTCATAATGAGTTCTCAACGGACCGAGGGCATTATTTTTATGACGTCATAATAATATAATAATAATAATAATAATCATGATTTATTTTGTTAAGAAAACACATTTCTGTACAAAAGAGTTGGTAAAATTAAAATAGATTTTAAATACATATTCAGTTTATATACAAAATATAGTAGATTATATACAAGTTCACAAATTTAAAATGAAAGAACGGAGTCGTAGTGAATTTGTTACAAATTTATAACGTCATAGCGTCTTTAAGTTCAAATCTAACCGGAATCATATTGAAAATTATTACCAACACAAAATTGTCAAATGTTGTACGCTCTCTATATGTCCATAACACGACGCCTGATATATATATATATATATATATATATATATATATATATATATATATATATATATATATATATATATATATATATATATGTATATATGTATAATTAAAAATCTGGCCATAGGCGTTTAACATGGGAAATCAGTTTTTTCTTACGCAAAAGTTCCCAAATTATTTTAAACAAAAATACTTCAAAAATGTTGTAGAAAATTAAATTCTGCACCCGAATTAGTAATAAGATTTTATTTTTGACATTTCATAACAGAGAAAATCAAATTTAAAGTTTTTTTAAAGATTGCTATTTATAGTGATAGCCATGCAACTCAAACAAAATTTGTCCACCATTTTATAATCTGAAGCTTTTCTTCATGAGAAAACTGTTCCATACTTTCAAAAAAATATGTTATTGAAAGAAAATCACAAAACACAACCTTTTCTTGACAGTTAAGATGGCATACAATTGTTCGTAATTTTGTTTGAGTTCCATGGCTACCGCTATAAATCAGCTATCTGCAGAAAAAAAAAAAATTGATTTTCTCAGTTATGAAATATCAAAAATAAAATCTTATTATTAACTCGGGTGTAGAATTTAATTCTGTACGATATTTATTTGAAATATTTTTGTCTAAAATAATTTGGTAACTTTTGCGCAACGAAAAACTGATTTCCCATGTTAAACGCCTATGGCCAGGTTTTTAATTAACACACTGTAGATATTGTGATTATCAAAATTTTCTTTTTACCTTTCGTCACCTTTAGGTAAGGAAGGTATTGTCTTTGGTCAAAAAATTCAATGATGAGTTTTTAGTGAATAAGTACGTTTTAGGGTCCATATATTACGATTTTACCATTTTTTACGATGATGTCTGTATGTATATATGTGTGCGTGTGTGTATGTGTGTGTATCTGTGTGTGTGTGTGACGAATGTTTCGGATCGCATAACTTCAATACAACGATTCCGAAAGTTATAATTTTTTCGTATTTCTCAAGTTTACATCCAGAAGAACAAGTGATTAGATTTTAATTATAAATGGTCAACCGGAAGTACCCTCATTTGAAGATTTTAACAGTTTTTCTTGAAAATACGCAGTTAAATATCATTTATTGACATTTAACGTTATTACAACTTGAAGAATATATTATTCTTCATACGATTTGATCGCATTTTATACTTCATATTCAATTGATATAGAGTTAAAGAATTATAAAGATATTAAATTTCATAAATTAGCCAGATATACTAACCATGGAAACTGCTAATATATTCAGATAATACAAATTGGCAGATGGCAGTATTAATAGGTGTGTTCAATGAAGTAGGCAGTTCAAGCAAATGCTAGATAAGCAAACGAGATTTGTTGCTTAGTACACTGAAAGATTTGCTAGCTATATGACGAACTGATATTCACAAATGTCATCGAGAAAGTTATATAGTTGTCAAATATAGCATGTGTATCTCTTATATCCCTTTTATTGGTCTGGAAAGTTAAACAAAATGAATTTATAGATAGGTACAGTTATTTTCTGATAGTGGAATTAATTTGGAACAATTTTTTTAGGTCTAAGAAAATATTTCAAATTTAACAATGTTATTAACATTCACCGCAAAACAATGAAAGCCTTTTTGACATGTAATTGATATAAACACACCATAAAATGAGATAGAAACAGTGCAAGTTAAATTCATGTATGTATAATTTGTATTTCCCGCCATTATATTTCATAAGTTAGCAAGACAAGCGAGAAATTTGGCGCTTGGATTGCTTGCGAGCAAATCAAGCAAATGATAGGCTAGCAAAGTCGTTCAACAAATTTTACTTCCGATTACTTGTTTTCTTGGGGCTTATTGAATGCACCTAATGAAAAGTAAATGAATGTGGCAGAGATGAGGATGTTGGGGAAGACACGGGAAGATACGGTAAGGAATGAAAGAATAAGGGAAATAACTGTAGTGTTAGAAGTTTCTAGAACGATACAAGAGAGACGATTACATTGGTTTGAACGTGTCATGAGGAGAGATGGAGAATATATTGGAAAAAGAATGAATAGCTTCGTAATAGAAGGTTGAAGAAACAGAGGAAGACCATAGATAAGTTGGAAGGACTGTATTGCGGAAGACTTGAGAGAAAAGGAACTGAATGAGAACGACACGCAAAACAGAACTGAGTGGAAAAAGAAAATAAAAAATAGCAGCCCGTAACGTATAAGAAAAGCTAAAGAAGAAGAGGATGTCATGTGCAATTTGCATAGTTTGTTTATGAAATAATTTTACTGAAAATTTAAAATCTTTTGCAAGAAAATTTAACAATCTCTTATTCAGACCAAAACATTCTACTCCGCTATCTTTTTAAGTCGTCAAAGGTCATACATTGCCATATCAAGTGAGTACGACGTGTGATCTATTACTTTTTTACCAGAAACAAGAAAGTGCTCTCTGGTTAATTCCATATTTTCACTCACAACGATACTTTTTTTTTATCTCCCGCTACCCTTGGTAGGGACCGTGTTAAAAATTGCATATCGAGATTTTGGTAAATAAGTCCCTGGTGTGTGTGTTTGTGTGTGTGTGTGGATCATCTTTCCGATATATCGCAAATACTATCATTCAGAAAAACTTGAAACCATATATTCTTGCTTTATTCTAATATGGAAAGAGCCTATTAGATTTTGTTGCAAAACGGATAACTGGAAGTGCTACTTTCCTTGATGCTTTCCTGATTTTATTTCAATTTTCCATATTAGTGATTTTAATGCAGTCAGGTTTTCGCCCTAAGTGATGACGTGCATTGGTTGCATGTCCAATTTGATTATATATCCATCTTTATCGCATATGCTTGTAGTCTTTGCAAATGAGAGTTAAATGTATGCCATTTTGTTAATTCGTTCATGATACAGATGGCCTTGATCGGACATTTTTAAAAATTCTACTGTAAGCATAATGAAAATGATTAGGCAGAAGACTTATGTCATCAACCTGAAAAAACCTTATAAAATGAAATACAACTTGTAGAAATTATTGGGTGTTATTTATTATTAAGAAGAAGAAGAAGAAGAAGAAGAGAAAGTACTAGTATTAAGTAATGTATATATTAATAATATTTACAATTATTTCCAAGTCAATCGTTATTCCTCTTACGGAATATAAAATTATGTGAAATAATTGTAGGTTATTTTCGAACAATATGATGGCACTACTGAGAATGACCATGTTCCGTAAAAGGAATAAGGATTGACTTAGAAATAATTGTAAATTAATTAATATATACGTTTCTTTAGTATATTTTTTCTTCTTTTTTAAAAAATAAATAACAACTAATAATTACTACAAGTAATATTTCTTTTTATAAGGTTTTTTTTCAGATTGATGACGTGAGTCTTCTGCCTAATCATTTTCACTATACCTATTTATTAAAATAAATAAAAATTGCATGGCGGGAGATAATGTGCTGGCCACATCAGATTTTTAAAATTGATTAACTAGAACCGTTTTCACAGTATACTTTACTTTCACTTTAACATTGTCAATTAAATTAAAATTGTGTTCGTTTTCATAATATAACTTTCACATTTTGGCGAGCACTTTAAAATTACTTTAAAATAAAGATAGCCTTAAAAGTAAGTTTAAATAAAGTCTTAAATTGAGCCTGATTATGAAAACGACATTACTATTTATAGTTCTAGTTCACTTTTTTGTAAGAGCAAGTATTTACTACCTAAAAATGAATTGATTTTGTAATTTATACTGAAATTGAACATGCAGCCAATGCACGTCATTAATAAAAATAACTAGATGTGTGACGTCATGAACTGATACGTTTACATAGGTTTGATAATCGTAATGAAAAAAGTTATACAGATTGTATACAATTGTATTTCAAACTTTCGTGATATTTTAGAAAAATAATTTTGTTTCGCACTGTAATAAATACGATATATTAACTAAATTGTCAATAAATATTCGTAATATTATTAAGCATAAAAATAAAATGAAGATAACATTACTAACGTCAAGCTTTTATTTAGAATACAATAGTTAAATAAAAGATGGATGATTTAGTTCAATATTGTATCATTCATATAATATTTTCCAATTGAACTGTAAGTTGATATATATTCTGCTAATTTATAAATTACTAATCTCCATGAAGGTTGAACTTATTCAGCAATTTAAATAACAATAGTTTTATTTAGCTAAAACAGCATATAAATACGATTAGATTAAAAATATACAAAATTGAACTACAATATATAATACTGAACAAATATTATACAATCGATAAAAATATATAATATGAACTATAATACTATAATATCATTATAGTTATCGATTTCTCTATGGTAGCAGTTTATCTCTGAACTGTGATAGTCCTGAAAAATAAAATGTCACAACGAAGAAAAATATTTCAAACACGATACAATTCAAATTGTCAAATAATAACCTTGAAAATATAAACCAAGGAGGAACATATAAACATATAAATTATCAATGTTGCCAATTGTAGTAACAAATAAACGAATAATATAATGTAGATATACATTATTTATATATTATTCATATCGTATACGATAAATAATGAACTCTACTATACATCTTAATAATAATTCTATAAGGCCATATACTTTTTGACAATTAAAAATGACTGAAATTTTATTTCAATTTTCCATATATTAGTGATTTTAATGCAGTCAGGTTTTTACGTGGTGACGTGAATTGGCTGGATGTCCGATTTGAGTATACTCAGATATTAAATTTCATTTCAATGTAAAATAATATTATATTTGATTGCCTCCGCTATCCCCACTTTTGCAATAACTGAAACTCCCATCCTTCAAAACCAAACTTTCAGCCTTTTCTATGTTTTCCTTTATTCTTGTTTGCGCTTCTTCCTCATATACGACAATCATCCTTTCATGAATAATAATTGTTGGTCCATTCCCCTGCTTTGTCACAAACTTCGCGTGTATAATCTTGCTTCATTTCATTAGACGAATTTTCTTATACTCAAACCTCTGCAGAAACTGCAAAACGTTTACTTTCAATTAAACGTAGTATAGATAAATGAAATAAATGTTGTAGTAACCACATAGTTACTTGACAATAAAAAATTGCGATTATGTATTGTTATTTTCATGGCTAGGTAAGTTGCATATAATTCTCCCTGCGTATTTCACAATAATTTTCTTTCATCACGTTTTAAACGATTGATTTTTTTTCTGTCTATAAATTCTACAAAGCAAATTGGCACATCCAGCAATGGGTAATATGCCGTGATGAAATATTTATTTATTTATTTTTATTTCTATAAATTCTAAAGGTTCGAACCTTTGTTTTTTTATATATCTAATGTACTGTGAATTCGATAAAGTTTCCCTACCCTAACCTTTTAAAAATTATACGCGCTCAAAAGTTGTAGAAAACGTGCGCAGAATTTTTAGTTAACTTTTCGTTCACTAGAGTGATATGATTGCTCCCGCGGTGAATATATAATCCAAGACACAATTGAAGAATTTAAATTCCGATTGTATTGCAGTCTGCGATATGCTAAGAGAGGCCTCTATCTGTCCGTAAGTCCCATGCCGATCTTCTTTAATCATGTTGCGCACAGCATCGATGTTTCTCGGAATGACAACCGATTTTGGCCGACCTTCTCGACATTCATCACTGACGGATGCACGACCACGACGAAAGTCTGCAAACAATTGTAAACAGTCTTCTCTGATGGTGCTTCATTACCAAAAGTTGCACGAAGCGATTATATGCATTGTTGTTGAGTAAGGCCTTTTTAAAATCATAAAAAATCATCCAACGCAAATCTTCACGAGTGATTTCCATTTTTGCACAAACTTGCTTCTTTTAAACGTTCACTATCAACAACCTACTCGGTCAATTTCTAAGTTGCCACTGGCTTCGCAATAACAAACGTCAATGTTCACAAATACAGTGATGCCACAACTCATTAACGCTATTTATTATTCGATTGTAAAAACTTAAAAGACAACCCTCGTACTTCCAATTCCCGTTATTTTAATCACAGTGGATAAATTAATAAAAATAGGTACATAATTTAAATGCTCATACCTATTATTAAAAAGAACCACCATTACTATTTCATATTCAATATTGGATGTAGTAATCTACGTTTAAAATAAATTTCGGTAATAGTTATATATTTTTTGAGGTGATTGGTTATAATCCTGACGGGTCGCCAAATACGACTGACTTTAAATATGTAGAGACAGAGGGAAAAATGATGAATGTCCATTTTCTAGCAAAATGAGATGATTGCTCCTATTTATAGATTGAAGGTGGGGCTTTCAAATGGTATATATAAAAGAGGTAAAAACCATAACAGTCCTAAGATACAGGTTTTAGAAATTACAATAAAACAGCAAAAAAAGATGACGGTCCAAGAGTCAGGATAGTAGATTCGGTAGTCAAACTGGTAAAATTCTATTAGATACCACATAAGTGGAAACTCGACCCATTTGTGGGTAGAATGTTAAGATATGACAAATCTGAGTGTAGAACTAAGATTGAATACACTTTGTCATTCCAAAAACATTCCATGAGGTTTCAAACTTTAAAATTTGCGTACTGAAAAAAACACGTTTTGTGACATTTATCTTTTTTCCCTGGGTCTTCATATGAAAATTATATCCAATTTTCAAATAGTACAAAAGTAATCCCTGCGATGTTATCTTCATGATAGCTTTCATAGAAATCTGCGAATAAAAGAAGATTGGCACAGCCACACCCAAAAATGAGTAATAAGCTATTATGTACATAACACAAGTAACATACTTATTTTTAATATATATATATATATATATATATATATATATATATATATATATCATAAAATAATAAGCCAACTCATATTTTTCGATATAGCAAATAGCAACAGCAACTACTATTGTGATTTAATTCGACTAACTTTAAATTCCTGAACGCAGAAATTATTGCTAACAAACTTTACCTTCAAGAATATTCTATTGTTGTTCATATTGATATCAGTCTTCCAGTCAATGATTCACAATGTATTTCGCATTGTTGGGATGCATTAGTTTCGCAGAAGGTTATGAAAGCGTCAGCCATCTTGTCAGATATTAACGACAGGCATGGCATACTGTGACTTGGGACCTTAGAGGCTTTTATTAATGGCTGGAAGACGTGGAGGGAAAGTAAACCAACTAAAGATAATAAACGGGCGACATTTCGAAGTTACAGTTCCATCTGATATGAAAACTAATAAGTAGAAACATTTTCAGGCGTCTAAAAATCTTTTATTCATCTTCTATTGATTAAGAATAAATTCACTAGTTACAAAGAACCTGCAAGCATTTAAATAAGAAAAAATATTTTGAGAAAAATTCATGGACTTCACCGGGGCTTGAACCCAAGACCTTCATGTTGCCGATATGATTAGGGTTGCCATACTCGGTTTGACCGGGACAGTCCCGGTTTTAATCTTGTGTCCCGGTCGAGTTACAATATGTCCCGGTTTTTCAATTTCTTGTTCTAATACGAGTATAAATTTTTTAACTTTTAATATGAACATGATGCCACACGCGAGCAGCGTTACATTGCATTTTTATGTTTTACATATCATATGGGGAAGTAAATTCCGCAGATATTGAAGGACATTCATAAAAAAATATTCAATTAAATAAACGATAGAAATGATCAATAATAATTATAAAGATGTAGTAAACAATGAGGTGTTTTTTTCCCAAAAAAAATTATGATCGAGAGTTAAAGAACAAAACAATATCTCTAAAAATGGATTGAACTTTTTTTTCAGAAAAAGATATTTCAGTAGATAATTTCAAAAAATCTGTTGTGGTCAGCACAGCACTATACCTCTCGCCATTTTCATTTTATGTTGCATAGGGCGCGAGCAGCCATGTGACTTTGTTGGCCTTGGCAAGCAGAAATGGGGGCCCGTATTAGAATGACATCTAGTAATAATGGACATAGGTGTCAAGTATCATAATTTTTCATTTAAAACATCATGATTTTTCAAATCCATGTGGATTATTTTCCTCGACAAGTATATTCCATACTATGAACGACAAATAAACATCAGAATATTTTGAAATTTTGAATGAAAAATTATGACAATTGTGACATCTATGTAAATAACTATTAGCCGTCATTCTGATACGGATCCCCATATCTGGGTGCCAAGGCCAACAAAATCACATGACTGCTCGCGCTCTATAAGTAACGAACTTAACATTTCTTGTACACACAAATAATTGAAATTGTATCTCTTCTTTCGTTCTATGAAGAATTTTGTCCTACTCTTCTAATATGTTCAAAATTCTTCAAATTTCTTAAGGATATATGTAATATTAACATACCAATAATTTAAATATATATTTAATTAATAATATATATTAAATGTACTCGTACCTCCCAGAAAAATCTGATTTTTGACACTGACATTTTGCATTTATCTGTCAATTACAAACATTTAAATATCTCAACTGTTTTTTAGGCAACGAGATTATTTTTTTACAACAGATTATTCTATGTTATTATATACTATATCTCCAAACCTATACGAGATATAATAAAAAAATTAAATGTGTCAGATTGAGAATTTAATGTTCTTTAATATTTCCAAGAAAAATCTTCAAAAAATAGTATTTAGAAGATTTTTTTCAAGAATCTGCAACTTACGGTTGTCCAATTGTTACCAAAACCTTTTCAGCTCTTCCCATTAATGTCCAATTGGGAAATACGTAGTTAAACAAATATTAAGTCTTATAGTTTTTAAGTAATCGTCCTTCCAATATCCCACACACACAGATACACACACACACAGACATCATCGTAAAAATGTTAAAATCGGATTGTACGGACCTTAAAACCTACTTATTCATTGAAATCTGGATATGAGATTTTTAGCATGAATCCAATACCTCTCTTAGGTAAAAAGTTGTAGAATTCGTTTTTTAAAATAATCAAACCAATCTTTAAAAATATATGTCGTCAGAAATATGATTTGTTTGCGAAACAATAAAATAATTACCTACTGTAAATTATTAACATTATGTACGTAATAATTACTAAAAAGAATAGTGTCCCGGTTTTGACGTTTCAAAATATGGTAACCCTAGATATGATGCTACCAACTAAGTTAAGAGCTCCCTCTGATGTCAATGAATTTTTCAACTGTCTTAATGCTGGTCTATACACAAGAATTATACCAGTGGCGGCTCGTCAGAAGAGGCAAGGGAGGCACAAAAAAAGATTAGTAGTCATTTTTTGTTCTATTATATGCGTTGTTTAAAAAGAGAAATCAATATTATTCAATGAACCGAGTGACCGGAGACAAACTTAAAATTTGTATCCATCTATCTTCCTTTAAAGCAGTGTTTCTCAACCTTTTTATTAACAGGGACCCCCTGCAAAGTATGTCGAACTTGGCGGACCCCCAAGCAGTGGCGTAGCTGGGCCTTACTGGGGGGGGGGGTCTTTATATGTCCTAGTCTCCAGTGGCGGCTCAAAATTTCTATTCAAGGTCAAATGCCTTATAATTGAAACTTACACTTTTTCAAGGGATGTGCAACTGCATGTTTTTCCCCTTCATGTGCAAAAATAAATTGCCAGACCACATAACATTTTAGGAAAGAGCGAGGAAAAGAGAATATATTTAACGGATTGCAACAATACACATTAATGGGTCGATTCTGTTCATATTTCTATAAGTTTGTAAATTTATAAATTTGTAGTTTACAGTTGATCTGTAAGTTTACCCTTTACAAATTTACAAATAATGTAATTCTATTCGTATGTCTGTAAACAGCTGCGCTACAGATACTATAGTTACAAGGTTATCTCGTAAAAGGCGCTTGCGCTAACTTCATTCCAAACATTTTTATGTCATTCAAATATTATTTTTCTGTTATTACAACAAACTATTTTTTATTTGAATATGCCGTCAGTATTATCAATATAAATGTATATTAAAGTATTTTTTTTTAGTAAAGATTATCGTTTACGTATAATACAACATTATAACCTGAAACTATAATTTAGAAGAGTGTATAAAAGTTGTGACATAGTAGTCTGACTTTTGGTAACCCAATTATTGCAGCCAACAGAATTTTGAAATGATCCTGTACCTAAAAAGTTGAGAGTACCTAGCACCTATAATTAATAGAAAATAATTAATGTCTTTATAAAAAGGGGAATACATATCGGGATAAATTAGGGACTCTATTTTATCTGAGTTTTATGAGCTACTTTTAACAATCTCAGTGTATGTTAGGTTTGGTAGATAGTAACAGATGAATTAGCTGCTCTTTTACACTTTTTGTCGCTAGAATACATGTATTGCTGCTCATTTACATTTTTTGCTGTGAAACTACATATTTTGTCGCTCAAATACAAAAATTGCCGTTGTCAATACATAATTTGTCGTCAAAAATACCTAATTTGCCGCCTCGAAAAATGGCACCCTAATAAAAACAATTAATAATTAGATACCTTCAAATGTATTGCAATTGCGTCGCTTCGCAACTGAGGTAAAAGTGGTTGCAAAATTGTAATTAAATTGATTACAGTTTTTTTATCTAGTCTAAACATTTTTTTTAAATTATTTTCTGGCACTTCAAAAATATTTGTTGTATTCCTTAAATTTCTTCGAACTAACCTCACATAATTCCTTAAAAGTACATTATTACAAAATAATTACATAATTTTTACTAATTTGAATAATTGCTTGCTTGTTATCATCTTCTTCTAATAATATTCCAATAAATAATAAATTTTGTTGTTGATTCATTATAATAAGGTCAAAATATGTAAGCTTATGGCTAGTTCATCTGTCCCTGTAAATATTTACGAATCTGTAAGAGTTTACAGAAAAACTGTTAGCTACAGAAGTGATCAGAATCGCAGTTTTGATCGTAGCGTCATACAGGTGTAACGAGATGCGTTACAGACCTTACAGATATGAGCAGAATCGACCCATAATTTTGGAAACTTTGCAAAAAATTCGGGGAGAGGGATTGAATCCATAAACCTCTCCCCCCATAGCTACGCCACTGCCCCCAAGTAAAATTTTAAATCATGGAAAGTAAAAAGGTTGGCATAATTATACTATGTTTAGTTTATGCTTATTTTTAAATACTGTAAAAAAAAATCATATGAAAATATTAGGAATAATACAAGGAATGTTTAGAAAATATATATAATTTTTTATTTATATAGGCCATAAAAAACATTTCAGTAACAAAGTCAAATCAAAGGTAGGTACTTGCGGACCCCCTAGGCTTAGCTCGCGGACCCCCGGTTGAAAGCAAACAGACGCCTAATTTTGACTTTGACAGTTAGAAGAAGTAAGAAGCAATATAATTATGGGTTAAACAGAGAGAAAACATAGTATAGTATAGTAAGTGCGTACACATCGAGACGAGATCATTCGTTTGGGTATAGGTGGAGATTGACAATGGCTCAGTGCAAAATGCAGTCTACAGTTTCCAGGCGAACAGTGACGATGCGATTTGCGATGTTTAAACTTTAAACTAGTAAGTAACTAAAACTTAAATATTTGTGGGTTTTTTTTAAATCTAGCATTTTTCATGAGTTTTGAAAAAGTAGAGTTTATAGTTTTATGTACAAAATTTGCCTCCTCATTCCTAAAAGGCACAAGCCGTCACTAAAGTGTACCCTCCATTCGGAGCATTGAGTATTTAATAGACAGCACGACACACTTGGTGGTTGAGGAACCACACCCAGTAACTATATATTCCACTGTTTTATACAGTTTTTATTATAATGCAACTTTTATTTATTTGGGTGGTATAAAAATTGGAGAATTATTATTAATTAAAATAAGTGTTTATTAAAAGACAAATAATTAAGATAAAGATAATAAAAGTAAAATGTTAATTCTTGATAAGTTTTTGAAAAACTTTTTATCTGGCACCCATCAAAAAAGGTAAAAAAATCCTTTAATAAAACAATAATCCTATGAAGATGCCTAACACAATGTTAGGCGAAACGTTAGGTAGCAAATCACCTATTAGACCACGTAGGCCCGAATTAGCACTTCTCTACGTTCTAGGCCAAAGTTCATTACTGCAACCCCCTTCTAAATATACAGGATGTTTCATAATATATGCGCAGGACTTCAGGATGTGATAGCTCGTCCAAAAATATGAAAAAAGTACTCTTGGTCATAAGCTCTAAAGTTGACCGTTTTTGAGAAAAATCAACTTTTATGTTGAAAAACATGGTCAATTTTTTGAAATAATTTTTTTTTTTACTAATTAAACAAAGTTTATTCAAACGTTAGAACAAATAACAAAGCCAAACGTTAACTTCATAATTGCAAAATTTAAAAAAAAACAATAACAAATCGTACTCATACGTCGAAGAATTGCTGCGTGCATTGAAGCTAACGGCGGACATATCCAACAATTAATTTAACTGAGTATGATTTGTTATTGTTTTTTTTTTTACTTTTGCAATTATGAAGTTAACGTTTGGTTTTGTTACTTGTTCTAACGTTTGAATAAATTTTATTTAATTAGTAAAAAAAAAAATATTTCAAAAAATTGACCATTTTTTTCAACATAAAAGTTGATTTTGTTGATTTTTCTCCAAAACGGTCAACTTCAGAGCTTATGGCCAAGAGTACCTTTTTTGTGTAGAAAACATTGGCGGTTCAAATGGGCTCAAAACTGTACTTTTTCCAGTGGCGTAGAAGTTGGGGAGGAAAACACCCACTACCCCCTTCAAAATCTTCACCAATTATGACTTAAAAAAAAAATCCACACAAAACATAGCTTATTATGAGAAACTTTTTTTTATATTTTTGGACGAGCTATCACATCCTGAAGTCATGCGCATATATTATGAAACACCCTGTATAGCGATATCTACTATTTTATGGGCCATGACAATAATGTATAATGATATAATTTTCAATATGACTGTAATTTCTGCCCTATTAATTTTAGAACGAAAGTACAAAAAATACAACAAATGTTCAGAATTAAAAACTTCATCTAATACATAAGTCTAAAATTATTATTTACATTCGTTTCATTCGCAAGAAAAAGGTAAAATAAAAGTTGTAATTTTTAACTATTTACAGACTACCATGAGGAATATAGCAATAATGGTGAACAGTTAGTTATAATGTTTGAATCTGACAGATGGCATGTGTCAATGTTTTAATAATATTATTGATTTCAATAAATAAAATACAGGCTGTAATTTTTCCTCTCTCTCGCGAACGAGTCGGATGTAAACATTAATTTGGACTTAATAGATGCAGTTTTTACTTCTGAACATTATTTATAAATATACTCATACTTTTGTTCTAAAATTGATAGGGCAGAAATTACAACTATAAAAAAATACCATTGTTCATACCAAAAGTAGACACCCGGTATATAAATATTATATTCCGTTCGCTGAAATGAGAGAATGCGGAACTAATTCTTGATCAGAGATAAGTCATTTTATTGGTTCGGCTCCAAAATTATTCTCTTTTGACAAATAGACTGATTTGTTTCTGTTCAAGAATTTGATTCTATCGTTTCAGCGAACGGAGTATAGAATTATTTAAAGTAGTTGTCACTCGAGTGTACCTATTCAAAAACTTGTTCTATGTTCAAAATAAAAATTAAGCTAATGTAGTTTATATTTGCAATAACTTATATTTTTACCTCTCGCTAAGAGAGGTATTGGATTCATGCTAAAAATCGCATATCCAGATTTAACTGAATAAGCACGATTTAAGGTCCATAGAATCCGATTTTAACATTTTTACAATGATGTCTGTGTGTGTGTGTGTGTGGATGTGTGTGTGTGTGTGTGTGTGTGTGAGAGAGGTTGTTGGAGACACGATTTCTCAAATTCTATAATACTAAAGACCTTTTTGACTACGGATTCCTCAATCTAACATTAATGGGAAGAGTTGAATAGGTTTTGGTACCAATTGAAAAACCGGAAGTAGTAGTATCTTAAAAAAAAAAAATCTAAATATTATTTTTTTGAATTTTTTTATTATTAGCATTAAAGAACATAAAATTCTCTATTCGATACATTTTAAAATTTTAATATATCTCCTATAGGTTTGGAGATATAGTATATAATAATATAAAATAATTTGTAATAAATTTCAGAGCCTAAACAACTCTATAGTAACCATCAGATGTTTGTAAATGACAGAAAAATGTCATTGCCAAAAACCAACAGTAGTTCATAAACCTGTTTGGGCGATATTGGCAGCCCAATTCTAAAATTTGACCTTAAGTCTATTTTAACTAAACACATGACAGTGGATAAGAACCGATTCAGAATTTGCCATAGTACGAATATGGTTTTATATAGATTTTAGCTGAAAATAAATCTTAGATATCCTTTTTTGGCAACATAGTAGTAAAACGTCAAAATACGCTTTTACGTTAAATGAAGTTTAACTGACATTATTGAAGAATTTTTCAGAGATATTGGTAAGTTTACTATTTCTTGTTGTATAACAATAATAACAATTAAATATTTAAAATTATAGCTATATGCATATACCCATCTGAAATCCAGTCAAGAAATTGGAAGAAATTCGAACATTTAGAAGTAGGAGGAAACTTCCTCAAAAAATAAATTTTAAATTATAAAAATAATCTAAACATAAAGAAAAGACATGAGAAATTTATAGGGCGCGAGCAGTCATGTGACTATGTTGGACTTGACAAGCAAATTTGGGGGCCCGAGTTAGAATGACAGCTGGTAATTATGTACATATATGTATGTCAAATGTCAATTTTCCATCCAAAATTTCGTGATATTCCAATTCCATGTGGTTTATTTTCCTCGACAAGTAAATTTCCACATTTCTGGTGACAAATTAACCACGTGAAAAATTACGACATTTGTCATTTATGTAAATAATTACTAACTGTCATTTTGACAAGGGCCTCCATATCTGCTTGTCTAGGTCAAGTATGACAAACTAACTACGTGAATTTAGAAATTCTTGGAATTTTTGATGAAAATTCTGACATTTGACATCTATATACTAAATTACTACTTGTCATTTTGACAGAACCCCCATATCTGCTTGTCAAGGCCAAAAATGTCATATGAATGCTCGCGCCCTATACTTATGTAACCAAAAACGGAAGTGGCGAGAGGTATTGTGCTGGCCACAACAGATTTTTTAACACAATTGCATCAAAATAGTTAAAAGCTAATATCAAACCCTGTAACAGATGAATTTTCTTTATTTTTTAACTGTACCACTCGCACTAACACATACACAAGTGTCGTATTTCAATGTTGAAGAATAACTGTGGCATCGTCGCACCTAGACATTTATTGGTACATTCGGGTATAAAAGTAATAAGATATTTTAAGATATAATATTAATAATTCTAAACTACAAATGGAAACTGCAAAACAAATTAATATATTTCTTTCTTAAAATTACAAAAGTAGTATTATACTGTTTAAACTTTTCATGCTTTTCGCGTAAAATACCAATTTAAAAAATATTTCCTTCGAATGTACGTCTGAAATTCTTTTAACCAATGATTACCTTTTATTCGCTTAATACCAAGCGGGCGTTGTTAACTTAACTATTACTCCATCTGGTCTGGAACGCTTGTACATGGTTGTCAAGTATAATTCTACCTATTTATCGTATCTTCAGATTATAATTTTCTTGCAAATATCTCAGGTACCGCGTGGTCAATTGTTTTAAAACTTGGAGAGCAGGTAGATTATACTTCAGTTGAGATGTACTTAATTTCAATTAATTCTGATATAATGGTTTCATGATATAACTACCTTAAAATCTTCGACAACTGTCACAAAGAAAATGTGACTGTTTACGTTGTGTGCATGGTGTAATTTCAGGCACTTCTTCCTCCCCACTTTCCCATTTTCCCAATTACTCGATCTGCACCCCCCTCCCCCTTCGAACCAGCACTATTTTCCCATTTACTCGATCTGCGATTTAATTGAATATAAAGCATTGAAGTTCAACGAGATGAGTATCATAAAAATATTATATAAGATTTTTATATAAAACGTTCTATGACCATGAGCCAATTTTTTTCTGTTTTCGAATAAGAATATATATTCAGCCCGCTTACTGATGATAATAAGCTTCATTTTAACGATTTTTAGTGACATTTGTTATTTACAATTGGTACAACTGCATTAAATACACAAAATATCTAGGCAACGGTCAAACTTAAAAACACAAATCACTGTCACCAACATAACTAAATTCCTGGTCAAAATTATCGCACCACTTCTATTTTCGAGATTTATTTGAACACAGAATAATATATGAAATTTTCTTAAGATGCAGTTAATTATTTAGGGTTCTATACATGAAAATAATAACAATGAAGAATCAATTCTTGTTTATAGAGGTATTTTATTGTTTTCCTGTCTTCGCAGCTGTAATAAGGAAAAAGTATAAATAAATTTGAAAGTGTTTTTACGTATAATTTCAAACTTAATATTTCTGTATTTTACTTCGAAATTATCATTAAATTGGATTGGAAACATTAACATGGTCGGAATTTGAAGTTATTGGGGCATTAACTCTAATGGATGGAGACTACAGTCAACATCATGTGGCCAGGGATCTTGGAATTAATCGTAGTACTATAGGGCATGCTTTAAGATGATTTGAAGAGACTGGGTCCAATTCTAGAAGAAACGAACAAACTCTAATAACTCAGAAAAGATTGCAAATTGCAAGTGAAATGCTAAAAAAATCACATTCTTGAAGGCCGGACTGTCAATTTCTAGCCATACGGTAAGAATATTAGAGGACAGTAGAGGTACAGCTAGACAACATATTCCCTGGAAGCCAGATGAGACACGGGCCAGTTTAAAATCACCAAACGGAAATGATCATACCTAGAGGATACGTGGGGAGCAATTTGCTGAGTGTAATACTAATATTGTTCCACAAGAGCCCTTTTTTGATAGTTCAATAAAGTTCTGGGGAAGTATTTGAAGGACGCACAGAGTTGGTGGCGCATCGTGGGAGATCAATGAATGCACAGAGATACGTAGAAAAGGTCAAACAAGACTATGTCATTCCTTTTGCACCAGTAATTGGAGACAATTTCATTGTTATGCAGGATAATGCTGAAAAGAAGCGTAAGAGATCTCGTACCCGCCCACGCACTCTAGATGAGCTAGAGGAAGCTGTGCTACAAGAATGGGGGAACAAACCTCACCATGCGTTTCGAAATTTAATTCGAAACATAGGACGAAGAATGCAAACCATGTAAGAGGTGGCAATACCAAGTATTAAATATTTTTTCTATGAAAATTTAAATAATAGTGTATTGAAAAAAATTCAAATTGTTTTCATTTTGTATAATATTGTAGTTATTAATTTAAAAGTACATTATGTTGCGTTATTTTCTACAAATTTTTAATTACCTGCAATCAGGGACTAAAAACGAAACTTATTTGGTTCGTTTCCACTCGGAAAGAAAACGCGATATTTCGTTTCCACTCTTTTCGTCGTTTATTAAAAAAATCGTTTTCGTTTTCGTGAATCGAAATGCCAAACCGGTTAAAACCGGGTAGTTCTTTTTCTTTTTAATTTATAGCAAATATAATGTTTTAAATTAATTGTTGACTAATAAAACTATTGCACACATCATATTTAAACAAAACAAATTTAAACAAAACAATTTTTTTAACGTATATTAATACTTAACGTAACTAAGAAGACGAATACCGCCAGTGTGTGCAAATGAAATTTATCGCAGTCAGTGTTCATTAGATGAAACTACGGGTATACCATTTAACACATAACAGGTTAGTCAAGAAAGACTTACTTCGAAATTCCGTTTGTTTGAAACTCAAAACACTAATGACCACAGATACTTGATACCTTTTTTAATTAATTAATATCAAAATGACAGGAACATCACTAGACAGACGGAGCAATAGTGGATTAAGTATTCCATTTTTCAAGAGAAGAAGCTAGAAGCTGTTGTAAATTGTATTTCGGGTTGCAAACAAACGAACTTTACAAGTAACTTTTCTGTGACTAACCCTGTAAGATATCAAGATATTCAGTAGTATTTGCGTATAAAATATTGATATAAATAAAATTAAAACCGATATTAATTATTTTGTTTTCTATTATGGACGAAAAAAAAAAATATTTCGTTTCTGTTTTCGTTTTTATAAAAATTTCAGTTTATTTCGTTTTCGTTTCCATTTCGTTTTTAGTCCCTGCCTGCAAGAGACAAATTTAAAAAATCTGTTGTGGCCAGCACAATACCTTCCGTCAATCCTGTGTATTATGTATAAATTCCATAGGTACATAAATTTTCGTGCAAAAGATTCTAAATTCCCAGTAAAATGATTTCATCAACAAACTATGCAAATTGCACTTGACACTAACATCTCCTTCTTCTTTAGCTTTCCCCATTCGTTAGGGGTCGCTATTTTTTATTTTCTTCTTCCACTCATTTCTGTTTTACGTGTCGTTCACATTCAGTTCCTTTTCTCTCAAGTCTTCCGTCCTTCCATCTTATCTTTGGTCGTCCTCTGTTTCTTCAACCTTCTATTACTAAGCTATTCATTTTTCTTCATTTCTCCTCATGACATTTTCAAACTAATGTAATCATCTCGCTTGTATCTTTTAAGAAACTTGTAACACTTGAGTTATTTCCTTACCTATCTTTCCGTGTCTTCCCCAACATCTACTTCAATATCCTCATCTCTGCCACATTAATTTTTTTTATTTATACTGACATCCATCAATTTGAATTATATGAATATATTAGTAGTTTCCATGTTTAGCATAGCTGGCTGATTTATAAAATTTAATTTCTTTAAAATTCTTTAACTCTATATCTATTGAATATGAAGTATAAAATATAATCAAATCGTATAGAGAATAATATATTCTTTAAGATATAATAACGTTAAATGTCAATAAATCAAATTTAACTGTTAAATCTTCAAATGGGGCTACTTCCGGTTTACAAATTATAACCAAAATCTAATCAGTTGTTCTTCTGGATGTAAACTTGAGGAATACGAAAAAATTATAATTTTTGGAATCGTGATATTGAAGTTATGCGATTCGAAACTTTTGTCACACACACACACACACACACACACACACACATACATACATACAGACATCATCGTAAAAATGGTAAAATCGTATTATAAGGACCCTAAAATATGCTTATTCATTAAAAACTCATCATTAAATTTTTTGACCAGAGACAGTACCTTCCTTACATAAAGGTGACGGAAGGTAAAAACCATAAAACATGCCGAAAATAAGCCAACTTTGTAAAATAAATGAAAAATTAAAAGTAAAATATTTCTTAATGGAAATTGTCAATAATGAAATAATGTAAATGAAAACCGAAAGAGAAAAAATAGTATAAAAACTCTCGTTACAAAGCTTATTCAAGCACTCGTTCGTTTCTAACTAATTCTAGAATGTTGCCTTTTGTAACTTGTGTTTTACTATACTTTTATGAACAAAGGATTGTGCAACTGAACAAAAGTACTAAAATATTTTAACTCATACATCGAACGAAATTTTCGGGTAAAACATTATATGTTGAATAACTTTCAATCCTTTGTTGAAAAACTTTTAATCCTTTTGAATTTAAATGCTTAAATTATTATCCAGAATATTATGTTTGTAAGCGAATTTCTAAGCTGAAGAGTGCTCTATGTAAAAAAAGAAGTGCTCGTCATCATCATAATTTTTGCTCTTATTCATGGCGAACGCTGAAGGTTCTATTTCTATTGTAAACAGTCCTCAGGTATATCAAGAATTTCCTCAGCTGTCAGAAATGAAAAATTCCGGCGTAAATATAAATGCATGCACATAAATTTGGCAACCCTGCCGTCACACAAAAGATACGGTATCTGGTAAGGAAATTACTTTTCCTACCCCACAAGGAAATGTTGGAAATAAATAAGGGCGCAAAACGATCCACCGTGTTTTCTTTCCTACCACAACGCAATATTTTTATATATTTTTCAATCCCTTAAAATTTACCCTTTTGTACACTAAGTACCCATTGTAAGTGGTATTTATATTATACACACTAAATTTCAATGGTTTATCACAATTGATTCGAAAGTTACAGAAATTTTTATTTTTACATTAAATGTTTGGTGCCAAGGATCATCTTTTTGAATTTGGATTATAGAATAAATCTTAAAAGTATCAAAGATTTATATTCCAAAATTCGTCTCGATATCTTCAGCAGTTCAAAAATTACAATATTTTATTTTATGATCAAGAATTTTGGTACCACTGGTGTAATAAAAGCCAAAGGCCTTAAAAATATTCCATCTCAATTTTATCCCACTATCTCAAACTATTCAGCAGTTAATAGTATTTTATATATCTACGACGAATTTTTTTAAGGTATAAGTAAGTTGTTTACTTGCGAGTACCTTATTAAGATACATTTCGTCTGAGGCACATACATAATTTTATTTCATACTGGTTTTTGAAGTTGTCAAATTATTAAAAGACCTTTCGTAGCAGTATAAGTTTTGTGTAAGTAGGCTTATGTCGCAACTGTTCCCTGTTCGGAACTATATAGCAACGCTACGTTCTTATTCGCTATTATAATGGATGAAAAATACATTCTATGAGATATTTTAGATGAAGCTGATGACGTGAAGAACAATTTAATGCTGCATACCGCATAAATAAAAGATTAAACTCGGTTTCCATATGCAGATTTGATTAGATTTTGGTTATAATTGGTCAACCGGAAGTACCCTCATTAGAAAATTTTAACAGTTTTTCTTGAAAAACTCAGTTAAATGTTATTATAACTTAAAGAATATATTATTCTCTATACGATTTGATTGCTTTTTATATTTCATATTCAACAGATATAGAGTTAAAGAAATATAAAGATTATAATAATTATAAAATATAAATCAGCCAGCTGTGCTAACTTAACCGTGGAAACTGCTAATATATTCACGTAATTCAAATTGATAGATGTCAATATCAATAAAAAGTAAATGATGAAAGAATAAGGGAAATAATTACATTACATTGGTTTGAACATGTCATGAGGAGAGATGAGTATATTGGAAGAATGAATAGCTTATAACAGAAGGTGGAAGAAACATAGGAAGACCAAATACAATATGAAAGGAGAGAAAAGGAACTGAATGAGGACGACATACAAAACAAAAATTAGTGGAAGAAGAACATAAAAAATAGCGACCCCCTAACAAATGGGAAAAACTACAGAAGAAGATGTTAGTGTCAAGTGCAATTCACATAGTTTGTTTATGAAATAATTTAACTGGAAATATAGGATCTTTTGCAAGAAAATTTATGTGTAGGGCGCGTGCAGTGACGTAACTTTGCTGACTTTGGCAAGCAAATATGTGGACCCGTGTCAAAATGACAGCTATTAATTATGTCCATAACTGACAAATGTCATAATTTTTCATTCAAAATTTCATGATTTTCTTATTTCATGTGGTTCATTTATTATCAGGTGTGTGGAATTCAGTGGCCGAGAAAAGGAATCATAAAATACCAAAAAAAGAAATTTTGAATGAAAATTTTTGACGTGAGGATGACCAGCAAAATAGAAATGAATGGAAGAAAAAAATAAAAACTAGCAACCCCTAACGAATGGGAAAAGCTAAAGAAGAAGAAAATGTCAGTGTCAATTGCCATTTGCATGAAATAATATTACTGGAAATTTATAATCTTTTGCAAGAAAATGTATGTATGGAATTTGTACATAATACACAGGATTGACGGAAGGTATTGTGTTGGCCACATCAGATTTTTTTATGAAACCGGGCATCAGTGTGAAGAAAACTGGCATCCAAATATCAAACAATAATAATTATTGTACATTTAATATTTATCTTAAAAAAATATAGTAATAAATTCATTGATTTATAATTATTGCATGTAATATGTGTACTTGTTGTATTTATAAGACTCTAAATTCATTTTTAAATACTTAATAATTTATTGACAATATATCACACATACTTGTGTATAACCAAAAACTGAAATAACCAAACACATGTAGCATGAATGCATTGGAACCGGAAGGATAATGTCAACGTGCTTGCGTAGTAATGCAGATAAAATTAAAAAAATAATAAATATGGTAAGTAAATGGATAACATGAATGTTATGTATTTGACATAGATATTTATGTATTTTATATGAATAATGCGCCAAAACTAAACCTACGGACTTTTAAAGTAACTAGACACAACTTCAGTGTGAACTAGGGAAAATTGGGGTTGTGCCTCATATACCTGTTAACTAATATATTGCGGACCTCTTGCTCTCCGTGAAGCCTAGACTGAGAGATGGGTATATTATTATTATTATTTTGTGTGTAAATTTTTGAACATAAATATTAGTAATAATAAATAACAATGGAATATTCTAGTATACTTTGATTCACGAAAGATGATTATTCAAGGTCACTTGTTCGAAGAAAAAATACACAACACTTTATACAGTAGTAGCTTAGCAACATTTCATGTTAGAAAGCGAAATATTATTTAACGTATGTCTATGTAGTTTATGTTGTGTGACAGATATACGTAAATTGTGACATTACTTTCTAACACATTACAAATAATAATGTCGTACACTTACAGAATTATCTACTACACTGCCCTCTGCCCTAATATTCACCCAGTGACGTTGACAGTGAAATCAAATTATTAATCCATGGTTTATGTCAAGTCTACGTTTTTGTGTTTGGCAAAACCATAGGTGAAGAGCATAAATCTTTGAAAAAGGCATTATATAAAAAAAAACATACTTTTCAAATAAAATACACTTATTTTTTTCAGTTCCAATGTGTCCATAAATATTTCATGTTGCACGTCTATGTATACAAGTGACCCTGAATAGTCATCTTTTGTATAGTAGTGTTATATATTATTTTTTGAAAATTTATGTTCTTACAAATATTAAAGAACATAAAATTCTATATCCGGTACATTTAATTTCTTTATTATATCTTCTATAGATTTAGTAATATAGAAATATAATCTATAAAATAATCTGTTGTATTAAATCTTACAGCCCAAATAACTCAATGGTAACCAGTTGAGAAATTAAAATGTTTCTAATTGACATCTTGTTGTATTATTAATTAAATATTTAAAATTATAAGTTTATTACATACAATTATAGACCATGCAATAGCTCTGTTATCAGTATTATTTAAAGTCTTTGAATACTGTTTTCTATAAAGATTAGAATGTTTTGCAAATAACGTCAAACTTCTTGATAAAAATCAATTCGTCTACTCATGACGCACTACACCATTTTTACGAAAATTTAGTGTGTCATGCATGGAAAATAAAGAGTGCCCAGTAGGAGTGTTGTGTACATGACTTCGACTGTGTAAATCACGATTATCTACTCTATAAATTGGAGCGTATGGATATCCGTGGAGCGCCCCTGGAATGGCTGAGAAGCTTTCTGGAAAATAGGCGGTAATTTGTGTCAGTCAAGCATACTTGCACAAATAAAACTAAAACCTTTTCTTCCGATTATCTCACTACGAACGTAGGCGTTCCGCAAGGAGCAGTTCTTGCTCCAATTCTATTCATACTGTACACAAATGCTTTAAATACCGTACTTAATGATTAAACTGCGGTATCATTGTACGCTGATTATATTTTCGTTCTAATCTCGGATAAGGATAACGAAAAACTACAGTGTAATAATTGTCTACAAAGCATCTCACAATGGTGCAATGACAATTCTCTATTTCTAAACAAGATTAAAACTATGTTCATTCATTTCATAATTATCAAAAACTTGATATATCTATTTCTGATACATCTTTACAACAAACTAACAAAATTAATACTTTAGGTTTAACTATGGATAAATCTTGATTGAAAATCTCAATGTAAAGAAATCATTGCCCACCTAAATAGTTATTGCTATCAAATTAGACATTTAAGATGCTTCTCAAACGAACGAAAATTAATTATGTACTACTACGCTGTCGTCGAGTCAAGAATAAGATACAATATTTGTTTTTGGGGAAATTCCTCCACATGTAATGAAGTTTTTATAGCTCAAAAAAGAATAGTAAGATGTCTGGCTGGTGCAAATCGCCGGAGTAGCTGTAGAGAATTATTTAAAAAATTGTACATTCTCCCACTCTCATGTCTTTTCATTCTCGATTTATGTATTTTGGTATATAAAAAGAAAGAAAAATTTATGTTAAACAAAAATTACCACCACTTCAATACAAGAACTAAAAATGACTTTCGGACGCTATTAACTAGAACCAAAATTGGAGAACATTCGCCCTATATACCTGGATTGCACATCTACATCTGCTTATTTCCTAATATTAAAAACGTAAACAATATTACAACCTTTAAAAAACATCTTAAAATGTTTTTGATTGAATAGGTACTGCTTTTAGAATTTAGAAGAATTTTATCAATTTTGTAAAAAATAATATAATACTCATTGTCCTGTTTATTTATTCTCTTTGTATATACTGACTTTTTTCTATACACATTGTACTGCTGTGTCTTTGAAAATAAAACGAATTATTATTATTACCTTTCAGAAATATCGCCAAAGCCGTCAATGAATTGTAAAAATCTAGAGCATTTAGAAGAGTAGGAGAAAACTTGCTCATATAATGAATTTAAACTTGATGTAATTACAATTTTTTGGGCTTACAAGAAATGTTAAATACAATACTTATATATCCCGCAATGGAAAGGGCGAAGGTATTGTGCTGGCCACAAATGATTTTTATACGTGCAGAAGTTTTTCTAAATTTACATACATACAAATTATGCGCCTTAATAGAAGTATTATTGTTATTATTATTAATACAAAGCCTATGTGTCTTATACCCAGTAAAGCAGTTACGCGAACTTACATGGTGTATGTACATACCCCATACTGCTATACATGAGTTATGAGCAAACTTGTTATACTTAGTCACAAGATATTAACTATAAGTTATTAATATTAATATGTATTGACGTATCGTGCCTCAGGGAATATGTGTTACAGAGGCTTAACAGGTGAACTAAAATTGATTAATAAATTTTCTGCATCTATAGATTACACGCTGAGAGAAATGAACAGATCTGTTACTAGTTTAACCTGAACATCGTGGTTTCAAATGAAATTAGTTTTATTTTCAAAGGATAGTGTATAAAAATACAAGTACGAGTATGTATAGATATTAAATTACCGACTTTGACTCATACGTGGATTAAATTACACATGCATAACAGGGTGGTGACCGGTACTGCCGAACATAGGATTTTAACATGTAAAATCATAGTGTAACACGGAGTAAGCTGTGAATAAAGAAACGTATGTCATCATTATTCAATTCAAAAGTCAAATGATTAAAATTGACCTTGAAATGTAATTTTAAGGAGAAAAGATAATAAAGAACGGTACAGCATATTGCAATTCGCCGTTGTCCAATTTATTTCAATTTCTAAAATAAGATTCAAGAAGGATTTCTTAAGGTAACATTTTTGACAATATCGTGTTAAATTGACATGTAATTAAACACGTTTAAAATGACATACATTTCAATATTCATAGAGCCTACTCCGAGCTAGGTTTTTTTCAACACACTGTACGTTTTTAATTTCTCATTCAGATAGACGGGGGCAAGGGGGGCAGTCCCACCCTAAAAATGGACTAAATAATATTGGTAACATTTTAATATAAAACCACAGTCAACTAAAATAAATAAAAAAAAAATTTTCATACATCATAATCATAAAAAAATTATTTTCATAGTAGTTTATTTGCCATAAACTATATTATTTTTCACTATTTAATCTACGCCCAATGAATTTCAAATGCCTCCATAATTTATGTCTCTGACTGTACCTTGCACGATCTTAACTGCCGCCATCTGCAGCACAGTAATGAGCTAAGGCTGCGATGCTGCGAAAAAACATCGATATGATAGATCTGATAAGAAGATCGATTGATCTATTAAAATGGTCACAGACAACATTTAATCGATCTAATCGTTTAATCGATTTTTTATGATCAACTAATCAATTCAACAATAAATCGATCTAGAGGAAGAAGGGTGAGAAAAACATCGCTGGACTCCATCTATTAAGAAAGATCGATTGATCACAGATTGCATTTAATTGATTTATAGATCTGATCATTTCGTTCAACCCCCCCCCCCATCGGTCTATATTGCCCTCCCCTAAGATTAATCCTGCCTACACCCCTGCCTACTTCCCTAATTATTTTTGCTAAAAATTCTTCAATATATATTTAATTCATCATCATTTAAATTTATTGCAAATATTTTATCAAGTTTTTTATGGATGCAAATCTAACTTTTGAATTTACTCTTCCTAGTGTAAAAATCTGCTGTGGCCATTACAATATCTCTCGTCCTTTCAATTGTGGTATCTCGTATATATATATATATATATATATATATATATATATATATATATATATATATATATATATATATATATATATATATATATATATATACAGGGGTGTTTCAGGACTAGTGTAACAAACTTTAACAGCTTATTTCATATGAACATAGGTCCTATTTCTTCTAGTTAGAAAAATACAAGAGGTTGAAGTTCTATAAATAACACGAAATTTTCTAATTTTTGTAATCAAGGTACTTTCGGAAAACAAAAGTTATTATTGAAAAGTCATAACTTATTTGTATTAATTAATTGTCTTAATTAAAAATTGTTGTACTTTTGATTGTATTTTTGTTTCATAATGGATGGTTATGGTACGGCTGAATATGCAGATATGATTTTTATTTATGGATTATGTAATGGTAATGCCCGTTATACGTCCAGAGAATACCAAGACAGATATCCAAATAGACGCCAACCTTCCCGTCGCCTATTTGCGCGCATTTTTCAGCGTCTACGTGAAACTGGATCAACAACTGTACGGGGAGGTGTTCAAAATGATGGCATTGGTGTTAATAATAACGTTGAAGATGAAGAGAATGTAATTGATGCTGTTCTCGATAATCCTGAAATCAGCACAAGACGCATCGCTGCTCAATTACACATGTCTCACAGCACTGTTTGGCGGATATTAAACCGTGAGGAATTACATCCATATCACTTTCAGCGAGTTCAAGCACTGCAACCCGGACACTATGGTCCTCGTTTAGAATTTTGTCGCTGGTTTCTCCGTCAAAATTTAAATGATCCTGACTTTATTTCCAGAGTGTTATGGTCTGATGAAGCCCAATTCACGAGAGATGGAGTAAACAATGTCCATAATTACCATTTATGGAGCATTGAAAATCCACATGCGATTGTTCAGTCCCGTTTTCAGCAAAGATTTAGCATAAATGTGTGGGCAGGAATTTTCAATACTATATTACTTTTAATTGACCGATTAACAGCTGATGGCTACAGAAACTGGAAAACAGACTACATGAACTAATAGAAGATGTTCCACTTCTTGTACGACAACAAATGTGGTACCAGCATAATGGTGCTCCTCCTCACTATGGTAGATAAGTAACTGAGTGGTTAAACCAAAACTTTCCCAATAGGTTGATTGGACGTGGAGGTCCAAACTTTTGGCCTGCAAGATCTCCAGACTTAAATCCTCTTGATTTCTATCTATGAGGACACTTGAAACAATAAGTTTATAGGGTACAAATAAACACGCGTGAAAAGTTACTTGAACGAATTATGAATGCATCTGCTGCCATTATTCGTAACGATCAAAATGTAATTTATCGTGTATATGATTCTATGATTCGCCGATGTCAAGCATGCATACGAGTACAAGGCGCGCATTTTGAGCACTTGCTGTAATTTTTTTAAAATTTGTTATCTTATTTCATATTGTGTTAACCTATTCCATGTTGTTCTGTGTTTAGAATTTATTTATTTGTCTATTTAATAATTGTGTCATCGTATGTTTAGTTGTCCAAATCGTATTCGTTAATATTAATAAATTAATTAATACAAATAAGGTATGACTTTTCAATAATAACTCTTGTTTTCCGAAAGTACCTTGATTACAAAAATTAGAAAATTTCGTGTTATTTATAGAACTTCAACCTCTTTTATTTTGGTAACTAGAAGGAATAGGACCTATGTTCATATGACATTTTTGGCTCAAAATGACCTCAGAAATAAGCTGTTAAAGTTTGTTACACTAGTCCTGAAACACCCTGTATATAAGTATTGTATTTAACATATCTTGTACACACAAAAAAATCTAATTACACCTAATCTTTATATTTCCGTATTTTCTATCATTTTAAATCCATTCTATGAGTAAGTTTTCTCCATTTCTTCTAAATGTTTGAGGTTCTTTCAATTCATTGACGGGATTGGCGGTATTTCTGAAGGGTTAATGTAATATACCTATAATTTTAAATATATAACTAATAATTCAATAAGAAATATTAAATATCATTCCGAGAAAAAGACTTCAGTACTATCTCTGAATTTTTGACACTGACATTAGTGACATTTATCTGTCAATTACAGACATTTTAATTTCTCAACTGATTACTATAGAGATGTTTGGGCTATAGGATTTATTACAACAGATTATTTTATAGAGAATATAATTCATTAGCAGACATGGGATTTTAGTGTTTTTACCTATTTTGCTACGTAAGTACTATTTTTAGGTGGTACAGTACAAAATCCGTTTTGAAAGAAATGCCCTCATTTGAGCCCTTTATGATATTACCTATTTTACCTAAAAACTGGTTTTTGCGAGAATTACACCTAATTACAATATTTTGTACCTAAATCATTGTTTTAATGTACCTAATTAAGTTTTTTTTTTATAAATTCCCGCACTTATTTACAAATTTATTTGTAATTTTGAATTTGGTTATCCTGCGCATTTATTTTCATCGCGCACAGTTGGTGACATTGGTAGCAGTTTCATTTTACAGTAAGTGTTCGATGAAGCAATTTATGCTGTAAACGAACCAGACAATACCTATGGACTCTTAGATGAATACACCATCGGCTCGTTAAAATATCGCCATCAGGCGACTACAGGTTAATTTTCGTTGCGAATATCTATAGTTTTGTAAGGGCCAGTTGTCACTTAAATTTTAAGTGTCACTTAAAGGAAAAGTATTGATTTATTGTTCATATGAGTTAGGCTTAAAATTTAAGTAACAACGGTACAACTGGCCATAAATCTGCAGGATTTATATATTTGCACAGAATTTCACCAATATAATTTTAATAATTAATGTTTTTTTTTTATTTATATTAAATTTACAAATATGTAAATTGTTAATTATAAATGTTTATTTATCACCTAAAACTATATTTAGAACCAAATATCCTAATCCCATATATTTATTACCTGAAACAATTTTTTTTACCTATTTTTATAAATTTTACAACCTAAAATCCCATCTGTATTCATTAGTCACCTGACATGTTTTCCGCCAATCAACATTCAGAATCACCGTATGCTAGTCGTTACCAAGGGATTTATTTTATTTATTTATGACATTAACAGTTAATTTTGAGTATAAGAATAAATAATAACATAATTCAAACTCCAAAATATTAAATAAAACTCGTAAGTACCATGTTTTAATACAATATGAATATGTATATCAAAAGTTAGTTTGGCGTAGCACACACAATGTGTTACAAAAATTCATTATACGAGTATTCTCTCATTAAATATAAGCTCGTGATATGATTAATAATCAAAGATATTGCTCGTAAAACCGTAGCAGCACATTTCACTCGTCGTTCGGACTCGTGAAATCTGCAACTCGGTTTCACTCGAGAATATCATCGATGATAATCATATCACTTGTTATATTAGGTATGCTTATATTTCTATATCTTTAAATCTATAGAAGATATAATAAAAAAATTAAACGTGTCGGATAGAGAATTTTATGTTTTTTAATATTTGTAATAACAATTTTTCAAAAAATAATACTTAGAAGATTTTTGTTGAAATACTACTACTACTTCCGGTTGTCCAATTGTTACTAGAATCTATTCAACCTGTGGCGGATCTAGTAGGTCGTCACGTTACTACAAAAGATATTATTGATAAAACAATTCAATTATTATATTTCCAAAATATCCCAGGTAACCTCGGAACAGCTGATCAACAATGGGCGAGGCTAACGTGGCGGATAACTTGATAAATATGTTTACTTGATCCACCACAAACCCTTCCCATTACTGTCAGATTGAGGAATCCGTAGTTACACAGGTCTTTAGTCTTATAGAATTTGAGAAATCATACCTCCAATATCCACACACATACACACACATCATAAAAATGTTATAATCGGATTCTAGGGACCTTAAAACGTGCTTATTCACTAAAATCTGGATATGCGATTTTTAGCATGACTCCAATACCTCTCTTTGCGAGAGATAAAGAATATAAGCTTGTAATAACAATCAAAATTTATTTGTAAAGAATAAATACATAGTATAATTTCATTTGGCTGCTATTTATTAGATTAATATTTTAAACAGATAATCAATAACTTGTAATAAAAATGTAATTTCAGCTAATTAACGTAATCTAATCTAAACCGATTTCAACTAACTTAACAATAACTTAATCTAACATGAACACAATATTTATATATTACGTACTGATCATTTGTTGTACAAATTACTAATAATTATTAATGTATAAAAAAATACTGATCAAATAAGTATAAACTATTTGACTTTGTCTCTCTGTTCTCTTGTTTTCCCGTCTTTATCTTCACTATCTATCCCTTCGCTAGGGTTAGTGGTGAGGGTAAGAGTAATAATGACGTCATGTCCGGTATGGAAGCACGCCCTCCGGCTTTGAGAGACTTCCGGTCAAAGTGTTCTCTAATGCAAAGGAGATTGGACATAAGTGATTCACTCCAGACCTCTGATGTTTGTTTGCCATATTAACCAAATTGAATAAGATTCCGTTAATGAGAAACAAAGGAAAAGAAAATATTAATCCCCAACGTCTTCTCTGGACAACAACACAGAACAGGAAATTAGTTTTTTCTTTAGAAAATGTTTAGTTTCAAATCACAAAAAGAAAAAATATTGTATTTAACATTTCTTGTATACACAAAAAAGTCTAATTACACCTAATCTTTATATTTACGTATTTTCTATAATTTTAACTTCATTCTATGAGTAAGTTTTCTCTAAATCTTCTAAATGTTCGAGGTTTTTTCAATTCATTAACGGGATTGGCGTCATTTCTGAAGGGTTCATGTAATATACCTGTAATTTTAAATATAAAATTAATAATACAATAAGAAATATTGAATATCGTTCCCAGCAAAAGCCTTCAGTACTATCTCTGAATTTTTGACACAGACATTAGTGACATTTATCTGTCAATTACAAATATTTTAATTTCTCAAGTAGTTACCATAGAGATGTTTGGGCTGTGAGCAGGCTGTGAGATTTACTACAACAGATTATTTTATAGATTATACCGGGTGGAACATCATACCTGTGTACATAGGCGATTCATATGAGAAAAACAGTTTTTTCGTGCGCATTGCTCCCCAAAATATTTTAGACAAAAATGCTTCAAATAAATGTTGTAGATCATAAAATTCTGCATCTAAATCAATAAACAGAATTACTTTTACATGCTTTGTAACGACACAAATTAAATAAGAAAATATTGAAAATTACGTTGAAAATATCAAATAGCCATGGAATTGAAACAAAAATAGAAACAAATAAATGTCTGACGTTTGACAGATAAATAACTAATTTGATAGGTCTTAATGTTTACATGAATTATTTCCAATTTAAAAAGATTTTCATTAAAAATCCTATAAAAAATAAATATTTCATTGAAATGTACAATTGTCGTAATAATAGGTATGGAGATTTTTGTATGAATTTAATTTACCTATTTATTTGTTTCTATTTTTGTTTCAATTCCATGGCTTTTTGATATTTTCAACGTAATTTTCAATATTTTCTTATTTAATTTGTGTCGTTACAAAGCATGTAAAAGTAATTCTGTTTATTGATTTAGATGCAGAATTTTATGCTCTACAACATTTATTTGAAGCATTTTTGTCTAAAATAATTTGGGGAGCAATGCGCACGAAAAAACTGTTTTTCTCATATGAATCGCCTATGTACACAGGTATGATGTTCCACCCGGTATATCTACATCTTTAATGGCCAATTGCACAGCTTATAGTTAATATCTTAACTACAGGTTAACAAAAAAAATGCGTATCGAAATTTTGACAGTAATATTTAACAACTCATTTGACATTTCGTTTCGATACGATATTGTCAATTTAACCAATGGTTAACAATTTAACTATAAGCTGTGCAACTGGCCATTAGTCTATAGAAGGTAAAATAAAAAAATTGAATGTGTCGGATAGAGAATTTTGTTTTTTAATACCTATTTGTAATAACATAAATATTCAAAAAATAATATTTAGAAGGGGACCTTAAATCGTGCTTATTCACTAAAATCTGAATATGCAATTTTTAGCATAATTCCAATACCTCTCTTAGCGAGAGGTAAAAATCTGTTGTGACCTTCCGTCACTTCTATTATTGTGGTCCGGATGCTGTATTTCGCTACTAAAAATCGGTCACTTTAATATGTAGAGAGTGAGGATTTGTTATTTGACGTTGTTACTATTTTCGGGTTTATTTATAACCCACTAAGTGACACATGCGTGATTTTATGTATGTATGTATTTCTTATATATTTTATATAAATTCCATACAGAAAGTTTCTTGTATTTTCAGTAAAATTATTTCGCGTACATATTACGTAAATTGTATTTGACACTGACATCTGTCAATTAGTAATATTGAATTATTGAAACTATTTCCATGGTAACGCAGCAAAGATTACATGATTTATGAAAATTAATTTCTTTATAAATTTTTATCTCTAAATACATATTAAATATGAAGAAAATAATGGAATCAAATCGTATAGGTAATAAAATATTCTTTAATATTTATAATAACATTAAATATCAAAAAAATGACATATATATATATATATATATATATATATATATATATATATATATATATGCCAGAAAAATCTTCAGTTGCAGAGCATGCCCTGGAAGAATTCCACCATATAAAATTTGAAGATACAAAAATACTGGCGAGACCTACATACGTAAACAACATGTTAATTAGAGAAGCCATTGAGATTTACAAAACCAAGAGTATTAATCTCAATCATTGTGACGGTCTAGATCTTAGTCGTGCATGGCTTCCTATTTTAAATATGTTGTAATTGGCAACTTAGTTCCCTGTTGCTAATGTTTTGTTATTTATTTATTTGTATTTGTTGATTTGTTATTCATGTTCATTCCTGAAGAAGGCAATAGTGTATATTGCCGAAACGTCGTTAATTTAATAAATATAACAGAATCTAAACTAAAAAATCTAATGTGGACACCACACGACTTCCTTGTACGATTATTAAACTATACATATTCTTTTAATAAATAAATTACAAAACATTAATTTTAACTTCAAAACAGTAAGATATATAGCGACCATAATCTAACCCGGTTCTTTTTAAAGAGAGTTTTGATTACAACAAAGAAATATTTGATTACAACAATGAATATGACTAATTTCACAATAAAAATATAATATTTGTTATTGTACGAATCATAAAATTGCACGTATTTAACGTAATTTGACATGAACATTTTTTTATGTTTTTGGCCTAATCTATACCAAGCTTTATTACAAAAACAAAAAAGTATATAATATTTAAATTTACATATCTCGCTTATACAAAGGGCTAATATAATAATACTTGATGTGCTAGACGCAGAAATTAATTCTCTAAAACTTTTATTTGAAGCATTTATTTCTAAAATCAAAATAAAATCATTTTATTCAAGAAAAACTGTTAACAACTTCAAGTAATGTATCACTTCCGGTTAGCCTATTTTAACCAAAATCTATTATGTTATTTCGATTGACATAAAAGTCTTGTATACCAAATTTGAAAAATTTGGATTATATTTTAAAACAGTTTTTCATTAAAATCTATTATATGCTTCAAGTAAAGTGCCACTTCTGGAAATTGTGTAATAACCAGAAAGGGAGGTGCACAACTAGATGTTATAGGAGTCCTAAATACAAAATTTCAACTTTCTACGGCTTACCGTTTTTGAGTTATGCGAGATACGAACGTACGAACGTACGTACGTACGGGCGTACGTACGTACAGACGTCACGACGAAATTAGTCAAAATGGATTCAGGGATGATCAAAATGGATATTTCCGCTGAAATCAGAAAACCGAAATTTTTCGCGATTACAATACTTCCTTTACTTACGTACAAGGAAGTAAAAAAGGTTGTATTATTCTTAATAAAATATGAGTTCTGAAAGATTTTTTAATAATTTATTAGAGATGCTTTTATTGCTGGTTTAAGTTCCCCACTTATTAGACAGACTTTTAGAAAATTCATCCCTTGATTTAAACGAAGTTTTTAACACAACTTGATGGAGTCTTCGCATCTTGATGACCTTACTATGTGCGGTATGGACGAAGGTCATGACGGTAAACTATCGAAACTTGTGAATGCTCTAACTAAATAAATATAATTTGCAACTGAATTTAAATTAATGTGTTTTCAAAAAGAGAGCTATAAATTTACTCGGGTATAATATATCTGAAAAAGGAATAACGCCTGATCCAGAACGTCTTCGACCACTTCTCAACCTTCCTTTTTCTGTAGACTCTGCTTCTTTACTTCGTGTTGTTGGAATGTTCGCTCACTTTTCAAAATGGATTCGTAACTTTTCAGAAAAGGTTCGACCAATAATTCAAGCAGAAACCTTTCCCTTACCTGAAGAAGTTAAACAGGCTTTCGATAATCGTAAACATGAAATCGCAAACTCTGCTGTACAAGCTATAGATGATGATATTTCCCTTTCTGTAGAAACAGACGCTTCTGGGGCCCGATTCTTGAAATCATGCGAAATTTTCCGCATGCGATAAAATTCGTGCAGTCTGTTTCCTCCACGAACAGTACTGTGCATGTGAGTGGTATTCTTTAATACCAAACGAAACTAGGCCGAAGCCTTCGTATGCTATTTTCGAACGCAAAGGAACGTAGTAACAACCAATGAAAAAGAAATATTGAATCACGTGAATGCCGCATCATTTGGACTGTTTTTTCACTGCCACTGTCTGCATGTCAGCCAAGTTGTCAGTGACACTGTCATAAGTCATACATGGTCGTAAGTGTTGTATTTTAATATTCAAAATTTATTATACGTATATTATATGATATAGGTATTATTTTTCTAAATTTACAGTATGTACGTACATAATATGACAATATAAATATGAAAGTGATATGTAATATTAAATATGCAATAATAATTGTTTAAACCATTTCATATTTGGAAACTAAAACTTATAATTTCAAGACACCTAAAATTCATTTTTTACAAACCGTTGCATCGATCTATCAATGCAGGAGCACATATTTATCGGATGTTATAACGATACTCAAGTGTATGGAGACTCTAGATTTATAATTGACGACATTATAAGATCATTAAACATACCCGGAATTGTTTAAAAACAATCTGATTTATATTATCTGAGTAAAGTACTGATACACCAAACAAAAGTCACAGTGACAGACACAGTTTCGTGTGCGGATAATACTTTCAAGTGATTCATACCCATGCGATGTAATGCCGGGAATTTTCGCGTACGACCACCCGACTTCGATTCAAGAATACCAATATGTAGTACGTATGCGCATTTCTCCCACTTAGTATGCGAAAAATTTCAAGAATTGGGCCCCTGGTCATTCGATAACTGCTATTCTTACTCAACTCGGTAGGTCTGTTGCATTCTTTTCTAGAACTTTATCTGATTCTGAAAGTAAACAGTCAGCTATTGAAAAAGAAGCATATCTTGTGTTGAATCACTCCGAAAATGGCAACACTATCTCATTGGATGACATTTTCAACTAATAACTGATCAAAAGTCTGTTGCATTCATGTTTAATCAAAGACATAAATAAAATAAAGAATGAGAAAATCGAAAGATGGCGACATGAACTTTCCCAATATAATTTCTACATTATCTACCGACCGGGTCCACAGAATAATGCAGCTGATGCATTATCTAGAAGAGTATGTGCTAATATTATGAATATAAATCTTAATAAACTCAACGAATTACATCAATATCTATGTCATCCTGGAATAACAGGCATGCTGCATAAGGTACGATCTAAAAACTTGCCTTACTCTGTAGACGATATTCGGAGGCTTACTAGAGATTGTACCAAATGTAACCAAATTAAACCTCGTTTTCTTAAAGGAAATGAAGCTAGTCTGATAAAGGCAACATATTTGTTTGAAAGAATATCATTAGATTTCAAAGGTCCCATACCATCAGAAACGAAAAGCAAGTATATATGAAATGTGGTGGACGAGTTTTCAAGATTTCCTTGGGTTTCTCCTTGTTCAGCTACTACTATAATAAATCATTCAGATTATGTTTTTCCACGTATTTGGAACACCCGTCCCGTATATATCCATAGTGACAAAAGATCTAATTTCATGTCAAATGAGCTAAAGGAATACCTGAGCAAGAGAGCCATAGCATAGCAGAAATACTGCATATAATCCTCAATGCAACGGTCAGGTGAAGAGGTATAATGGAATAATCTATAAAATAATCCAATTAGCTTTAAAAACACGAAACCTACCAACAATGACTCGTACGTGGGAACAAGTGTTACCGAAAGCACAGGCATTCAATTCGTTTTTTGCTATGTGCCTCTACCAACAAGACACCACATGAGAGTATGTTCATCCACAAACGTAGATCCTCCAATGGACAGTCTCCTCGTTCATGGCTTAGCCCTAGTGCGACCGTTTGCCAAAAGAAATTTCAGAGAACTAGCAAATAAGACCCTCTAGTAGAAGTAGTAGAACTGGTACAGGTGAATCCTGAATATTCTTATGTTCATAGGTCTTATGGTATAGAAGAAACCGTTTCTAATCGTCATCTGGCTCCTAATGGTGTAGTGACTGGTATAATTTTTCCAGAATCTGTCAAATCTCTAGAGAAAGAAATGTTTCAGGTAATGCCCATCCAACCCAAATAGATCTATAAATTCTAAATCGTTACCTATCGATTCAGTTGTTCCTGAGTCCTCATCACAATCGTCAAACTCTCTACGCCGTTCGACTAGAGAACGCAGACCACCTGAATATTTCCAGGTAATTTATTTCACGGTGAATGTTATGAAAATAGTTTATCAAGTCAATGTCAATGTTTTAACTTAATAAAGCCTATTGTACGTTTATTCGCAGGCTTTCATTACAGGAAGGAAATGTCAAAGGAGAAATAGTTGTGGGAAATTAAGTAGGTGTTATAAGGTATATTGAAGGAAGAATTTAAGGTTTTCAGAGTAGGTATCCTTTTCGTAAAATAATTCATTGAACGCCTTGGTTATATTCCCAATTTCCTTTTTAACAAAACCAAACAGCTCTGTTCTTCCCATATTGGGGAAAATTAACTTCTGAGAGAATAATGTGAAGTTTAACTCAATTATATTTGTGCTGTTTTTCGAATATGTAATTTGTAGGTTTTTTTTAGACTTAGTAAGTTATTGTATGTAACATAACTGTTGAGAGATGCAATCCCAGCAGTTAAATTTCTCCCGCCACGCCAGACCACCTGACGGCACTACTGAGAACTGACATGTCCGATGGCGGCAGCACCATCGGGCCGATCAGCTGCTTCTGAATTGGTACTCGCAGTGTTGTGACATATGAGAACAAACAACAAAAGCAATTTTTTTCACTTAAAATGGGGTTTGGTACCACAGAACATTTTAGATTTCTGGAAGCAACAGCTACTTCTAAATGTATTATAGAAGATATGTTAAAATGTATTTATAATTTTATATATATTTAATCAATCGAAATTGATGATCGCAGGTGAGCGAATTATAAACGCTAACCAATAATATTATGTGGAATATTAAAAAATGACGGTATAATCATTATACCGTCATTTTTTAAAGTGGTATTCTGTAAACAATAATATAATTCTACATAACGAAAAAAAGATACCGATATCGTTATTTCTTAACGATTGGAAAAATCATTCGTTATCTAAACGTTGTGTCAATAATTCAGTATTTTTATTCATGTCAAAATAAAATAGCTATTATGTTGAATAGTGATCTCAAAAACCAGTCATATTACAGTTTTCTGCAAAGTAATATTAAAATAATTTAATAAGTTTATATTCGTAGCGCCTAGCGCAAGCTTCCCAATATGTCTACAGATGGTAGTAGTTGCTCTAGCATAACCTACAAAAAGAAAAAAAATGGTGCGACAGGTTGACAGCAGACTCCAACCAGAACTAATCAAACCTATAAGTTTTGTGAGTTATTTTAGATATTTCATTTAAAATTATAATTTGATTTTAGGAAATAAAGTTCTTAACTTGATCCCAAGGTTATTATTTTTCAAAATGTGTTGCATAATACGGATACGAAGATAACGATTATCGTTAAGTAGAAATAACGATTTTCATAATAACGATTTCGTTATGGTAACGATTCGATTTTACAGAATAGGCCTGTAAGCCTATTAAACGATTTTCGTTATTACCATGACGATATAACATTTTACCGATTCGTTATGTCATAACGATCTTACAGAATAGCCCTGTATAAATTTGGTAAAAAAAGTTTTATTTTCGTATATATTGCTATATTTGTACTTTTTTTAAATGGAATACCTGTATATTATTGCACTAATTAATAGAAAATAATTTTTGCTTTAAAAAAGTTTAAGAGTTCTTACCTTTTAAACTTGTTAGTTTTTGAGATATTAATGAAAATATTTAAATGTTTCTTCTCAAAATAAAGTGTGCGTTGAAAACAAAATGTGTTGAAAGTTGAGTTATTTTGTATTGTAGTTGCGCTACAAAAATTGTGTCGCATATATACAATTATTACTTTGTGTCAATAATGGCAGATTATTCAATTAATGAGAAGATATACAGGGTGAGTCACCGAAATCGCCGTCTTCGATATCTCCCTTGTCGTTAGAAATACAGCATAAGTTTATTAACAGAATTTATTCGTCTACTCAAGGAGCATAACGTAAAATTATTTTCACATACACAGGGTGTTGCATTACGGCTCGGCGGGAATTGTTTGTCTTTTTTTAAATGGAACATCCTATATATTTTTATATATTTTGAATTGTATTTTATTCACCTATACGAACATATAAATTTTATTTTAGTTTTCCACGGCGTTGCCAAGTTATTCCGTTTTTTCTCTAAAAAAGACCGAATACACGCATTGCTTTATAAAGGCTTACTGAAGTTATTTTAATAGTAAGAATTAAGAATTTTCTTATCAGCATAACTGTAATTATACTCTATGTTCTGACATATTTTTTTTTAAATGTAATTATACAGGCTGTTCAATAAAGCGAATCAAATGTGCTCAATTTCAAATGACCATAACTCGTCATTTTCAAATGGAACATTCTATATTTTATTATTCAGTTGTGTGTATTTTTGTATTATCTTCATATGTTATTAAGGGTATCCTATGCCTAAAACCAATAATTTCGGAGATTTTCACCATTTTTCTCTAAATTTATATATTCACTTAAAAATTAAATCTAGTATGCCATTGATATTATTTTTTGAATAAGAAACAATTGCAGTAATGATTGTAGTTTCATTAGCCAGGTTATTATTAATAACAGTGGGATTAAGTAAATTAATTTATTAATATGAGTCTCTCGCAAGAAGAACACACACACACAGACACACAAACACATACACACAGACACACATGCATACATACAGACATCATCGTAAAAATGGTAAAATCGTATTATATGGACTCTAAAACGTGTTTATTCCCTAAAAACTCATCATTGATTTTTTTTACCAAAGACAATACCTTCCTTACCTAAAGGTGACGGAAGGTAAAAAAGACAGCAATGTTACAAAAAATTTGTAAAGGATTAGAATTTTAATTTAAAATAATATATAAGTAGGTTATTTTTTTGTGAACAATTGAGTGTTGTCTAGTTCTAGTGCTATGCTGAAGAGATAGTGAAATATTATTCAGATCAAGGAACATTTAAGTTTAACACTCGTAACAATTTATTACATTATAACATCATTACATTCCAATAGTTTTAATAGGGTCCCTAGAATCCTATTTTAATATTTTTACGACGATGTCTGTGAGTCTGCGTAAGTATGTGGAAGTGGATGGGTTTGTGAAAATATATCCTTATTTTAACTTTGATGGATAAAGCTAATGATGGGTGATATGAATAAAAATGACTATATCATTCATTAAGTTATAAACCAATAAGAATGTGTGATTTTCCTTAGCTACCACGTATTACAGCGGTTATTATTGAGTAACCATGGTGAACGAATATACGAACCTTGGTATATTCGAATATACCTACCTTCGTATATTCACTTATAAGTGCGTTTGGTTATTTTGTTCTATGTACTCAGAACTGGCGATGTCATTTTTAATTATATTTATCGAGTGAATCTGTAGTTTGACTTTGAGGAGGAAAATCGTGCGTTGTATGCTTTAAGTAGACATTTAAAATCAGACTGACTGCTCCAAGTGCACCGAACCAAATAATAGAACGCATCTACTATTTGACAGCAAGGAATTATGGAAGTAAAAATTTGACAAGTAAACAAATAATTATTTGGATCACAAATCTGGAACTGCACTATTGCTAGTTTATTTGAAATACAAACATTTATTTTGAAATACGAGCATTTCAATGTAAAATTACATACTACTATAACTATATTTAAAAAGATAGGTTATGTAGCATATAGTTTGACGTTTCTGTCAAAATGAAATAGACCACAGGTCTACGTTAAATTTACTATTTAATTTTTAATTTATTTTTTATTCATGATATAGTCTACCTGTATACAACTCGACAATAGAAAATTCTCGACATACTCAACGAGTTGCCTAATGGAAATACCACTCGACCTTCAGTCTCGTAATGTTTCCAGGTAACACGTTTCGTATAATCGAGAATTTTCAATCGTCTTGTTGTATAATATATGAGTATATACTTTATTCTCCAAATATTGAAGTAAATGCTCCAAGTCGTAAGAATAAAATCGGAAGAATATACTCGTAGCGAGTATATACTTCGATGTACAATTTTTGAGGAGTATATGCTCCACTGTCGTATGAATAAAAAGAGTTTAAGCCATGTTAAAGTGAATTTCTACTCGATATATCCGGAGTCTGGTTCTTAGCAGACTCCAGTTGTAGATTGTAGCTTGAAAAGACAGTTACGGTTGAATTTATGTTCAATTTACGGTCAAAAAATATTACAAACCCAGAAGAACTACTTGCAGCCGTGTTTTTAAAACCATATACAGATTTTCTGAGGATAATGTGCAGTGGTTAACGAATCATTTTCTGAATGAAGAATGAGGAGAAACCAGAGGTGGCGCGATAAGTAAATTGGATAAAATGAAAATATTTTTGAGGTATGTAGGAGATCCAGGTTTTCAAACTGGAGTAGGAGAGGTTGTGGGCGTTCATCAAACCTCGGTATCAAAAGTTGTGACAGAAGTAGTGGAAAAGATAATTGAAAAAGTAGTTTTTTTCTTGAGTCTAGTTTTCATATTATTAATTTTCTTTAATAATTTACTGCTTGTTATGTGAGAGCCAAAATTTGCCTCATATTGTTTTCTAATTGCACCAAGAGCAAGTGATTTTGATTTTCTTGCAGTTGGTGTTTGTGATTTTGAAAATATTATGGGAAAATCACGCAAAATCGTGACAAATGCCATTTGAGAAACATTTTTAGTTTCTTCTATGGTTTCTTCGTCGGTATCACTCATATTTTTGTAAGCACTTCACAATTATTTCTTTTCTACTAAACCGCAGAATAGTGTAAAAGCAACTTGTCTAGTACATATCATCTAAAAATTGATTAGACGCGCTTGTTTGTACACACGAGTATATACTCGGTTTAAGACAAGCATTTACTCCTTGTGCATAAACCTTTGTTATTCATATGGACTGGAGTATCAACTCCTACTTTATGCTCATACTCAACAGTATATACTTGGAGTATATACTCTTACTTTATTCATATGACCCCATTAGTTCGTGATATAATTTTTAATAAAAATATACACAAATCTCATTGCAAGAAATGTTATACATATGGGATGAGAAGATAATATTCCTATAAAATAAAATAGCATTGGCGAGAGGTATTATGTTGATCAGAGTAGATTTTTACCTCTCGCTAAGAGAGGTATTGGATTCATGCTAAAAATCGCATATACAGATTTTAGTGAATAAGCACGTTTTAAGGTCCCTAGAATCCGATTATAACATTTTTACGATGATGTCTGTGTGTGTGTGTGTATGTGTGTGTGGATGTGTGTGTGGATGTGTGTGAGGTTGTTGGTGGTACGATTTCTCAAATTCTATAAGACTAAAGACCTGTGTAACTACGGATTCCTCAATCTAACGGTAATGGGAAGAGTTGAACAAATATTAAAAAACAAAATTCTCTATCCGACACACTTAATTTTTTTATTATATCTTCTATATAGAAATATAATCTATAAAATAATATGTTGTAGTAAATCTCACAGCCTGCTCAGAGCCCAAACATCTCCATGATAACTACTTCAGAAATTTAAATGTGTGTAATAGACAGATAAGTGCCACTAATGTCAGTGTCAAAAATTCAGAGATAGTAGTGCAAGCTTTTTCTGGGAACGTTATTTAATTTTTCTTATTGTATTATTAATTATATATTTAAAATTATAGATATATTACATGAACCCTTCAGAAATACCGCCAATCCCGTTAATGAATTGGAAAAACCTTGAACATTTAGAAGAAATAGAGAAAACTTACTCATAGAATGGATTTAAAATTATAGAAAATACGTTATTATAAAGATTAGGTGTAATTAGATTTTTTTTTGTGCGTACAAGAAATGTTAAATACAATACTTATGTATATATATATATATATATATATATATATATATATATATATATATATATATATATATATATATATATATATATACTACAATGGAAAGGGCGAGAGGTATTGTGATGGCCACAACAGATTTTTACTTCCTTGTACGTAAGTAAAGGAAGTATTGTAATCGCGAAAAAATTCGGTTTTCAGATTTCAGCGGAAATATCAATTTTGATCATCCCTGAATCCATTTTGACTAATTTTGTCGTGACGTCTGTACGTACGTACGTATCTCGTATAACTCAAAAACGGTAAGCCGTAGAAAGTTGAAATTTTGTATTTAGGACTCCTATAATATCTAGTTGTGCACCTCCCTTTCTGGTTATTACACAATTTCCAGAAGTGGTACTTTACATGAAGCCTATAATAGATTTTAATGAAAAACTGTTTTAAAATATAATCCAAAACTTTTCAAATTTGGTATACAAGAGTTTTATGTCAATCGAAATAACATAATAGATTTTGGTTAAAATAGGTTAACCGGAAGTTGTTAACAGTTTTTCTTGAATAAAATGATTTTATTTTAATTTTAAAAATAAATGCTTCAAATAAAAGTTTTAGAGAATTAATTTTTGCGTCTAGCACATCAAGTATTATTAAATTAGCCCTTTGTATAAGCGAGATATGTAAATTTAAAAATTATATACTTTTTTGTTTTTGTAATAAAGCTTGCTATGGATTAGGACAAAAACATAAAAAAATTACGTACAATAACAAATATTATATTTTTATTGTAAAATTAGTCATATTCATTGTTGTAATCAAATATTTCTTTGTTGTAATCAAAACTCTCTTTAAAAACTCCCTTTATGGTCGCTATATATTTTACTGTTTTGAAATTAAAATTAATATTTTGGAATTTATTTATAAAAAAAATATGTATAGTTTAATAATCGTACAAGGAAATCGTGTGGTGTCCTCATCAGATTTTTTCTTTAAGTAAATATGAATCTTAGATATTTTTGTTTAAAAACATTTGTATCATTTTTCCACTGGGCCCCTGAAATATTTTTGAAATACGAGTATAATAATTTTCAAACACAAACTAAATAAAACATTTTGATTTACGTCATGGAAAACTATGGCATCAAATTTTCCAGCTTGTTTTAAAGTTTAAAAACTTTCTGATTGAAACTATATTGAATTAGTTCGTGATATCACCTGTCATTGGGCGTTCAAAACCAATTTCAGTTTTCAGGAATCATACCGCAAACCTCATGTATAATTCATATATACCACAATTTAGTTATTTCAGTAAATTTGAAACCTCTATCACATACATATTAATTATTCTATAATGTAATTTAATAGGTAATCAGGGTAATTGATGTAAAGAGCCACCACCGGTACGCCATGCTCCCGCGTGCACTTTTTACTCCACAAGCTTTAATTATGAATTAAATTCCAATATGAATTAATTAAATTCTCACAAAGCTGCGAGACAATGTAGAATTAATTCTAACCGGAATTAGGGCACTAATAAACGATTAACTGTCATCACAGGTGGAGGAGATTATGACTAACATTTATATTAACAAGCAGTGAAACATTTTTATATGCCATTTTCTATTTACTACTTGATTAGGTTTAACCGAGAACTTGCACTTAACTTATCCTACTCTTCCAATTTTTCGAAATATTTCCAATTCACTGTCGGGATTGACAGTATTTCTGAAAGGTATATGATATATACCTATAATTTTAAAATTTTATAGTCGCCGTCAAATGAGTATGGACTGATGCTCAACTTTTTCCCTTCTCTGCACCCTGTCCCTTGCCTTGCAATGTTGCCGCTTTTTCATAACTGCATTTTCAACATATTCAGTGAACTGGCAAGGCAACAGTGTAGATATGTCTAGTCCATACTTACATATTTGCCGGCAAGTATAACTATTAATACAATAAGAAATAATATATGTACGTACTAGCCAGAAAAAGTTTTCAGTAATGTCTTTGGATTTTTGACACTGACATTTATCTGTCAATTAAAAGCATTTTAATTTTTCAATTGTGTCCATGGCGTTATTTGGGCTATGAGATTTATTACAACAGATTATTTTATACATTATATATGATAGAATAAAATATTTAAATGTATCAGATAGAGAATTTAATATTCTTTAATATTTACAAAAACAAAATTTTTCAAAAAGTGATATGTAGAAGAATTTTTGGTTGTCCAGTTGTAACCAAAACCTTTTCATCTCTTCCCATTAATGCCCGATTGAGAAATACGTAGTTAAACAGATATTAAGTCCTTCCATTAAACGCACGCACGCACACACACGCACACACGCACACACCCACACACACACACACACACACACACACACACACAAAGAGAGAGAGAGATCATTGTAAAAATGTTAAAATCGGATTGTAGGGATTTTAAAACGTGTTAAAATCTGGATATGCGATTTTTAGCATGAATCCAATATCTCTCTTAGCGAGAGGTAAAAAGTATAATGTAAATCAAGATTTAACGCATCTCAGTTTTAATAATTTGTTCTACTTAGAGAATGGATCGTTGCGCGAAATCGAGCTTCTATATCCGAGACAGTAATTGGTTAAATGCAAACACCGATTTATAATGTAGAAGGTTTACTTATCAAAATAATAGTTAGACAATTGACAGCTTAATTTTGTAGTTTGCATATTTTAGTTATACAGCAATGCTCCGTATTACGAACCCACTTTTATGAGGAACTTTTGTTAAAAATGACGTTTTTAATATCATAAAAGTATAATGTAAATGCGAGTTTCATATTAGCGCTTTTATTACTCGTATAATAGTGCGCTCTTAAACCGGACCATCTCTACTAATCCGACTTCTCCATTACAGCGAATTAACTACACTAATGCATTGTGTGCCTTATAATCCGAATTTTGTAAGTTTTTGTAATCCGAATTTTAACGAATCGAACATGAAGAAGCAGTAGAATGGTTTAATAAAGTTTTAGAATGGGCTAAAGAAAATGTTATTCAAGTTATGGATATCATGATTCTACATAGACTGAAAGCCCAAGCATTTTTATCTTCCGTCACCTTTAGATAAGGAAGGTATTGTCTTTGGTCAAAAAATTTGGTGATGAGTTTTCAATGAAAAAGCAAACTTTAGAGTCCCTAGAATACAATTCTACTATTTTTACGATGATGTCTGTCTGAATGTGTGTGTGTGTGTGTGTGTGTGTATAAACACACGTGTGTGTGAGTGCGCGCATGTGTATGTGTGTGTGACGATTCTTTCGGATCCGATAACTCCAATACTACATTTCAAAAAATTACAATTTTTTCGTATTCCTTTTCCTTATATTCATATGCAGACGTGATTAGATTTTGGTTATAATTGATTAACGATTGATTGAAAATACCGTCTTTTGAAGATTTTAATAACAAAAAAAGTGTTCTGTGAAACAAGATAGACTGGTTTCTGTCAGCTCTGGTTTTGTCGGCCCTTTTTAAATTTACGAAGCCTTATTCTGAAAATATTTTAGTAATCAGTTTCTGCATAATTTTTCATTAGATATTAGGTTTGATTTATACATTATATAATTATTCAGTATTTTTCAAAAATTACATTTTGTTTACAACGTAATTAGATTGGGATAATTAATATTTCGTCTTTTTTTTAAATTTAATAAGAAGAAATTGATTTAAATATATAAATTTACGTAATGTATGTAAAATTATAATGCTTACGTAAGTTCTTTTCTATTTTTCTTCAGTCAAGAACGAACCTGGTAAACTCCTTTGATTTCTTCTTTTACCAAAAATAACCGTTTTTCTTTCCTACTTTTCTAACATTTTTATTTTCTATAAATGAAGAATAAATGGAGAATGTATGATGAGTGTAAGTTGGGGACGTGGCATGTTAGAGGTATGAATGGGAAAAAGAATGAGTTGATGAATGCAATGCGAATGTACAGTGTAGATGTTTTGGGTATGAGTGAGACAATGAGAAAAGGATGTAGTGAGGAAGATATAGATGACATATTTTGTTTGTGGTCGGGCGTTCGAGAGAATGTGCATGAAAGAATGAAGCCGTTTGTACGAAGTTATGGCTGTACTTCTTCGCGAGTTTCTTGGATGAGATTCAAAGTAGGCTATATACGAATCTTTGTTGTGTCCGTTTATGGTCCAACAGAGTCTGAAAGTGACCTCGATAAAGATCAGTTTTTGAATTCGGTAAAAAGCGTAATTGATTTGTGTGATCCGGGTGAGAAAGTGATAGTGTGTGGTAATTTAAATGGATGGGTGGGTGTTAAACGAAGTATATCTGAAAATGTATAGAGACGTTTTGGTGATTGTCGAGTGAATGGCAATGGTGAGAGAATTGTTTCATTTTGTTTGGAGATAAATCTCTTCATTTCGAATTCCATTTTTAAACGTAAGCTAGCTCATATATACACCGGGAGAATGTTGTTCAGAATAAAGGCAGCGATGAGCGATTGAGGAATATGGTTGTAAATACTCGTGTGAAACGAGGCGCAGAATTGGGTACGAATGGTCGCGAATGCAGTTGAATAAATTTTGGAGAATGACGGTGAAAGGTTCCGGGAATATGTTACGCATAAAATCCTTTGCTCTTTTGAATGAATATATAAGAATGCAATATGTTGAAATGTTCAATGAATCCTTGCCCGAATGTGAGTCTAATTTTGATTGTAATATAAATGGAATTTGGATGAAATTTAAGTATTCCCTCCTCAAATTTGCAAAAGAAGTTCGTGGTGGAATGATCAGGTTAAGAAGCGATTGCTGAGAAAAAGGGGACATATTTTTTTAAATGTTAAGGATTCGCCTGGGCGTTTGCGTGAAGAATGTTTGTTAGAGAATAGAAGGAAGAATAAATGGGTGAAACAAGTGGTGAGAGAAAGTAAAAATTGATTTGATGCCTTGTTAAGTAAAAGGTTGACAAATGATTTCAGTACGAATAAGCGACTGTTTTGGTTGAGTGTGAGGAGACTGTGAAATGGAAGTGGTCGAGTTGTGAAAGCTGTGAGAATTCGCCCAATGGAGAGTTATTGTGGAATAAATCAGATGTGAGGAATAGGTGGTGCGAGTATTTGAATGGTTTGTATGGAGGTGAGATTGAGAGGGCTGATTGTAGCAAAACTGGTAGTGAAATAATAATGAAGATAATTATAATATAGATGAAAATGATGTATGTGATGCATTGGCGCGTGTAAGGAATGGTTGACTGCGAGTGAATGTACAAATTTTCGCGCGATAAGTTTGTTGAGTGTAGTAGGGAACCTTTTTGGTAAGGTTTTAATTCATAAAGTGCGAACCTTAACAATTTCAAAAATTAGTGACGCTCAGGGTGCCTGTGAGGAAATGTGTCAAGAAAGCGTTTGATAGTGTTCTTCGGGATACTTTGTGGGATGTACTCAGAGAGTACCGCCGTAAATGGAAACCGATTGGGAGCGATTTGAGCATTGTATGGGGGTAGTGAGGCTACTGTGAGAATAGATGGTAGGTTCAGTGATTGGTTTCGTATAAATGTTGGTGTGAAACAGGGCTGTAGTATGTCTCCGTGGTTGTCTAACTTGTATATGGATGTGTTGTTGCGGAGAGCGTTGAGTGAAATGGATGGTGTACATATTGGTGCAAGTATAGTGCCTGCGTTAGCGTATGCTAACTACAAACACAAGCCGTTAGTTAATAGATCTAGAGGCCGACCAAAAAATAGATGGAGAGATAACGTAATAAGGGATATGAAAACTGCAAATATCACGTTCACTGGGGATAGGACAGATTGGAAGCGACAGTTGAATCAGGCCAAGGACCAAGGACGTCTGTAGTGCCAGGATAAGAACAAGTACCTGCTTTGATGTATGGAAGCGAATGTTGGGCATGGACGGGAAAGCATAAAAGAGATTGGCTGCCGTGGAAATGACGTATTTAGGTGGTGTATGTCGGTATGTAAGACGGGATCGCGTGAAGAATAATTTGGTGTATGAAGAATGTATGATTAGGAACAATGTTATTAAGAGAATTGGTGTGAGTCAGTTGAGGTGATTTGGTCATGTGCAGAGAATGGCGAGTGAACAGCTCGTTGCGTATACCGGTGTAACAGCTAAACGAGCTACCTCAAATAATTTCTATATTATTAAAGATACAATAAAGACCGAGGGGGACATCCGAATAAAGAACAATTTTTTTTTTAAACCAGTGGTTCTCAAGTGAACACAAAGTTATATGTTTGTAAATGAGATAATATGTATGTATATATATATATATATATATATATATATATATATATATATATATATATATATATATATATATATATATATATATATACAGGATGTTTCCTTTAAAACAACCAGCGCTTTTTTGGGCGAACTAATGACTTTAGAAAAAAATGTTATATACAAAAAATTACCAGGAAAAAGGGCTTAATTTATGAGGAATAATAAATAAAAAATTCAACCAGTGGTTCTCAAACTGTAGAATAAAATTATATTTTTTTAAATGGCAACCTATATAAATTTTTTGTTCATTAGATAGAGAGTTTTTTTCTGATTTCAACGATATAAATATGATATGGGCTTTTATTTCGAGAAAAATGATATTAAAAATCAGAAATAATTCTACAATATTGAAGTAGGCTATGCAATAAACAAATGCAAACAAATGAATTTCTTAGTAAAACAAGTTATTTTAGATATAAGAAAATAATATACTATCGTAATCTAGGCAATAGTCGTATTAATAGTTGTTTATTGCATAGCCTACTTCAATATTGTAAAATTATTTCTGATTTTTAATATCATTTTTCTCGAAATAATTGTTATACAACCCCATATCATATTTATATCGTTGAAATAAAAAAAAAAAAATCTCTATCTAATAGACAAAAAATTTATATAGGTTGCCATTTAAAAAAATATAATTTTATTCTACCGTTTGGGAACCACTGGTTGAATTTTTTATTTATTATTCCTCATAAATTAAGCCCTTTTTCCTGGTAAATTTTTGTATATAACATTTTTCTCTAAAGTCATTAGTTCGCCCAAAAAAGCGCTGGTTGTTTTAAAGGAAACACCCTGTATATATATATATATATATATATATATATATATATATATATATATATACATATTTGATACCGTATTTTTTCTGAATTCAACCATGTAATCATTTTACCCAGGTTCGATCCCGACCGACGGCAAAAATTATATCGCATTTTAATGGCACAAAATTGACCCCTGTGGCGCGCTCTCCACGCCAGCAATGAGTGCCCGTGAGGTGACGCCTAGTAAGCGCCCAGCGTACAAATATTCCATCATTACCGATATCTGTACAAAGCAGATTGGCACACCCAGCAATGGGTAATACGCCGTGGTGAAATATTTATTTATTTTATTTTTACATAACAAAAATATTGGGAAAATTTCAATTGTAATTTAAATAAATTTGGTTTTTAGAGCTATTTTTCAGTAGGCTATGTATAAAAAACAAAAACTACGATCTGTCACTTTGAATTATTTAGGATGGAAATCAAATAGAACACTATTTATAATGTTATTAACAAATATCTATGTATCATTTTAAATTCAATTGTTTTTCATACATAGCCTACCAAAAAGTAACCATAACAGTGAAATTTATTTAAATTTCAATTGATTTTTTTTCAATATTTTTGTTATATTAGGATATAAAATTAATACATGGTTAAATTCAGAAAAAAATACTCTATCGAATGAGCGTAAAAAATATATTCCATCCCATTTAAGAAAATATATATTTGTATTGTAACTTGAGAACCACTAGTTTAAAAAATATTTTCTTCCCTATTCGGATGTCCCCCTTGGTCTTCTATAAGATTGCCTTATAGTATTTTATTGTATCTTTAATACTATAGAAATTATATGAGGTAGCTCGTTTATCTGTTACACCCTGTATATCTTGGTGAAGTTGAAGGTTTTCGATTGCGTGGCCGACCAAAGTGTAAGTGGATGGATGTGGTTGTCAGGGTGCTTAAACAAAGAAAAATTCCAAGTGGGAAGAGAAAAAGAGCATGTATGAGGCGAAAGAAGTGTGCTTAGACAGGAATGTGTGGCGAAGGATGGTTGTTGTAAACCGGATGCGGTATTCCGCTACCGAAAATCAGTCACTTTAATATGTTAAGAGTGAGGATTTGTTGTATGATGTTGATGTTGTTGTTATTATTTACGGGTTTGTGCTAACCCACTAAGTAGGACATGCGTGATTTTATGTATGCATGTATAAATATTAAAGACAATTTTATTTTTAATACGATTTCATTGCATTTTATATTTCATATACTATGGATTTACAGTTAAAGAAATTAAATTTCATAAATCAGCCAGCTATGCTATAACCATGGAAACAGCAAGAGACTATATTAAGAAAATTCTGATTGACAGATGTCAGTGTGAAGTGCAATTGATATGCGAACCCTAACTCATAATAATTCGGCTTGCTTACATTTTCAATAAATTATAAAATTTCTACAAAATTCTTTCGGCTTCTTTAAATATAAACTTAAAACTGTGGGCCAAATAACTGGTGATAATATGTCAACCGGAATTTTATGGGTCATCTTCTAGTCCAGATTTAGCTTGTACCGCCACTCTTTACTTTTGGTACGATGAGAAACAACTTCATAAAAATCCAGTGCGTATAGTAAAATCTACCTTGCAAGACATATGTATGTAGGACAATACTCACAGGAAAATGTGCAGAGTTTAGGGATACAATGCCTAATAGAATTAAAGCTAGTATTACTAATAAAGGCAATGTATCCTAATATTAAATGGCGAAATACTTGAATAATATATTCATTTTTGGTAAGCTTAAAATCGATATTTTAAAGTAATCGGAAGAAATTTGTAGAAATTTTCTCATCATTTGCGTAGGTTTTATAATTTGTTTGTTAAAAATGTTAACCGGCCGAACTAATATTAATTATATTTATATGTTCTCTCGTTGTAATAATAAATTGTTCGAATGTACGCCAACATTTGTACGACGGAAACTAATTCGCCAGCATTTACCTATGCGATAAAACATTTTTAAAAGATTGGAATTTTATGCTTTAAACATTTTATACGTCAAGAAATTCTTCAACTGTGCGTAGTTATTACAACAGTCCATTTTATATTACCAATCAATAATAAAAATTGTTTAAAGTTGCGCTCCTACCATAACGGCCGCAAAATACGAAACTATTGGAAGGCTTGCTCCGGTTTGAAAATGGTATACCAATGTCGCAATGTCAACGAACGGAATATTTACATGAAGCACAAAATATTAAATTCTAGATAGATATTTTTATTAGTTTCTTAGGTTAATATACATTTGTATTTTAACATGTTTTTCAATATATCGTAAATAAAAAATCTCAAGTACATCTTAAATTTTTATTTTATTCTAGGTCCAGGTAAATCACTGTACTATCAAGTACCTAAACAGTTGTACAAATGCTTGGCGTATAAAATATTTCTCGTATAAATTTCCGCTCGTACAAATGTTCTTCGATTACTGGAGTCTGGAGTATAAATTTCCATCGTATGGCGCATAAAATTCCAGACACAGTAATAATATCGTCTAAATATTTATGTAAATTAGTTTCCTTGTTCATTTTTACCTCTCGCTAAGAGAGGTATTGGATTCATGCTAAAAATCGCATATCCAGATTTTACTGAATAAGCACGATTTAAGGTACATAGAATCCGATTTTAACATGTGTGGATGTGTGTGTGTGTGTGTGAGTTTTTTGAAGGTACGATTTCTCAAATTCTATGACTAAAGACCTGTTTGACTACGAATTCCTCAATCTAACATTAATGGGAAGAGTTGAATAGAATTTGGTACCAATTGGAAAACCGAAAGTAATAATATCTTAAAAAAAAAAATCTAAATATTATTTTTTTGAGTTTTTTTATTATTAGTATTAAAGAACGTAAAATTCTCTATTCGATACATTTTACAATTTTATTAGGTATATCTTCTATGTATTGAGATAAAAAAGTAATATATAAAATAATCTGTTGTAATCTGGGGACCCGGGTTCGATCCCGACCAATGCCAAAAATTACATCAAATTTTAATGGCACAAAATTGACTCCTGAGGTGTACTCTCCACGCCAGCTATGAGTGCCCGTGAGGTGACGCCTGGTTAGCGCCCACACGGTACAAATATTCCATCATTACCGATATCTGTGTACAAAGCAGATTGGCTCACCCAGGAATGGGTAATATGCCGTGATGAAATATTTATTTTATTTATCTGTTGTAATAAATTTCAGAGCCTTAACAATTCCATAGTAACCATCAGATGTTTGTAAATGACCGAAAAATGTCAGTGTCAAAAGCCAAAAGTAGTTCATAGACCTATTCGGGCGGTATTGGCAGCTCAATTCTAAAACTTATGTCTATTTTAACTAAACACATGACAGTGGATAAGAACCGATTCAAAATTTGTCATAGTACAAATATGGTTTTATGTAGATTTTAGCTGAAACTAAATCTAGGATTTTTTTTTTTGGCAACATAGTAAAACGTCAAATTACGCTTTTACGTTCAATCAAGAAGTTTAAATGACATTATTGAAGAATTTTTTTGTGATATTGGTAAGTTTACTATTTCTTTTTGTATAACAATAATAACAATTAAATATTTAAAATTATAGCTACATACATAGTATACCCATCAGAAATTCCGTCAAGAAATTGGAAGAAATTCGAACTTTTAGAAGTGTAGGAGAAAACTTCCTCAAAAAATAAATTTAAAATTATAAAAATAATCTAAACATAAAGAAAAGACATGAGAAATTTATAGGGCGCGAGCAGTCATGTGACTTTGTTGGACTTGACAAGCAGATATGGGGGTCCGAGTTAGAATGGCAGCTAGTAATTATGTGCATAGATGTCAAATGTCAATTTTCCATCCCAAATTTCATGATTTTCCAATTACATGTGAATTATTTTCCTCGGCAATTAAATTCCACATTCCTGGTGACAAATTAACCACGTAAAAAAATATGATATTTGTCATTATGTAAATAATTACTAACTGTCATTTTGACAAGGGTTTCCATCTTTGCTTGTCTAGGCCAAGTGTAACACCCTAACTACCTGAATTTAGAAAATCTTGAAATTTTTAATGAAAAATTCTGACATTTGACATCTATGTACATAATTACTAATTGTCATTCTGACACGGGCCCCCATGTCTGTTTGTCAAGGCCAACAATGTCACATGACTGCTCGCGCCCTGAACTAATGTAACCAAAAGCGGAAGTAGCGAGAGGTATTGTGCTGGTCACAACAGATTTTTTCCATACAAGTCAAAAAACTTTATATCAAACAATGTGAAAATAGTTGGCTAATTTGGTTTTGTTTATCAGCTGATTTGTTAAAACGTGCCACATTAATTTCGTTGAAAACTATTATGCTTTCTAGCCAAAAAAGTTTCTAAAACAAGTTTCAAATTTCAAATTAGAAGTTTCCAAATGTATAATGTAAACAAGTGAACTACACTAATTACCAGAGTTGGACAGTATACGTGTAGGTATGTACCTAGTTTACTATCTAAATAATTACATGTATTTATATTTTAGATAAGTAGTATTTTAAGAACAGAGAAACATTTGTAATACAATAGAATGCATTGTCTTATACAGACTAATAATTTTTATTCGTGGAGAGTTCTCTATAAGAATCATTTAAAATAATGCATCCTAATTAATTCACTATACCTATTCATTTTTTAAATAAATGCTCTATTCAAGAGATCATTGAAAATTTGTAAGGTGACGCCTAGTACATGTCCTCACCGGTGTGATATGTCATTATTTCTGTAATTACCACTTACCACATAATTGATGTTATAATATTGCAGTATCAGCATTTACTAAACAATAATTGCATTATTATAGATAGGTGCATTAGAAGCATTAGTGTATATTATTATTTTATAATTAGTTTATACCTCAATATGTATTTGCTGACTTTTAGCTTCACAGTAATACAAATGACAAATCCACAATTATAGTTTAATTAGTGAACATGAACCGTAACCATAAAGTAAGTAGGGGATCCATACATTGGGGACATGTACCCTATAATGGGTATAACCAGTGTTATACTTAACATAATGTAAGATAATTTGTCATTTGTTCATTTCATTATTTATTTATTTATTTATTTATTTATTTATTTATTTATTTATTTATTTATTTATTTATTTATTTATTTATTTATTTATTTATTTATTTGTTTGTTTATTTATTTATTTATTTATTTATTTATTTATTTATTTATTTATTTATTTATTTATTTATTTATTTATTTATTTATTTATTTATTTATTTATTTATTTATTTATTTATTTATTTATTTATTTATTTATTTATTTATTTATTTATTTATTTATTTATTTATTTATTTATTTATTTATTTATTTATTTATTTATTTATTTATTTATTTATTTATTTATTTATTTATTTAATTCTAAAAAAAATCATTTAGACTTTAGATTAGACATACTTAATAAATTATCCAGGCTAGTAAGAACAAGAACCCACAAATACACAAATATTATTTGATAATTCATCACATAAATGCTGATACAAATTAGTGGCTTCGATTTACAAATTACTAACAGGGTTTAGGGAATTATTTTGTGGTCACAAATTGGTAGCACTATAAACTAACGATAACTGTTTGCAATAACCCGGGTTAGGAGGAGTGATTACACTGCAAATAAAACAGACTGGCACACTCTGATATTGGAAGTAAGCTGTTGATATATTTATTTATTTATTCACGTAAAATTGAAACAGCTTTTTTGATATTATTTATACACGGCGGTGACCGCGACCCCGGAACATAGGACTTTAACATGTAAAATCAGATTTTCGTAATTTCCTGCTTCCCTAATTATTTTAAATAAAAAAGCTTCAAATAAAAGTTATAGAGCATAAAAATTTTCATCTAAATCATTAAGCAAAATTAATTTTATATGCCTTGTAACGTCAAAAATTAGGTACGAAAATGTCGAAAATCACCGCAAAAATAGCTATAGCCATGGAATTGAAACAAAAAATTACAAATGTTAACGATTTATCTGTCAAGCTAGGTTAATTTCATTGCATTATAATTTGTAAAATCTGTCCAAGTGAACAAATATCAATATAAATTAACATATAATTGTTAATTGAAACAAAAATTAGAAATAATATCTAACAAAAATCAATACCCTAACGTGATAGATAAACCGTTAGACATCTGTTATTTATTTTGTCTCAATTCCATAGTTACTGCTATTTTTGAGGTGATTTTCGACATTTTCATACCTAATTTCTACCGTTACAAGGCATACAAAATTAATGTTGCTTATTAATTCAGATGCAGAATTTTATGCTTTTATTTCAAGCATTTTTACCGCCGCACCGTAGCCCTCGCCGCCGCCGCGCTATAGCAAGCGCCGCTGTATCGCGCCCGAATGTCCGCGCGTAACCGACCTGTGCGAACTTGTTAAGTATTGCGATGCCGTGATCTATTGTGCACTATGTTTTTGTCTGGCGGACATTCTAGTAGGTTCTAGAACTAAAGTCGCCCGTAGCCAAAGCCAGCGAACATAGTCTGATATATAGAAGCAACGAACTATGGTGAAATAAATAAGTAGTCAACGAGTTGTTACCATAAATAAATGTAGTTATATAAATAAATGTAGTGATATAAATATTGGTTAAATAAATAATATTAGTGTTTAAGCATTTAATAATATTCTTAGTGTTTATAATTATTTAATCATAGTGTTAGTTACTTTTATCATCTTGTTAACATTTAATCTAATTATTTATCGTTTAATAAACGTATTATTTTAATTAATAATATTTCTCTTATGTTTTACACTTCACCCATATAAATAAAACGTTACACTAATATAATTAGGGAAGCAGGAAATTAATAAAGTATGATTTTACATGTTAAAGTTCTATGTTCCGGGGTCGCGGTCACCACCCAGTATATTTTATTTTTATTTCAATTTTTATTTTCCCATTAGGCAGCTCCTTATTTACTCCTCAATCTACTTTCGATTTGGCTGTGTAAACGTTTGTGTAAGAAATTGGCTTGGACAAATATTTATCTTTATACTGGGATAATGTAACTCCCTACTTCAACTTGTGCTGAGCAGAAAAGACACTTTTGCTCTTCTCTTATTACCTTAAAAGCAGGGCGATCTATACGGGACAACGGGACTATATTTACTTTTATGAATACTACACTCTCCGCGACACTGCAGAACGGAATACTTGAGTCAAAATTGGAAGTTTCTTACCAGGTATTGTTATGTGATGGAACATGAACGACTGCTTACCTGCAAACAAAAAATATATATATTGTTAAAAATACAGTACAAAATATACAATCGTAACACCGACACATTTCAATAAAATATATTATGGTACTTAGTTAAATATAATCCGTAATACTAAACGGCTTATCTTAAAATTTCTTTAATCACGACGATCGGCAAAATTTTGCTCCACTCTACAGGCTAAACAGCGTAGCCGATTTTGATGAATTTAATTACCAAGATATATCTCAAATTTTTATTGTGTGTAGTTTTTGTATCATAAATAAAAACAATAAGCATGAAAGAACTTAAAGTACATTCAAAATCACAAATTATAAGAATGACCAAAAATACAAAATACTTAAACAATGTACTTAAAAATTATATATGGACTGGGAAAATATTACCGAACTTGCCGTAAGTAACAAGATATAGTTTGATTCACGAAATATGACTATTCGAAGTCACTTGTTCGAAAAAAGAATACACAGCACTTTATATAGCAGTAGCTTAGCAACATTTCATGTTAAAAAGAGAAAATTATTCAACATATCTATGTAATTTCTGTTGTGTTGATAGATATACGTAACTGGTGAAGTTAATTTCTAACATACTACAAATAATAATGAGGTATGTCGTAGCGTTACAGATATCTATTTATGTACTATCCTGCCCTCTGTGCTAACGTTTACCCAGTGACGTTGACGTTTAAATCAAATTATTATTCCATGGTTTATGTCGAGTTCATGTTTTGGTGTTTTGCAAAAACATAGGTGAAAAATATAAATCTTCGAAAAATGCATTAAATAAAAAAAAACAATTTTCAGTTCAAATGTATCCAAAAATATTTCATGTTGCACGCCTATGCATATGAAATGCAGTAAAGTTATCTGCAAGTAATATTATATTAGACGGCTTATAAATGACCTTGAATAGTCACCTTTCGTGAACCAAACTATAGAAGACAAATATTCCTAAATTAACTAATGTGAAGACCGTTCACGCCGTTCAGTAATTTCTAATTTCTATGTTATAAATACAATATTAGGCGCTTTCTTTTTAGGGGGATAATGAACTGTTATTACTTCATACTGAAATGAATTGAACTACTCCTAAATAGAACAGTATGTTTTTTAAAATAAAAAGTAGAAAAGAAAAACTCGCAGAATTAATAGCCGTTTCCTTTTTACCAAAAATATAACCGTTCTTTTTAAAAGGGGATAAATAATCTTGTATTACCGATTTCCTTCGTCCCTGTCCCCGCAAAGCACCACCTTTGAAACAGGATCAAATAGATTCAGAACTGATCCCGAATGTCAATGCCACGTCAATATAACTGGCTGCTATGTATTTTGTCTTGTTTGTAAGTATTTGATATTAAAATAACAGAAATAGAAACAAATTACGTAGTTTGAAACGTTATATCATGTTTCATTGCCTTAAGAAATACATCCATATTTAAACACTCAAATGTAAAATAATTTAATTTGGCAAAAACAAATTACATATACAACAGATTGTGGCTACCTATAAGCAAATTCAGCAAATTATTATGTTATAAATATAATGCTGTTTTTATTTTCTACTTATTATTTTACAAAACATACTGTTCTTTTTAGAAGAAGTTCAGTTTAATTCAGTACGAGGTAAGATCAGTTCATTTCCCCCCTATAAAGAAAGCGCCTAAGAGGCGATTTCTTTTTAGGGGGAAATGAACTGATCTTACCTCATATTCAACTGAATTGAACTACTCCTAAAAAGAACAGTATGTTTTTTAAAATAAAAAGTAAAAATATATATGTCCATAATATATAGCATTATATTTATAACGTTATAATCTGCTAAATTTGCTTGCAACCATAATCTGTTGTATATGTGATTTGTTTTTGACTCATTAAACTATTTTACATTTGAGTGTTTAAATATGGATGTATTTCTTAAGTTAATGAAACATGATACAACGTTTCAAAATAATTCATTTCTTGTATTTCTGTCATTTTAATATCAAATACTTACAAACACGACAAAATACATAGCAGTATCACATTGACGTGACACTGACATTCAGAATCAGTTCAGAATCAATTTGATCCAGTTTCTATCGTGGTGCTTTGCGGAGGGGGGCAGGACGAAAAAAATGAGTAGTAAAAGATCATTTAACATCCATTTAAAAAGAACGCGGAATTCTATTTTTAGGTAGATATGAGCTACTCGGAGTTGATATTCTTGGTAAAAAGAAAGCGACTATTATCAATTTAATATAGCAAATTATGAAATCAAATTTTACCAATTTAATATAGATAATTTAAAATACAACTGAATGAAAAAAATGTCACAGGCCGACATGAATAATTTATTAAAAACAATTATAATTTAATTTATGTTTTTGCTATTCAACATTATATTTATGAAACATTTCGTGTTGGGCAGTGGCACAAAAACTGCACACTTCAAGAACCATGTGCTTGATAGACATTTTCAATTTAATGAGATAGAAAATATGCGTAATGAGATCTGTGCATAGTAACCCAACAAATGACGGAACTTTAAAAATCTTCTCGAAAGAAATTACAGAAGCTTTTATTGAAGCTAAAATCTCAACGATGCAAATTTTCACCGAGAATACAGGCCTTTTAGTGACTGCAATATTTTTGAGGTTTCGTTTGACAGCCCAACTGGCAGTCATTGGCGCATTTTACGTATAGTTCATCCAGGGATCATGTTCCGAAGACTCGTTATCGTTTTATTATGGGTTCACAATAGCTAAAACCACAATGCCAAAATATTTCGGTCCGTACAGTCGACCAGTTCAGTATTTGCAATGCTGGTATATATTTTACGCCCAGTATTCGACTGTAGACCAAGACTGCACTTTTCAGATTTTCTATACCGATTACCAGGGCTGTATTTGCTAATATTTAAAATTTTAATGCGTTAATCTTTTGAACTTAGAATTTCCCTAATTTTCTTATAGCTTATTATAAGGTCTGTGAACTTGTCTCCAAAGGATTATAAAACCGTTATTTGTGGCTATGTAGGTATATAAATAGGTGGTGAGTTTAATTATTTTCACTTGTCATTTGTACCTCCTAACTAGTGTACGAAGGCTGAAAGTGTTTTTTGTTTTGTTAAATTAATATTGCACCAAATTCAGTAATAGTCATGGATAATGCCACCTACCATTCGCGACAAGAGAATAAAATTCCGACGACAGCAACAAGAAAGGCTGAAATAATAGATTTTTTAGTAAAGAAAAATATGCCAATACCAGAAAGGGCAACAAAAAATGATTTACTTAAAATTATAAAAGAGCAGAATTTTGATAAGTCTTACGTTATAGACAATATGGCACAACAGGCAGGGCATAAAATATTACGTTTACCACCTTATTATTGCATATTCAATCCGATGAGTTAATTTGGAGCCAACTAAAAAACAATGTTAGATCAAAAAATGTATCACCACAATTAAATTCTAGTGTAGTTCAATTAGTCAGGGAAGAAGTTGAAAATATTGGCCAGCAACAATGGAGTAACTGTATTCAACATATCATAAAAGAAGAAAATAAATTTATATCACTTTACAAAGTCGTGAATCCATTAATTATATCTTTAAGGGATTCAGATATGTTCGATAACAATTCTGAAGACGAGGACGAGTGCACTATGTCCGAATAAATATTCATATATTTTTTTAAATGACATGTGGTTATAGGCCTCTTGGGGAAATCGCCACTATAAACAAAGATTAACGGTCCGCAATTAGTACCTCCTGGGTGGTCACGGAAATCTGATTATACAATATATTTTTTAAAACAGTTAAATATTAAACAATTTTTTTTACTGTTTTGAAAAGTAAAATGTGTGAAATGAAATATTTCAAACCCCTACTCAAATTTTTCATTACAGCCCTGGCACATGCCAGGCTATTGGGACCCTCTATTGTACTGCCGTAATAAAACGATAACGAGTCTTCGGAACATGAACCCTGGATGAACTATACTATATGCAGCGATAGAAAGAGGTAGCTGTTAAATTGAAAAGGTCTATTATTCGAATTTTTGAAAAATTCTTTTTAATTGAAAATCAACATACGCTTTACAAAAAGACCCTTTTTTAACATCTTGTATATCGCGATGATATTTGAGTGCGATACTTTTGAGGCTAGCTATCGACTCATAATTAGATTATTTAATTAATTAATTAATTAGTTAATTACACAAGTTTTATTAAAAATGTTGACATAAAAATAAAGTACTATACTTTTTTGTATCATTTGAAATATCGGGATTAAATTTGGGTATGATACTTTTGGAACCATTAGTTATCTAGTAATACTATCAATCAATTAATGTTAACCTAAATATAAATTATTACAGTTCTTGCAACGTTTAAGATATCAAGATGAAATTTGAATGGGATATTTGACTTTCAACTATAATTAGATCCATCAATTAATTACACCAGAGGAACTAAAAAAATTGACCTTAAATTAAAGTACTGAAATCCTTGTACCGTTTAAGATATCGGGATGATACTTTTGTGATCTTAAACTACAGACCAATAATTAGATCACTCAATTAATTACACCAACGGTATTACAAATGTTGATCTAAAAGAAAGTAACTCAATTCTTGTATATCAAAATGATATTTAAATGTAATACTTTTGGGACTTTCAGTCATAATTAAGTCAATCAATTATATAATTACACCAGTGATATTAAAAATGTTGGTCTAAAAATAAAGTAGAATTCTTGTACTGCTTGAAATATCGGGATGAAAATTGGATGCGCTATTTTTGGGACGTTTATTTATCGATACATAATTAGATCAATTAATTATTTATACTAGTAGTACCGAAACTGTTGATCAGAAGATAAAATATTGTAATTCTTAAATTGTTCGATATATCGGGATGAAATTTGAAATTTATATCCTCAATACTATAAGGATTATTTTTATAAATTGAATATGTAATTATTTGAAACAGTGGCACCAAAAATATGATGTAAAAAACTGGCAAATCTGAAACTTTTGTATCGTGTAAGTTATTATGCTAAATTTTAGTATCAAAATTACATAAACGCTAGCTTTTCATGCTTAATTTCCATTGTTTGATTTTAAGTTTCCTGCGTTCTGATTGGCCGATTAATTTATAGTTCAAAACTTATCTATTTCCTTCAATTCGATCACGTATTCAAATCCTTCGTTGCTTGGTAACGCATTCACTCATCTACGACCCTTCCTTAAGGGCTTGAATTTTCAGGAGTTGAACATTGCCCTTTCAGGGATTCCGCAACCACTCTGTTGTGAACATATCACTGAAACCATTGTCTTTCTGAAATCCTAGCTGAAACTTTAAAAGCGAGGCTTTTCTGAAATGTTTCTGTTGCTGACAGTTTAGAAGTTTTCAGGTTTTTCAGGGCAGATCATCTCGCGATGACAGCGGATAAAAATAAATTCCCTGAAAAACGTAAGGGAAATATTTTTCTAATTTTGCTCCTTTGAAACGAGAGCTGGGATGACTTTTATTCACAGCTACTTTTAATGTTTATTTTATTGCTCTCGCAGTTTATACGGACTTTGAAGTTTTATTTTAATATTTGTAGCTTGCAGAGAGTACATTAGTTGGAATTAAAGTTTGTGTTTGAATTTGTAGTAATCAAATATTGCTGCTGTTTCATATAGTGAAGAGTTATGAAATTTATACAATTAAATAGCACAACTACTTTTAAAATTATATACATAGGTTGTTCAGCACTTCTTGTCTTACCAACTAACACAAATTATATTTTCGTATATTTATAAATATAAATATTGACTCTATACACAAACAACGGAAAATATTTATTTATTTCATACATGCTCTACAGAATATATATATATATATATATATATATATATATATATATATATATATATATATATATATATATATATATATATATATATCCCAATTACAGAACAAAAGAAAATGATAAATTTAAATACATTTAGTGTACAGGTTAAATATTAAATATAATAAAGAAATAATTTCAAAGAAAACAAACAATATATAAATATATATGAAGATAAATAATAATATGTAATATAAATTACATGAAATTCTTACATTAAATTTAATTATCGATTTTATTTAGTAGTTCAGTCAGTTCCCGTTAAATATTGATAAACTACTAGATAAATCGAGTTCACCTGAATAAGTATTATAACTAGTGCTCATGGAATTAATTGGGGAGTTTAAATAGAAATTAGTTTTGGAAAAATTACAAAGAAAAGTGTCAGAATTTCTCGTGTTGCAAGGACGCACATAAAAATTCAATTGAGACAGAATATTGGCATCATCTATGACATTATTTATAATTTTAAATATAAATATTATTTGTTGTTTAGGATCTTAGCGATTCCAAGTTAAACAAATCAAGCAAACAGCTGTAGTCAAGGTTTGACCAGGTATGAAACAAGCGGTAATATGTTGACATAAGTACCTCAAGGATCTCATCTTGGACCTCCCCTTTTTATATTTATTAATGATACTAATTCCTGTTTTTAAAATTCTAAATTCATAACGTATGCTGATGATTTTAAGTTATATAAAAAAATACAGTATATGTTCCATTATCTCTTTTTCACGTAGTAGAAATGTATTTGAATTTAATTACAATATTGATAGAAATGGTATCATTCGTGTATCTCAAGTCAAAGATCTTGGGATCATTTTAGATAAGAAATTAATTTATGATTTACATATTGACAACGTAGTTAAAAAGGCATATAAATTCGTTAGATTTATATTGCGAGTTGGATCAAATTTTAAAAATCCCACTACTCTCGTTCATTTATACTACACTTTTGTCAGATCTGAATTTGCTGTTGTATATTGATCTCCACATTATCAAATATATGTGAATAGAGTTGAGGGTATTCAGCGTAAATTTATTTCTGCACTGAAGTCTAAATTTCCGAATAATCTAATTTATTTCACCCCCTTACAAAAACATAGACAGATGCTGGACTTAATTTTTCGTTATAAAATTATAAACGGTCTATTGATAGTCCAACTCTCTTGAGTAAAATATCTTTACATGTACCCCCATATTCTACTCGTTCATCAGATATTTTTTCTGTAAAAATGTATAGGACTAATTTTTCAATGTTTTCTCCATTAAATCGCCTATTGTGTTGTTATAATAATTTATTATGCTTCTCCGATATACCCGATATATTTAGTTGCACTTTGTATATATTCAAGAAGTTTATAAAAAATAGCTTCACTCATTTATCTACCTCTTTATGAGTTTATTTTTCTTTTTCCATATTAGGTAATTTTCACCATATTTGTTGTCTGTAACAAGAAAAAAATATTTTTTTCTATAATTTATTATAACTGTGCTGTACTGTTATCGGGACCTTCTCCTGTTGTATGGCCACTTTTGTAAATAAAGTTTAGTAAATAAATACCTAGCTATTAGTCAGTAAATAATAAGACGTAGCTAAATATTGAATCTTTATGATTACTTTTTATTAAATTATAAATATTTATATTGCTATAATTGGTACCTCCAATTATTTTCTCTGAATTAACTAATATTTTTCTATTTTTGTTTTGCTTTTCTTTTGTTTTCAGTACTCTTATTGTTCTATCAAGATATTAAATGATTTGATGTCGCGACTAGAGTTTCACGCCTTGACTTGATATTCAAGTTACTTGACTTGACTTGACTTGAAATCAAGCCAATCCAAGTAATAGTAGCCGAAAGTCAAGTCAAGTCAAGTAGTTACAATTTCAACTACTTGAAAAATCAAGTAGTTATTTTTCAATTACTTGAAAAAATCAAGTAATTATTTTTTTTAATTACCAGAAAAAGTTCTTCAAGACATTTCATTTTCATATAGTTCCTTATGTTTTATAACAATATCAATAATATACCTTGAAATATAAACTTTTATTCATAAAAATAAATCATACATTCAAAATTAAAAATTAAAAAAAAAGATTTGAAAGTGTCTATATATGAATTAACAAACTATTTATAGTATATGTATTATGGTGGATCTTAAAAGGGGGCAAGTCAAATTTTAACTGGACCACCCCCTAACATGGTTCCAAATGAATAAAAAAAAAATTATACTGATAATGATTCCGCTTAATTTTAATATTTGACCGTGCCTAAATGGACTTGATTTTTTCCCATTTAAATAACATTCGGTTTTGGCAAATTTTGGAACTTTATTTTTCTCCGAGATATTAAGATGTTTAAAAAACCCATTCATTATAGGAATATATACTAGAATGAGTCGAGAATATGTGGACAAAATCTGAAGTCCCAATTATTATTCTTATTTCGAATGGAGTATAGCGTTTTGGGCTTTTGTGCGATAGTTTAACCATCTACAATTAACTTAATAATAATGATTAGGACTTCAAATTTTGTTGACATATTCTCGGGTCATTCTAGTATATATTCCAATATTGACTGAATTTTTTAAACCTCTGCACAGATTTTAACTTGCAGTTGTGAATCCGCACAGCATATGGCACACCACGCCGTACCACATACAGCTAGGTTATGATTCTACTGATTCGCGCGTTTTCGTACATAATCGGTTCGTTATCAAGTAGCTTGAATTTGCTTGAAATTGCTTGATCAACTCAAGTAGTATCGATAGAAAATCAAGTCAAGTCAAGTAATGAATTTTTGAAAAGCTTGATTTTCAAGTCAAATCAAGTAATTTACAAAAATATCAAGCTACTTGACTTGATGAAACCCTAGTCGCGACTCTAAACAAATCCTGGCATTTTCTTGTTAAAATTTCCTTACGATTCTACTAGTGTAATAACAATACTGTTACGTTTATTTATTTGGATGAAGTGTAAAAATTGGAGAATTATTAATTAAAATAAAAGTTTATTAAACGATAAATACATTAAGAAGTATATAATAAAAATAACAATCAGAATGATTAATATAAACGCTAATTTTAGACTAAGAATATTATTAAATAATTATAGTTAAACACTAAGATTATTTATTTAAACAATTGACACAACGCACTATTTATTACACAATACCAATATTTATATCACTAATTACATATTTCGACTGGACTGGCTGGACTTCACTAACTGAACTGTAGACTGGACTCAACTCAACTGACTGCTCGGACATAGCTGCGTCGCTTTTATCGATCTCCATTATTTAGAACATTCCAGTATATTTCCAGTAACATTCGAGACAAAAAGTCAGGTCGCGCTCACGTTGTTTACACACTACTAACGGTAATTACATTATCGCCTTTGAGGAAATTCTAGAAACTTCGACCAGTGACGTCGGTCGCAAGTTCGATAGACTCAGTGGCGTCGGATGTATGCATGCTACACTGCCTCCTCCTTAAGAATGTTTCGTCCTAAAACAGTACATGATGACGAAATCTGCATGTATCTCTCTCGATGCATTTAGAAGTTTTAAAGAAGTAACACTCGATGGTCCGTTCTTCTTTCTGTCTGTGAGGGTTAAAACTGCAGACGAGAACTTCAACGCCGATAGAGCGGAAGAGGATTTGTAACATGTTCCTAACAATCCTCCAATCCAAACCATCTAGTCCACAGCCTACCTTCGGTACTGCTAGCTTCAATCCGTCATTCTCTAGCAAATAATCCCTCAATTCGCACAGCGAGTTCCATAGACTGCGATATGACGGCTTCTGGTATGAGTATGGTTTTGTAACCAAGTAGTAAATGTACCGCTGAAGTTCTGCATTGCTATCCCTCAGTCGTAGTGTTTTCCTAACAGATGGACGTTGGACGTTGGTTGACCAGTTCTTGTAGTTGTCCAAATTTCGCCTTAAAGACTGGATCTATGCTGCGGAACATTTTTAAGTCTTCTGATACGAAGTTTCCGAGGGAATAACCTAAAGACACGGTGAACAGGTCTCGATGTTCTTCTTGTGTCACGTCATATCGCGCCGTTTGATCAGAGGAATACTTTTCCATGAAGTCTTCAAAAGTCAATTCCGACGAACAGTTGCTCCATGTAGTCTTCATGGTTGTCAGCAGCTTTGGTGATAAACCACGATTCCCAGGTTGATATCCACCTTTTTCAGACTGGATGCCATACTGGTCCTTCATTCGTCCGCTGGCAGCTTGAATGTTCTTGCGGACTCGTTCATGAATGTCATCCATTCTTCCCCGTCGGTCCGTAACATAATCTTCCCCGTCCAGGTCATCCTTAGGTTTACTACCAAACACCAAGTTGCATGGTAAGCACAACTCATATATGTATATATACAATAGACCCTCACTAGTCTGAATTTCGCTAAACCGAAGCCTCCAGTAATCCGAACTACCCGACCAGATATTTCTCCCTTAATGCATGGTTCCGAATACAACTTACCTACTACGTTCGGAATGAAAGAATTTTGAGATAACAAAACAGAAAAAAATACTGATTTCTTTTAAAAATCCATCGATGTTACCTTTGTATTTACATGTAAAGTAAAGAATGAAAGTTTTGGAATTATCTTCATAAATAAAATAAATAAATATATCATCACGGCATATTAATCATTGCTGGGTGTGCCAATTTGCTTAGTACACAGATTTCGGTAATGATGAAATATTTGTACCATGCGGGCGCTTACCAGGCGTCACCTCACGGGCACTCATTGCTAGCGTGGAGAGTGCATTACAAGGGTCAATTTTGTGCCATTAACATTCGATATATTATTTTGACGTCGGTCGAGACCGAACCCGGGTTCCCAGATTCGCGACCCGACACTCAGGCACACGGCCACGAGACCCCATTATACATTTTTAAATTTAGATTGACTTACATTATAGATATCAATTTCGTTTGGAATTAAATTATTTATACTATCTATGATTTGATTCATTATAGAATGTTTTCCATACAAAACATTTGATTTATGTGGTTCAAAAATGAGTTTGTTTCTCATGTTATATGAAGGAACATGAAATTTAAAATTGAATAAAATATCTGGTACATCGATATAACCATGAATAATATTGTAAGCGAATAGCAGTTTGGCTTTTTTCCGTCGTATTTCTAGCGAGTCTAAACTTAACATTTTTAATCTTTCAGAATATGAATAATTATTTTTATCAATATTTAGTTTATATAAAAGAAAACGTACATTTTTTTTCTGAATTCTTTCAATTCTGTCTATATGTCGCTGATAGAAAGGAGACCAAATAATATGACAATATTCTAAGTGTGTGCGGACAAGAGAATAATATAGTTTACATATGGCATCAATATTTGTAAAATCTCGCGATTGTCGAATGACAAAGCCTCACATCTTATTAGCTTTTTTTACAACAAAATCTATGTCATCATTAACGTTAAATTTTGTGTTAAATACAATACAAAGATCTTTAATAGAATTAACATTTTCTAAACAAACATTATTTAACTGATATCTGGAGTGACTATAGTTTTTCTTTTTAGCAAAAGTTATATGTTTACATTTTTTGCTGTTAAGCTCAATAAATTTTTTTTACACCATAGTTCTAATCTTGTTAAACCATTTTGTAAATTTATTACATCATTCCAATTATCTACTTCAGAAAATAATTTAAGATCATCGGCAAATAATAAAAACTTAGACGTTTTGAAGATTGTGTTAAGTATAATGTTATACTCGGGTTATGCCACAAGTAGGAATTATAATATCGAATTTATAACTTGTTGCCCTTCAACTAGGATTCATTGAAAAAAGAATTCGACTGAACAAACATTAAATTGAATTTAGTTTTTTTTTTGTGTCAGAAAACACTAATTCAAATCGTAAATAAATCTGACAGGTACGCTTATAGCGCCGCCAACGGATTCTGAGAGTCCCAATTACAACGAGAAAATATGTAAATTACTTCAGAAACATGTACGTCTTTATACATATTTTTAAATAAAATATTTTGATGTACATATGTACCTATTTACTAATTATAATATTATATTATAATAAAATTACTATATTGTACGTACAGTGCGCACTGTGCGCAGTTCTAGTATGAAATATAAAAAGTTTTTAATGCGTAATTTAGATGCATTTCATCGTATTTTAGACGATCCATTTTATGTTTCAATAATGAAACTATAAATTTCAACCAGAAAAGTATAATATAAAACAGGCTTTATTTTAGTTGAACACGTCTGTAAGAACAGTTGAGACAGTATAACACTGATAATTCTTCCGTCGTCGAGATGTGGGATCGAAAGTCTTGAGGTAAAATCTATCGACCTTCTCGCTATCGGCAAAGAGGAAAAATATTCACGACCACAGCAATTTCTCCTTTCAACGAACTCATTAACGAATTTTCCGGGCATTTGCTGGGTATAAAGACGGCCATTGAATTAATTAGATTTCGAGAACTCGATTTTTCTCAGAATTTTTGTTATGCAACTAAAAATCTATGTTGTCATTTAAATTTTTTTGTGATGACGTCATAACTGAAAAACAAATGAAAGTCGGAAGATGAATCGTACATATTAATGTGTATTTTTAAAAATTAAAATCGACATGTTTCAGCGTTTTTATAAAAACCGGCAGAGTTCGGCTTTTTTTTTGATATTCCACACTTTAATCGCACACTGTATTTATAAATGAATAAAGAATATACAGTTCAATAAGATACTCGTACATAGTTTTATTGTGATAAAACAGAAATCTAGATTTAGATAATTTAGCAGAGATGATACTTAAATTTATTCAGTAGCATTTTCGATTGATAATCTATAAGTTAATTTTTGTTTGTTGTTTTTTGGAAGGATAAAGGATCATTCATACTCTTAAATGTTTTTTTTTCTAATTGCGCACAATGTATAAATTATTTAATTCATAAATGTAAATTACATATATGTAAAAGTAGCCAATAATAAATACCAAGTATATTCAATGGTTACAGATGGCGCTAAAGACTTTTATTACTGTGAATTTTATCTATCAAACATTGTCCATGCCATTCCATCCGGGTTTTACTCAATTGATAATTTGTTTTAGTGATTTTGACAGTTCAATTTTTACAAAATGGTGATGTACACGTTACACCATCATATCGTGTAAAAAAAATTAATTTAACTAAATTTATACAATTGTTCAATTTCATTGTTTCTTAGCCTTTATAACATAACTGTGATAGTTATTTTGGCCAAAAATTTTAATATGTACATGTTTGTAAATGTTGAATTTTTTTTAAACAATCTCAACTAATGTAAGTATATTATACCAAATTATTCTAAAACATTATACGTATTCATCATTGTATTACAGTGTCCTGAAGATGGATATAGTTAGCAAATAAGTTTATAATCAGTCGAATCCGTTATTTTCATATCGGCCGTGTGTCATTCAAAATTTTTCGTAATACCATAAAACTCTTCACGATACTATAATTTTTTTTAGAAATATTGAATTCTTAATAGCTGGCGCTTGTTATAAACATGTGTACACCTTTTCACTTTTGTTTTTCGTTCGTGCGTCCGTTATAATCCTTAACGTCCGGCGTCCGTTATAGTTCCCGTTTCACTTACGTGTTTAGTTCTGTTAAATCATAGTAACGGTATGATATTACGAAAAAGATATAACCGAAAGCTTGACAAATTAAAAACAGTGTACTTCGCTAAGCCTAAGCCGTAATTATCATCCATATATATATAATATTTTGTATTGAGAAGCCAAATGCATTTCTTGTAAATCTTATGGTAAATAAATTATTATAAATATTATTACTAATTTTAGGCAAAGGCAATAATGCTTCCACTAAATGTTGTATAGAAATAAATGTTACATCTAATTCAATAATCATATTTTATTTTGCACGTTTTATAACCAAGCAAATTAGATTTTTTTAAGTTATTTATAGCGTTAACCATGGTATTGAAATATAAGTGACTTTTATAAAAAAAAAATTGCTCAGTTACTAAATATGCAAAATACAATGGCCGCTAGTATGAACAAGTGATTAAGGGTGATTAGAGAGCATTTGAGTAGCATTGTTTTATCTTTGTCAATCCGTTATGGATTATTTTAGAGAAAAATACTTCAAATAAAAAATGCATACAATTAATTTTTCTATAACTCTTATTTGAAGTATTTTCCTCTAAAATAATCTAGAAACGATTGACAAAGATAAAACAATGTTAGTCAAATGCTCGTTAATCACCCTTAATCACAGTTCATACTAGCGGCCAATGTGATTATTGAATTAGATGCAGAATTTAATTCTCTATAATATTATTTATTTGAAGCATTATCGTCTAAAATTAATAGGCCTAAGGCCCACATTTCGTGTTACACTATGACCAGACTTGACAGCCTGTATATTAAAAAATCGTAACAATGACCAGTGTGTGATACAAATTATAATAGTGTCTATAAGTTGATGAGTTTTATATCTGTAAAGTACTTAATAATTTTGGTTATAGCGTCGGTTGTATTTGCTAATGCTTCTTTAATACTGAAATCTGGTGTTTCTTATGTGGGTGTAGATTCAATTATATTATTATTACACTGCCTTATATTTTACACAAATTCAATAATGTTAGACTTTCTTCACTGTTTTCCAGAACATTGTGTGACTCTAGATGCGGATGAAAGCCCAAATGGCCGAGGCAGTCATGGTGATTCGGTAAACTATCTTGCATGAATTGATTCCGGTTAAATTTGATTCCTATTCTAAAATTATTAGGGCAGGGTACCTACTCGATTATTTGAATACATAACCGAATTCAAAATTATACCCGAATATCGATTCTGAAATCGAAACTAATCGATTGACGGTTCAGGGACCGAAATATAACAAATATCGATTTTGGAACACACCATTTATGAATATCAATTCCAAACCAAACCTTTTCGGATCTTTATTCATTTCACTTGCATATTTCTTCATTTGCACGGCGTTTGCATGTGTTCTTGGCTCTATATTTAAACTCAAGTTTTCTTTGGTAATATACTGAATAAAAATTTGAAAAGTGTATCAAATTGTGAAGTTTCTTTTGATAAAAGTGTTAATTGAGTGTCAACTTTTAAAGTTCAAATATACAGGCGTGACATTAAAATATAGTTCAAAAATAAGTGTATTCGGTAACTACAAGTTTCAACTCAACATGGCTCGCCAGTGCAGTTCGTGCAGTCGGGGTGTAAACCTGAAGTACCCTGGAGTCATATGCAATGAATGCTCCAGCATATTCCACTGTACCTGCGCGGGAGTCGATGAAGATAAGTACAAACTTATTGCTAGTCCCTCAACACCCTGGTACTGTGTAAAATGCCAGCCTTCTAAAGTTAAATTAAACCAAAGATTCCATGTTAAAAGTGACTCGCTCGACGCCATTGCTTCAAATGACTTTACAAAAATGTTTGATACATTCAAAAAAGAAATTTTATCTATCATGAACAATAAACTTGATACTTTAATGAAGTCCGTTCATTTTTGCTCTGACAAAATTACTGACTTCGAAACTAATTTAAAAGAAATAGATAATAAAATCAAAAAAATTGACATTTTAATTAAAGAAAATCAAAATCTAAAAGCGGAGGTTAAATCTTTAAATATAAAAGTGGATAGACTTGAACAATATTCAAGAATTAATAATGTCATCATTAATAACATCCCAGAAGGTGATAATGAAAACATTGATAAAATTATTTGTGACCTCGGTGATAAAATGGGTGTAGATATTACTATTAGAGACATTGATGCGGCACATAGACTCAAAACAAATTTAATAGATAATTCTAAATCAAGAAACATTATTGTGAAATTTGTTTCACGCAGAAAAAAAGATGAGTTCCTGTCAGCTTCTAGAAAACAAAAGTCTCTCTCAACTACATCAATGAACTTCGAGGGCCCAGAAAGAAAAATTTATGTCAACGAACACTTAATTCCATCTAATGGTTTATTATTTAAAAAAGCGCGCGAACAACTAAAAGTAAAAGGGTATAAATACATCTGGACACGTGACTGCAAAATTTACGCGCGAAAGACAGACACATTAAAAACCTATCTTATTAACGACCTTGCTACTCTCACCAAGCTAAATTAATTATTCTGTTTAATCACGAATATTTTGCGATTACTTGTTTAGATGGCTAGCTCGATTGTTGATAAAGAAATGTTTACTTTTTGTCATTTAAATGTGAGGTCATTGTACTCATGCTTTTTGGACTTTATAGATTTGGTTCAAGAGCATAATTTTGACGTAATTGCTATCACTGAGACTTGGATTGGTATTAACTCCCCTTCACAACTATTTCATATAAATGGATATAAACTTGTAAGTCAACAAAGGTATAAAAAGCGGGGGGGAGGAGTAGCTTTCTATGTTCGTGATAGTATTTCCGTCTCAATATTAGATACATCTTTTTGTTGTACTGGAGACAATCTTGAACACTTGTGTATAAAATGCACAATTAACAAACAATCAATTTGTTTAGGTGTTATATGTATATAACCCGAATGAAATTTTTTACAAAGACTTTCAATTGCTGGATCCAGTGCTCACTGAATTTAATTCAAAATTCGATCATGTTATCTATGCTGGAGACATTAATGTAGATATGTTGACAGACAACAATAAATCAAGGTTTATTTCAGATCTCTTTACTACTAATAATATGCACCAATTGATTAAACAATATACACGACCTGCTTCAAAAACGCTATTAGATGTTATTGTAGTATCTGATTTAAATCTCAGTTTGAATTCTGGTGTACTGGACTCCAGCAACATTTCAGACCATAGTTGTGTATTTTGTACTCTAAATTTTCCTAAAAATCAAATTCCTCCCAGATCTTTTACATACAGAGATTTTAAAATTTTTAATTTAAATAATTTTAACGAGGATTGTGATGATATTGACTGGGATTTCATTTTAAGAACAAATAATATTAATAGCAAACTTAATTTTCTTAATGAAAATATAATTGCCTTATTTAATAAACACGCCCCTCTAAAAACAATAACAACAAATAAAAATTACAGTCCATGGATCACTCCCGTTATACAAATTATGCAAAAGAAAAGGGACAAAGCTTGGTTAAATTATCAGAAAAATAAAATTGAGTCTAAATTGACATACTATAAACAATTGAGAAATTTGACCACGGCAGCGATTCGTACGGAAAAACAAGCTTTTCTCGAGTACAACATTAATAGGAATGTTAATAATTCGAAGGAGTTGTGGAAAAATTTAAATCGTGCGGGAGTCAATAAAGAAAGAGAAATTAATATACCTGAAAATTTAATAAAGCCCGATGAATATGGGAAATATACCTTAGAAAAAGTTGCTACAGCTTCTGTTAGTCATGACACTTTGAATTATTTCTCTAAAAATATTTATATGAATACAGCATCGTCTGACTTTTTCTGTTTTAATTGTGTAGACAAAGAAAAAGTGCAAAACATCATTTACTCCTTTAAATCTAATGCAATAGGTAACGACGGTATCTCATTAAAAATGTTGCAAATAATAATACCTAAAATAATTGACTACATCACACACAAAATAAATACAAGTATCCTTGAAGGAGTAGTGCCTGACATGTGGAAAATTGCCCTGGTTAAACCCATTCCAAAAAATAATACTGTATCATCATTCGAATTAGTATCTTGCCTACCATGCCAAAGGTACTAGAGAAAATTGCCTGGGAACAAATTATGAATTATGTTAACCAAATCAATATTTTACCATCTACTCAGTCCGGTTTTAGAAAACACCACAGTACTAACACGGCATTACTAAATCTTGTAGATGACATGTTAAAAAATTTCAATGATTCCAAAGTTACCCTTCTTATTCTTATTGATTTTTCTAAAGCTTTTGACATGGTAGATCACAAGTTACTATTGACAAAATTAAAATACTATAATTTTGGAAATGCGGCTTTGCAATGGTGCAAGAGTTATTTCATTAATAGGTATTTTCAGGTAGCAATGAACTCCAAATCCTCATCTTCTAAATCTAATGTCTTTCCTGCAGTTCGAGGCGTACCTCAGGGATCAATTTTAGGCCCTCTATTCTATTTATTGTATGTAGCTGACTTACCAAACTCATTAAAATTTTGCAGTGCACATTCCTATGCAGATGACACACAACTAGTTGCAACAATTAATAAAGATGAAATTCATGATAAATCAGTAACTATAAATGAGGATCTTGAAAATTTCTGCACTTGGGTACATAACAATGGACTCAAAATTAACGCATCCAAATCGTCATTGCTTGTTTATGGATCAAGTGTTACACCTAACATTATATTAAATGGAACACCAATTGACCGAAGTGATGTAGTTAAAAGTCTTGGTATGCTGATTGATGAAAAACTACTATTTCGACCACATTTACTTAATAAGTTAAAAGCCGCTAAATTAAAGTTAAACCAACTTTATCAATTCAGAAATTTCTTATCGTCGGAGGTCAAATTGCCTCTTATAAAATCACTTATATTACCCTTGTTTGACTACCTTGCCTGTGTATATGTACCCAATTTGACTGAAGGTGATAAGCAAAAAATTAACCTTTTACAAAATAGTTGTTAGCGATTTGTATTTAATGTGAGAAAGTATGATCACATTTCACACTACCGTTCTGTTGCGAACATTGACTATATTAATGACCGTTTTAAAACACTACTTCTCTGTCTAATACACAAAATAAGAACTACGGGTTATCCACAATATTTAATTAATAAATTAAAATTTAAGAATAACTTATATACTCTAAGAGGCAACGAGTTATACGCTGTGCCTTCTTTTAATAAGGTAAAATATAAAAACTCTTTTTCTTATTTGGCTCCTACACTTTATAATTCGTTACCATATAAGCTTAGAGAATGTTCTTATGACTCCTTTAAAAATAACGTGAAAGAGGTGCTCCGTACCTTAAATTAATTACTCTTATTTTTGCCCTAAATTTAATATTTTTTTCTATTGTTCAATATTTTTCCAGTTTTAAATTTGCTTACCTTTATGGTTTGATCTTCTACAGCTTTTATAATTTATGTACATTTTTGCTTAAATTAATAATTAGTTTAGTATATATTGATTTAGTTTATTCTTTGTAATACTACATTACTAAAATTATTGTAAGAATTTTTGAACATTTATTTTGTAACTGTTTTTGTAATATTTTTCTGTGTAATCTTTTGGTTAGGTGGTAGAACAGCCTTGGCTGAACCTCGCCTTTGACGTTTGTCAATAAAGTTTTTATTATTATTATTATTATTATTATTATTTTATTTATCTCAAAAAGATACATTTCATTCACAGGTTGGTATACAATAAGTTTTGTAATTATAATAAATTATAATTTGTGAATTTGTAGGTGTTCGGTCTCCTCACATTTCCAGATGGACAGGAACACTTCGAATGAAGTATCTTCTTTTCACAGTCAAGGTCTAAATACCTCTCTTCTGGTTTTACTCCTTATACCAGCCATATACCATACAGCTGAGGCTATAAGGGGTTTCATCCAAGCACTTTTCTGATTATGTGTGCTGTACCAAATAACGCTTGTCTTTGTATTTCGAATGGGTCGTGTTGTCCAGGAAGTCTTGAAACGTTGTTTTTAAATTCAGAATTTACATATCCAGTCGAACCAATAATGATTGGAATAATTTCAGTTTTAGTGTTCCACATTCTTGATATTTCAATACTAAGATCTTTGTACTTCAGTTGTTTTTTAGCGTCTTGTGTAATAATATTTTCGTCCGCAGGAACAGATACATCTACTAGATAAGTTTTACCAGGAGTTTTTATAACTAAATCCGGTCTATTAGCGTGGATTGTTCGATCTGTTCTGATGCTCATATCATACATTAAAGTTGTTCCATTATTAGTTACTACTTTTGCAGGTGTATGGTTGTACCATCGGTCAGTATCTGTAGGGCAGTTATAATACTTACTTAAATTGTAATGGATCAGGTTGCATATTTTATTATGACGCTCAAGATATTCTTTTTTTGCTAATTCTTCACAATGGGATATTATGTGGTGTATGGTTTCATTTTCTTTCTTGCATATTCTGCATTTTATATTAGTACTTGTTTTATGAATTTTGTTTTTAATATAGCGGGTGTTTATTGCTTGATCCTGAGCAGATGTTATAAGGCTTTCTGTTTCTCCTTTCATTTTGCCTTGTATTAGCCATTTAAACGAATCCTTCTTGTCATACGCAATCTTTTCCATGTTTCTAACTTTTTGCCCATGTAATGGTTTATTTCTCCATTTTTGATAAAAACGATGATAACATTGCTCCTTAAATTGTTTTGGTGTGTACTGAGAATGAGCAAGCCTTTCTTCCTCAGGTGTTTCATTTACATCAATAACACGTTCTATGTCCGTAGTGTCAGTATCTTCTCCATATCTTTCCTGTACAATAACCTCATCAATTACTTCAGTTTCGTTGTCCATATCTAGAAGTCTTATTTCGTTTATGTCTTCGTACAGTTGAATGGGTTTGTTGATTTTGGTCTTTAGTTTTGATGCTTTCTTAAGGATGGAGAAATTCTGTGGCAGGCTCATGTCATATAAAACAATGTTGGATATAATGGGGTCTGTATGATTGTTTTGTTTTAAGTAATAACTAAGGCTGTATATTGATTGATTGTAAACAGCTTCTAGTTGTTGAAGTCCTCTACCACCTACGTCTCTTCGTACATAAAGTCTTTCTACATCCTCTCTTGGGTGTAGTTGTCCGTGAATAGTTAGGAGCTTTCTAGTTTTACGATCGATTTTTTGTATTTCATGAAGGTTCCAGTTTATGATTCCAAAGCTGTATCTTAGGACAGGAATGGCTAAAACTCCAATCGCTTGAAACTTGTTTTTGCAGGTAAGATGTGAATTTAATATTTTTCTCACTCTTGTAAAATACTCTTTACTTAATTTAATTTTCATGCTTTCATTATTATTATTATTATTATTATTATTATTGTTATTATTATTATTATTATTATTATTATTATTATTATTATTATTATTATTATTATTATTATTATTATTATTATTATTATTATTATTATTATTATTATTATTATTATTATTATTATTATTATTATTATTATTATTATTATTATTATTATTATTATTATTATTATTATAATTATTATTATTATTATTATTATTATTATTATTACATTTGGGTCCATAGTAAAGCTATTATGTATTAGCAATGGTAAAAATATAAAACGAAACTGAAAGTATCTAATAATAAGTATTCAATTTACAACTTGGTTATTATATTATTTAAATTATTTATAAGAATTCTTGCTTTTAACAAATAATAGTCTGTTACTCAACGTGCGTATTATGATGGCTATTATGCACGAGGATGATTTTAGAACACGAGCTGCAGGCCAGTGTGGTAATTCATCCAAGTGAATAATAGCCATTATACGCGAGTAGAATACGATATTTAATCTACACCTGCCATTTAAATCATATTATACCGGATGAAAATGGTCCACTCAAAATAACTTTCTTATTTATAATTATTTTTTAATTCTCTTTAAATATTTGTGAACTAGGCTTAAGGGCTCACAAATAATTGTATTTGGCATGATGGTAGCGCTTCTGGTTTAACCGGACGTGACATTAAATTCCATATTTCAAATTATGTATCCTATATATTTTTATATATTTAGAATCTACGTAAAATTATGAATTCAACGATATGCTTCTGGTTAATTTTTAATGAAGAAATAAATTACAAAAACGGAAAAGAAAATTATGAATAATTAATCTGGTAAGCCATGATACCAGGTAGGTTGCGAAAACAATTTGATTATTTTTTTTTTGTAACAAAATACAGAATATGACTCATAATCCACGGGGCGTGGATTATGTGTTATATATTCTATATTATCTTTATTCTCAAATACATTATCGCTCCACATACTCTTTGAAAAAGGTAAGACAATCTGTCCTGGTTTACGGATAGTTCAAAAGTAGACTCTGGAGAAAATGAAGTGGGTGTAAGTGGTTCAGATTACGCAATAAATCTCTACTCGAATAAATCTAAATAAAAACCTCAAAGGAACAATCATCGACATAATGTCAGACAGTCGGGCTGATTTAAAGGCATAAAGTGCCATTATTTGTCAGTCAAAGTTAGTCTGGAATTGCAAGAACACTTTTCAACGTTGCCCAGACACAATTATGTTACAATGTGGTGGGTACCGGGACCGGGGCAATGAGGAAAATACGGATGAGCTAAAAGAGAGCCAAATTACCGTTTTAGTGGCGTGAATGTTAGTTAAATGAGCAAAATTGTGCCATTTTGAGTAAGGTAAAAATCAGCGGCAGTGTTGTGTAGTATTTGAAATATATGTATTTAAAATAGAATAATTATTTATTTATCATTACTTGAAATACTTAAAAATAAAAGTATTTTGTTTTTATTATATTTTTACATTAAGATACTATTACTTATATGAAATACTAATTTTCAATATTTGAAATAAATGTTTTATTTGAAATACATTTTTATATTTAGAATACACAAATATTTGAAATACAAACCTTCCGTCTTATGTGGTCTATGTGTAATATAACATAAAATAATTTCCTAATTACTTTTGAATTAAACAGTTGCCCATGTTAATTTAGGAGTTTCTTTTTAATATAAATAAAAATATGCAAATAAGTTGAATATGAAAAACAATTTTACAATACACTAATATCTTATCAACTTTTAAATAATTAAAAGTAAACGTATTTGAAATAAGTATTTGAAATATTGGCATATTTCAAATACTAAAAAAAATATTCTATTTTATCAAAAATTTGAAATACGTGTATTTAATATTTAATATTTTGTATGTGAAATATGTTTATACAACACTGATAAGCGTTTCCCAAAATATGAGACAAAATATATATTTTTTAAATGGACCTATATATTTTTTATTCTTTTGTTGGAAAGAGTACTTTTTCTCTTTTCAATAAGGTAATGTTGTTTATGTATATTTTTTCAAATAATCAAGTCATTTACGTTTAAAAAAAATGTATACTCCTTGTTAATTTAGCCAAGTAAGCCATGGAAACATTTTTTAAATAAACTTATTATTTTATTAACTTATTTTACCATAATAATAAAATATTCAAAGTAAATATTCAAATTAAAAGCTATCATTTCTTAGGCACATTTCAGCTCTTTTGGAAATAGTTCCGACCGTTCTATACCATTCTACGTAACTGATATTAAGTTACATATTGGCAAGCCTGTAATTTTTTTTCGAAATTCTTCAACGCTCTTACAGCAAATTAGTTAATAAAATAAATAAATTTATAAAAAAACAATTATTTCCATGGCTTATTAAATTGGCTAAATTAACTATTCCGAAAAGAACTAAAATGTGCCTAAGAAATGATAGCTTTTAATTTGGATATTTACTTTGAATATTTTATTATTTAAAAAATATATATTTTCTCCCATATTTTGGAAACCGGTGTTGCACTTTTTTATATCACCAATTTTCTTATTCAAAATGGCACAATTTTACTCATTTAATCAACCTCGTATTTCTTCAAATAAAAAAGTTACTAATAGTGCCTCAATTAAACGCTGAGCACTCACGCAGTAATAAGCTTTCAGCAAAAACAACCTTAAAACTATGACATGTATCCTTACTGCTCAGTGTGCTCTGCAAGACTATTTATGTAAAATTAGTATAACTGAAAACAGTATCTGTTACACTACCCGGATCCGAAGACCGGTTACACTACCCGAACCCAAACCGAAGCCACTTTTTACGGTTCACAGATTTACTACGCACACCCAAGAAGCCAAGCTGGGGATGGCGGAAAACAATTGTGTTAACAACCGTGTGGCATGTATAGGTGAGCTCACAGACAAAACAACACATACACCACATCTGAATGGCTTTTGTAGAAACCTGTCTCCAGCTAAGTGGTGGTAGTATAAGCAAAGGGTCCTGAGCTACTTGTAAAGGAAAGTGTTTTTCTCTTTGCTTAGGTACAAGTCGTCTTCACTTCCCAGAGGAAAAGATTATGGCTGTGGGAGAGCAATGCAACACGAAACACGACATTATACATATATGTTAGACTCCATACTCGAATTCGGGCATTGTTGAAAAATTTACTCAGAACTAGTTTTGGACACATGAAAATTCCCAATGACAGCTAGTAATAATGTACATAGGTATCAAGTATCAGAAGTTTTCATTCAAAACATTATGATTTTCCAAATCCATGTATCCAATTATTTTCCTCGACAATCCATACTGTTAATGACAAATAAACATCAGAATATTTTGAAATTTTGAATGAAAAATTATGAAATATGACAATTGTGACATCCATATAAATAACTACTAGCCGTCATTATGACAAGGATCCTCATATCTGCTTGCCTAGGCCAACAAAGTCACATGACTGCTCGCGCCCTATAAGTAACGAATTTAACATTTCTTGTACACACAAATAATTGAAATTGTATTTCTTCTTTCGTTCTATAAGAAACTTTGTCCTACTATTCTAATATGTTCAAAATTCTTCAAATTCATTGATAGTATTAGCGGCATTTCTTAAGGATATATGTAATATTAACATACCTATAATTTAAATACATATTTAATTAATACTACAATAATATATATTAAATGTATTCATACCTCCCAGAAAAATCTGATTTTTGACACTGATATTTTGCATTTATCTGTCATTTACAAACATTTCAATATCTCAACTGTTTTTTGGGCAACGAGATTTATTACAACAGATTATTCTATATTATTATATACTATATCTCCAAACCTATACGAGATATATAATAAAAAAAATTAAATGTATCAGATTGAGAATTTAATTTTCTCCAAGAAAAATTTTCAAAAAATAATGTTTAGAAGATTCTTGTTCAAGAATCTGCTACTCCCGGTTGTCCAGTTGTTACCAAAACCTTTTCAGCTCTTCCCTGTAATGTCCGATTGGGAAATACGTAGTTAAACAAATATTAAGTCTTATAGTTTTTGAGTAATCGTCCTTCCAACGTCCTACACACATATTCACGCACACACACACACACACACACACACACATCCACACACACAAACACATCATCGTAAAAATGTTAAAATCGGATTGTAGGGTCCCTACACGTTTTAAGGTCCTTAAAACGTGCTTATTCATTAAATATGGATATGCGATTTTTAGCATAAATCCAATACCTCTCTTAGTGAGAGGTAAAAATGTAAATTCAATTTACTTTTTCTGAAATTAAATGCATTGTTTTCTGAAATTGAATTTACATTTTCTGAAAATGAATTTACTTTTTTCTGAAATTGGAGCTGAAAATATCTAGTAATGGTTAGGTTAGGGTATGGTTTGTTTTAAAAAAGTGAGCCGTTGCGGGAACTAGCGTCTAATAATCATTTGATGTGTTATTGTTGTTATATTTAGTCAATTTAACCAAACACAACAACAATAACGTCATCTAATGCACAGAAAACACTAATAAAATAATGTATTTTTCAAAAATAATACGCGCAAGAAGTGTCAAAGTGTGAAACAATATGAAATGAACAAAATGTATACCTACACTATCATAATATATATGAACACGGGACACGGTCTTCATCACTTCATAGAGAAGAGGATTAAGGATTGGACAATACAATACAACACATGTACCACATCCGAACGGATTTTGTAGATTCTGGTTGTAGCATAAGCAAAGAATCCTGGGCTATTTGCAAAGAAAAGAAAACTTCATCATGTTTTTACACAAGTCGATATTATTTCCGAAGGGAGAAGATTGTGGGTTAGACTTAGACAAGACAACACATACATCAAATCGACCAAATCTAAACGACTTTTTTAAAAGTATGCCCCCAGATTCTGGTGTTTTCACCAAAGAATATGGGACAACACAACACAGGAACGACACCCCATGGATGCAGGAATCTTCCATCCGGTTAGAGTGAATATGTGGAGTCACAAGTCTTCAAATACGTAACTCATAATAAATAATGTAGTTATAATCATAACTGCACTATTTATTAGCCAATCATAAAATTATAATAAAAGTAACAATCATTTATAACTGGTTAAAAATGATGTGCTGCTGAAGTTAGACTGAATTGTAATTATAGTGATTTATAGCATAGACCCCAAACTAATATAATAGTTTGGGTCTATGTTTATAGTCATGTTTATTTTCCAATGTCAAAATTTGAGAATTTATCCCGATCGAAAAGTGCAGCAAATTTTGCTCTCCTGAGTTACAGCCATCAATACATGTTTGTTAAATAATATACTATAGGTGTATAGGTACTACTGTTGTATTAGCTTCCGCGCGTTGATACGGACCTGCGCATAATAGCCAACCTGAAAACATTAACTACAATTTCTTTGGTCGTGAATGAACAGTGGCGTAGTTTGCCGCCAGAAGCTCTTGAATTTTTGCACACTCGTGGATACGTCTCGGTTCTCGTTTTTTTTGTTGCGCCAGAAGCCCGGGCTTCTTAGGCTTCTGCGTTAATACGCCATTGCGAATGAACCACGTTAATCAATATACGGAGGTACGATTTCTCAAATTCTATAAGACTAAAGATCTATGTAACTACGGATTCCTCAATCTAACAGTAATGGGAAGAGTTGAATAGGTTCTGATAACAAATGGATACCCGGAAGTAGAAGCATTTTAACAAAAATCTTCTAAATATTATTTTTTGAAAATTTATATTCTTTCAAACATTAAAAAAAAACAAAATTCTCTATCCGGCATATTTAATTTTTTTATTATATCTTCTATAGATTTAAAGATATACAGTAGAATTTTTGAAAGATGTCCGATCAAGGTAATCTACGAATTGTATGAATTCAGATTTTTGCTCCGCCCATTCTGACAAATTCAGTAGTGTCGTTTGCTTAGTTTTTATGAGGGTACATAAGATACTACTGTTATTTTATTATTATAAAAATGTATGTTACAATAAAAGCATTCAAAATTCAAAAATAAATCAACTGGTAAGATTATTAGCAAATGTAAAACCAAATATGTGAAAAATAAGATACTGACACAATGTCAGTGTCAGTGATACTGACAGAAAATAACGTTATTTGTACGGCTATGAATCAAGGTAATGTATCTGAATTAATATATAAGCTTACGTTACAGCGAAAGTATTATCAACAACGACCATCGTTTTCAAGTGGAATGTCCTAACTTAGTCGAAAAAATATTAATTTTTGAAAGACAAACGTGTCATATCCATCCTTATCGCACACGCTTATAGACTGCAGAGGAGAGAGATAAATGTATGCCAATTTGTTAATTCGTTCATGATACAAATAACTTTGATCGGACATCTTTAAATAATTTTACTGTAGAAATATAATCATACATAATATGACAAGTGATATGATTATCATCGATGATATTCTCGAGTGAAACCGAGCTGCAGATTTCACGAGCAATAACTTCGATTATTAATCATATCACGAGCTTATATTTAATGAGAGAATATAATGAATTTTTGTAACACATTTATGTTTTCAAAGTAGGCGCAATAATTTTGACAAGCGTGACAAGCAAACCAGTAATTTGTACAAAATGTTAAACTTATATAGTTCAAAATACAAATAATTTTAAACAATGAGTAGGTATAAAATTGAATGGTGGACAAAGGTTTTCTTCAGAAGAAAAATTATGTTTGAGTTTGAAGTCAATGATTTGAAAATACCACACTAAACAAGAAATGTCCAATGCAACTGAAAATAACATGCGAAAACACATTATAAATTTATAATTTGAACTACACAAATATCATTCAGGAACATCAAAATTTCTACTATAACGGAGCAGTTACCATAAGAAAACTAATAAACCAAAAGTTTATTAAAAGAATTAAATCGAGGTGAAGTTAAGGAATGGTTCAGTAGTAAATTTACTAAATTTAAATATATTTGGATTACGTTTGTTTAATTTATATTTTTAATAAGATAAATAAAATTAATTATTTTGTAATATTTGTTTCTTTATTAGAGATGCCTTCATATAAATATACATAGCTCTTACAATAATTCCACAATCAATTTTAATCCTTCCACTAAATTTTCAATTTTACTACTTCTAAAATTCGCTTCATTCTTACATAAAGTTACAATACGAAATATTGAAATTTTTGTAAGTTGCAACTATTTTTTATTGAACGTATTCATTTTTGTAACTTTTTATTTCTGTATTCAACGAAATCTTTGCTTCCACATTCTATAACATTCTACCATGCATTTTGAATATCACTTCAAAAGCAAAAATTTACGGCAAAAATTACTACCTTCAAGCAATAGTCTTTTTAAGTATATAAAGAAAATTATATTATTTTATAATAAATATTTTTGTTTGGGAATAAATATTGACGGAATAAATGAACTTTTAATTTTAGCATATGCGGACGACATGGCCCTACTCGGGCACTCTCAAGCAGATGTTAGACGCAAATTAAATTTACTTTACGAATACTGTTCCGCTAATTCCCTCAAAGTAAATACTAATAAATCTAAAGTAATGCAATTCCACAAGGGTAGACCAAACAGTAAAATCACCTTTTTACCTCTCGCTAAGAGAGGTATTGGATTCATGCTAAAAATCGCATATCCAGATTTTATTAAATAAGCACGATTTATGGTCCATAGAATCCGATTTTAACATTTTTACAATGATGTCTGTGTGTGTGTGTGTGTGGATGTGTGTGTGTGTGTGAGGTTGTTGGAGACACGATTTCTCAAATTCTATAAGACTAAAGACCTGTTTGACTACGGATTCCTCAATCTAACAGTAATGGGAAGAGTTGAATAGGTTCTGGTAACAATTGGACAACCGGAAGTGGTAGTTTCTAAAGAAAAAAATTCTAAATATTATTTTTTGAAAATTTGTTACTACAAATATTAAAGATAATTAAATTCTAAATCTGACACACTTAATTTTTTTATTATATCTCGTATAGGTTTGGAGATATAGTATATAATAATATAGAATAATCTGTTGTAATAAATCTCGTTGCCCGAAAAACATTTGCGATATTTAAATTTTTGTAATTGACATGTAAATGCAAAATGTCAGTGTCAGATTTTTCTGGGAGGTAAGAGTACATTTAATATATATTATTGTATTATTAATTAATTATATATTTAAATTACAGATATGTTAATATTACATATATCCTTAAGAAATACTGTCAATGAATTTGAAGAATTTTGAACATAATAGAATAGTAGGATAAAATTTCTTATAGAACGAAAGAAGAGAAACAATTTCAATTATTTGTGTGTACTTATAGGGCCTTGGCCTTGGCAAGCAGATGAGGATCCGTATCAGAATGACGGCTAGTAGTTTTTACATAGATGTCACAATTGTCATATGTCATAATTTTTCATTCAAAATTTCAAAATGTTCTGATGTTTATTTGTCATCCATTAGTATGGAATATACTTGTCGAGGAAAATAATCCACATGGATTTGGAAAATCATAATGTTTCGAATTAAAACTTATGTTACTTGACACCTATGTACGAGTATATTACTAGCTCTCATTCTGATACGAGCCCCCACATCTGCTTGCCAAGACCAACAAAGTCACATAACTGCTCGCGCCCTATGCTACATAAATGCCCAGTTGCATAAAGCATTGTTAACTTTAATCACGTTGTTAACTTTGACAAGGCTTCTTTTCCAATGTATTTTTGATACGTATCCATGGTTACAATGTGTAGTTAAATACATGATCAGCTAACAACGTTTTATGCAACTGGCCCAAAATGAAAATGGCGAGAGGTATTGTGATGGCATAATTCTGTGGCGTGATATATTCGAATATAGACCAGATGGGGCAGACGGCTAAATTTAGTCAAGTTAGCAAAAATGCATAGCCAGAAGTTCTGTACCGATGGTAGGATGAGTCAGTCAGATGTAATCTGTCTCAACGGTATGACACGCACAGTGTCACCCATACGCGAATAAGAATTCGCACGTTTAGAGTTTGCGAACAATAGTTCGACGTCAAACTACGCCTAGAGTTAATAGGCAACCGTCAAAGAAATCACTACGCTTATCTTTGTCATATTCGCCCCGCGTTTATTCGCCCCACGTAATTGTATAAGTGTTTTTGTTTATATTCATATTTTGTATCCGTTCCTTAACTTCAATATATTATTTAATTTAATCTAACTGGCGTTAGAATATTAAATTAAATCCCAAACACCCGGTGAAGTGTTGTGAAGTGGAATCCACAAGGTTCCAGCCGATCAACCCAGCAGTTCCGTGATGTACGTCTGGTACGGGGTAAGTACCCTTACTCCACATTTCGCCTGCTCCCATTTTCGGTCCAACCTGTCCGTAAACGCAATAGGTGGTTTCTCAACCTTTCGCTAACCACCGGAACAGGTTGTAATAATCCTCCCTTTCCCTTAGGCTACTTTGAGAAGTCCAGCCTAATTTGTAAACTGTTACATTTAGGCAATAAACGATAGTATTACTGTCCGCCTGATACATTTGGCGACAGTCGGTAAGATTATCGTTGAATCAGTAGGAATATTATTTTCAACCTGTTACATTGGCTAACAGTCAGTGGGGGATTTATTTATGCCCTGTTACAATGTTTTTCTTCTTCCGGCAAATTTAATCTTGCAGCACATGATAATGTTAAAAAAGCAGCAATGGCTAAACAAAAAGTAATCTCTATTCTTTGTAAAGCTAAATCGGCCGGTTGGAATGAAAAAGTCAAGTTGTTGGATTCAATAATAAACGCGACAGCTCTTTATTCCACTGAAGTTTGGGGTATGTTCCGATATGAAACGTTAGAAAAAAGCCAACTACAATTTATTAAAAGTATTTTGCATCTACCATTAAATACCCCTAACCATTTCATCAGAACTGAAACTGGTATCCGACATATAGCAAACTTAGTCTGGAAACGAATTTTGATTTGGTGGAGAAAAATACAACTCATGGAAAATGACCGGTTACCCAGATTGCTCTACAATAGATTACTTCAACTGGATAATTCGGAAACAAACAAAACTGAATTTAATTGGGCCTCTCAAATTAGGTTGTTTTTAGTTTCCCTAGGTTATGGGTATATTTGGGAAAATCAAATTGCTTCTCTGAAAGAAATTGATACAGTGCTTGAGACATACAAAACGACCTTGATTCAGGCAGATCTGGAAAGAGTAAGCATGTCAAAATACAACCCAAACTATAAACTATTGAAAAAAGACTTTAATACAGCCGATTATTTGCAGCTCAATATGCCATTTAAAAAAGTACAAATAATTAGTCAACTACGTTTATCTAACAAAAACGAACTTAGAATATTTTACAACGGCATTAAATATACTATAGAAACAAATCAAATATGTCCTATATGCAATTCTCATAAATTAGAATCTCTTTACCATTTATTCATAGAGTGTCCAATTTACAACTCCATAAGAAGTAGTTTTATAAATCAAATTAATATAAATTCACAGGAAAATTTAATAAACATGTTTCATAAACCGGACCCTACCAAAATTAATAATATTTTCTACTTCTTAATTTCAGTTTTAAAATTGCGAAGCTTTTGCTTGAATGAGTCATAATTATTCTTCGATTAGTTGCTTTGCTTTAGGCAAAGTTATCAAATTCAAATGTAATTTACTTGGATAAGTAGTTTACACTCGTAAACTACAAAATATTTAAATCACTCTTTATTATAATATGTGTTTGTATTTTTGTTAAATTGGGTTATTCTTTATTATTGATATTATTTTCATAATTATTATAAGATTTAATATTATGTATAAAAAACATGTTTAGTATTGTGAACCATTTGTATGGAGTCTCACTCCGAATGCAAATTATCAGTAAATAAATAAAATAAATAATTTTTATTTGAAATATATAACTAAATTCGTTGCTATTTATATAATCTACAGACTCATTACAGCCTAAATTGTCTTCCATTATAAAGTTTTTTAATGTAAAGGAAAGCTTAAGGTATCAATTTACTCCACTCGAAATTTTCCTCAAAGCATACTTATATTGTAAGTGTGAGGTAGGCCTCAAATGTCTATGAATTCCAAACTGTCATTTTGAGTGGAGTATGAGTCGAGTATGAGTGGAGTATGAGTCGAGGTATAAGGATTCCTCAAATGTTTATAAATTAGAAAACGTCACTTTGAGTTTGATTCGAGGAAAAGGATGAGTGGAGGACTGACTATGAATTCCACCCTTAGTAACGTCTATAAATAAGGTGATAATTTCTTTGTTTTTTATCATCACTGTGATAGACATGTAACTAGGTAGATTCTGAATGTTGATTGGGGGAAAACATATCACGTGACTAATGAATTATATTCTCTATAAAATAATCTGTTGTAATAAATCTCACAACCTGCTCACAGCCCAAACATCTCCATGGTAACTACTTGAGAAATTTAAATGTCTGTAATTGTCAGTGTCAAAAATTGAGAGATAATACTGCAGGCTTTTCTGGAGACGATATTTAATATTTCTTATTGTATTATTAATTATATATTTAAAATTATAGGTATATTACATGAACCCTTCAGAAATACCACCAATTCCGTTAATGAATTGGAAAAACGAACATTTAGAAGAAATGAAGAAGACTTGTTCATGGAATGAATTTAAAATTATAGAAAATACGTAAATATAAAGATTAGGTGTAATTAGATTTTTTTGTGTGTACAAGAAATGTTAAATACAATACTTACAAATACCACAATGGAAAGGGCGAGAGGTATTGTGACGGCCACTACAGATTTTTTAAGTGTATAAATGTTATTTACATATAAAATATATTTACATTATAGAATATAGTAAAAGAGATCCTAAATGTAACTTTTTGTGAACTGAAGTTTGAAACATTCCTATTGTATTTGTTTACATTACAATAGTTATAACATGCTTTATGCAACAGTAATAGAAGTTTTATTCTTTCTTGTGTAAATTGTGAATTGTATTTTACAGAAAATGGCGTTTCGTACTGCTCAAGTGATGGCTATTGAAGCAGTCGAGATAGAAAAAAGACGACATCAAGCCCGAATTACTAGAAAAATGCGATATCCAGCTTACAATCGTGAAGTACACTTCAACAATACTTTTAAAAGGATACGTTGTGTTGTATGGAAAGGTGCAGTGGAGTATTGAATGGTCAAGCTAATCATCGGCAAACAATAAATAGATAATTAATTATAATATTTGATTAATAGCATTTAATGATTTATAGTTTTAGTTCAGATATTTTTTGTGTATTACATTATTTGAGGTAGTTTTTCTTTGTATTTTTACCTTCCGTCACCTTTAGGTAAGGAAGGTATTGTCTTTGGTCAAAAAAGTAATGATGAGTTTTTAGTGTATAAGCATGATTTAGGGTCCTTATAATACGATTTTACCATTTTTACGATGATGTCTGTATGTATGTATGTGTGTCTGTGTGTGTGTGTGTGTGTATGTGTGTGTGTGTGTGTGTGTGTGTGTGTGTGTGTGTGTGTGTGTGTGTGTGTGTGTGTGACAAAAGTCTCGGATCGCATAACTTCAATACCACGATTATTATTATTATATTTTTTTCGTATTCCTCAAGTTTATATCCAGAAGAACAAGTGATTAGATTTTGGTTATAATTGGTAAACCGGAAGTAGCCTCATTTGAAGATTTTAACAGTTAAATGTGATTTATTGACATTTAACGTTATTATAACATTATATATATATATATATATATATATATATATATATATATATATATATATATATATATAAAGGGTTTTCCAATAAGAGGTGTTATTTTGAATAGCCCGCTATTTCGGTAGATGTCGCTTTTGAAGCTGTCATTTTTTGACATTTGACAAGTAGAAACTACGCCATTAATAAAAATGGAACGATACACGCTTCAACAACGCATGGAAATTATTAAAATTCACTATAAAAATGGTGAAAATTTGGCAGAGACGGTTCGTAAAACTCGACAATTTTTGGGTCGTCGTGAAGCACCTTGTCGGACCGCAATACAGAAATTGGTGGAAAAATTCGAGCTGTTGGGACAAGTTAGTGATGTGAAGAATAAACCCGTGCACGTCGCTCAAGAACAGCCGAGAATATTCCTGCTGTAGCCGAAAGTGTTGAAGAAAACCCAGGTTTGTCCATTCCTCGTCGTTCTTTGGAATTAGGCATTCCACAAACGTCATTACACCGTATTTTGCATAAAGATTTGGGTCTTAAGGCTTATAAAGTCCAGTTAACACAAGAACTCAAGCCGGCCGATCATCAACAACGTCGTGTCTTTGCTGATTGGGTCGTTGAAATGCATGAAAATGATCCGGAATTCCATCGAAAAATCATCTTGAGTGATGAGGCCCATTTCCACCTCGGTGGCTTCGTCAACAAACAAAATTGTCGCATCTGGGGCTCAGAAAACCCAAGAGTTATTGTTGAAAAGCCTCTCTATCACGTGTGACTGTTTGGTGCGGTTTATGGTCCGGCGGAGTCATTGGACCTTACTTTTTTGAAAATGAGGCTGGAGCAACAGTTACGGTGAATGGATTGCGCTGTCGAGAGATGATTAACGATTTTTATGGCCGGAATTGGATGGTATTGATCTGGACAACGTTTACTTTCAACAAGACGGCGCTACGTGCCACACAAGCAACGAAACCATTGATCTTTTACGGGAAAAGTTTCCGGACCGTGTTATCTCTCGAAGAGGTGATCACAATTGGCCACCGAGATCTTGTGATTTAACACCTTGCGACTTCTTTCTTTGGGGCCACGTGAAAGAGAAGATCTACGCCAACAGCCCAGCGTCGACTCAACACCTCAAAGATGGAATTCGTGAGGCTATCGAGGACATAGGACAGCCACTTTGCGATTTGGTTATGGAAAATTTCATGAAAAGGATATTGTCCTGTCAGCGTGGTCGTGGTGGTCATTTGCCTGATGTTATTTTCCACTATTAACGGCATACCTTCCTCTTTATAATGAAATAAACATCCGATCATTTATATTAAAAAATGGCATTTTTCTTTGAATATCAAAATAACACCTCTTATTGTAAAACCCTTTTTATATATATTATATATATATATATATATATATATATATATATATATATATATATATATAGAGTTAAACAATTATAAAGATATTAAATTTCGTAAATCAGCCAGCTATACTGACGGATGTCAGTATCAATACAAAGTAAATGAATGTGGCAGAGATGAGGATGTTGAAGTAGAGGTTGGGGAAGACACGGAAAGATACGGTAAGAAAATAACTCTAGTGTTACAAGGTTCTAGAAAGATACAAGAGTGACAATTACATTGGTTTGAACATGTCATGAGGATTTGTTAATTCGTTCATAATACAGATGACCTTTGACCTACTGTATGTATGTGTGACGAAAATTTCGGATCGCATAACTTCAATACCACGATTCCAAAAATTATAATATTTTCGTATTCCTCAAGTTTACATCCAGAAGAACAACTGATTAGATTTTGGTTATAATTGGTGAACCGGAAGTAGCCTCATTTGAAGATTTAATAGTTAAATTTGATTTATTGACATTTAACGTTATTATATGTTAAAGAATATATTATTCTCTATACGATTTGATTACATTTTATACTTCATATTCAATAAATATAGAGTTAAAGAATTTTTAAGAAATTAAATTTTATAAATCAGCCAGCTATGCTAAACATGGAAACTACTAATATATTCATATAATTCAAATTGACAGATGTCAGTATAAATAAAAAGTAAATTAATGTGGCAGAGATGAGGATGTTGAAGTAGATGTTGGGGAAGACACGAAAAGATAGGTAAGGAAATAACTCTAGTGTTACAAGTTTCTAGAAAAATACAAGCGAGATGATTACATTGGTTTTAATATCTTTATAATTGTTTAACTCTATATATATATATATATATATATATATATATATATATATATATATATATATATATATATATATATATATATATATATATTGTAACGTTTTTATTTATATGGGTGAAGTGTAAAACACAGACAAATATTATTAACTAAAAGAATACGTTTATTAAACGATGAATAATTAGATTAAATATTAACAAGATGATAAAAACAACTAACACTATGATTAAATAATTATAAACACTAATATTATTAAATGCTTAAACACTACGATTATTTATCTAACTAACATTTATATCACTACACTTATTTATATTACATTTATTTATGTTAACAACTGTTTATTTATATCACTGAGTTCATATCTGGTTGCTTGTATATATGAGACTGTCTCTCCACTTTCTTTCGGCCGGTATTTATACAGCGTATATCATTCTCGAAGCCTTCGAAGCGACAATAACCCGTATACAAAGGAATGAGGTCACGGCGCAATTTGCCTCTAGTCGCTGCGGCGCCAGGGATTGCGTCATTGTTCTGGAACGTTCTGTCAGTGGCGGCGTTGTATACTCTTCTCCCGGGGGCGCACGTCACACTGCCTCCTCCTTAAGACTGTTTCGTCCCGGAACAGTTCTTGATGACGAAATCTACATGTATTACGCTTGGTACACTTGGAAGTCTTGAAGAAGTAACAGTCGATGGTCCGCTGGAGTTCTTCTTTCTGTTCGTTAGGGTTAAAGCTGCAGACGAGAATTTCAATACCGGTATAGCGGAAGAGGATATCTAACATGTTATTAACAACCCTCCAATCCAAACCATCTAATCCACAGCCTAACTTCGGTACTGCCAACTTCAAAATGTCATTCTCTAGCAGGTGATCCTTCAAGTCACACAGCGAGCTCCATAGATTGCGATATGACGGCTTCTGGTACGAGCGTGGTTTTGTGACCAGGTAGTAGATATACCGCTGCTGTTCTGTATTGTTATCCCTCAGTCGTAGCGTCTTCCCGACGGATGGATCTTGGTTGGCCAGTTCTTGTAGTCGTCCAAATTTTGTCTTAAAGACTGACGCTATGCCGCGTGACATCTTTATGTCTTCCGATACGCAGTGGCCGAGGGAATAATCTGAGGACACGGTGAACAGATCTCTATGTTCTTCTGTCGTCACGCCATACCGCGCCTTGTGACCAAAGGAATACTGTTCCATGAAGTCTTCAAAAGTCGGTTCCTGAGCTATGATCCGACGAACCGTTGCTCCATGATGGTCTTCATTGTTGTCACCAGCGAATAGGGCTAGCCGATTGAAGTGTACTACTCTCGGCTTCCCTGTTGATGTTTTTCTAATTCTGTATATCACGTCGTTTATTCTCTTAACGACCTCATATGGACCTTCTCAATTTCTTTGTAGCTTTGGTGATAAACCTCGGCGCCTTTGAGGATTGTAAAGCCACACTAAATCCCCTGGTTGGTATCCACCTTTTTCTGCCTTGATGTCATACTGGTCCTTCATTCGGTCGCTGGCAGCTTGAGTGTTTGTGCGGACTTGTTCATGAATGTCGTCCATTCTTCTCCGTAAGTCCGTTACGTAATCTTCCCCGGCCAGATCTTCCCCAGGTTTACTGCCGAACACCAAGTCACATGGCAGGCGCAACTCACGCCCAAATAAGATGTTCGCAGGACTTTGTCCTATGGTTTCATGCACGGATGAACGATAAGCCATTAAGAACAGATGAAGATGTCGGTCCCAGTCTCTTTGATGGTTGGAGACTACCTTCGACAAATGTCGGTTGATCGTTCTGTTCATGCGTTCAACCATGCCATCGGACTGCGGATGTAATGCAGTTGTCCTCGTTTTATTAATCCCTAATATCTTACAGATATTTTGGAAAACGGCAGACTCAAAATTTCTCCCCGGATCGGAGTGAAGTTCACGTGGCACTTCGAATCGGCATATACACTCCTTGACCGTAGTAGCTTTCTGGTTGGGTAATGGATAGGCTTCAACCCATTTGGTGAAGTAATCCATGACAACCACGATGTATTTATTTCCGTCTTCGCTTTCTGGAAATGGTCCGGCCACGTCAATCGCAATGCGTTCAAATGGACTGCCAACGTTGTATTGACGCATTGGAGCTTTTCGTCGTCTATGAGGACCGTTGCTTCCAGCGCAAACCACACATTTCTTGCACCAGTCTTTAACGTCTTCTTTGCAGTTAACCCAGTAAAATCACTGGCGCAATCTTTCTAATGTTTTGTTGACCCCAAAATGGCCACCTCCAGATCCGTCATGGATCTCTTTCAGCACGTCTGGAATTCTATTCTTAGGAATAACCAACTGAGTTCTCTTCTCAGTTCCATCGGTATTTTCCACCAAACGCTTTAACAGGCCATCTTCAATCATCATTGAGTCCCATTGCGCCCAGTACGATTTTACACTCTGTGAGTGTGGTGCAACTTCTTCCCATCTAGGTTTTCTTTCTTCTGTTTTCCATTCCAGTATAATTGTCAAATTCGGGTCATTTTCTTGGTATTCGCGTAGTCCATCGGGCTGCCAATTATCATCGACTACTGTTGTCCTGGCGACAGTAAAATGTTTCTCTTCCAGTCGACTACAATGCTTGCACTCATCTTGGCATGGCCTTCTGCACAATGCGTCGGCATTACGATGGCTGGTACTCGCCCTATGATCGATTTTGAAATCGTATTCCTGTAGTCTTTCAATCCATCTAGCCACCTGACTTTCAGGATTCTTGAATTGTAGCAGCCACTTTAATGCAGCATGGTCAGTCCTAATCAAAAATCGTCTTCCATACAAATATTTGTAGAAATGTTCCACGGATTTCACGACTGCCAAGAGTTCTTTTCTGGTCACGCAGTAATTCCTTTCTGGTTTTGACAAGGTCTTACTAAAGTAGGCAATAACTTTCTCATGCACGTCTTGTATCTGGGAAAGAACGCCACCAATTCCGACGTTGCTGGCATCTGTGTCTAGTATGAATTCTCCTTCAGGTAAAGGATAACTCAAGACGGGTGCGCTTGTCAAAGCATGTTTTAGTTCTTTAAATGCAACTTTACAGTCCATTTCCCAGATAAATCGTCTTCCTTCTTCAGTAAGCCTTGTCAGTGGCTTGGCTATGTTGGCAAATCCAGGTACATATCGTCGATAATAGGTACATAAACCAAGAAAACTTCTAAGTTCGTGTTTGTCCCTAGGTGCTGGCCAATCTCTCACGGCCTTTATCTTCTCCTGGTCAACTGCAATACTCTTACCGGAAACAACGTGTCCAAGGTAATGAACTTCTCTTTGAAACAGGTGACACTTCTTCGGGCTAAGTTTCAGGTTAGCCTTCCGCAATCTCTGAAAAACCTCTTCCAAATTCTTCATGTGGTCCTCGAATGTCTTACCTACCAACCACAATAATATCGTCGAGGTACACTAAACAAGATTTCCAGGATAGTCCAGCCAATACTGTTTCCATGAGTCGTTCAAACGTTGCGGGAGCATTGCAGAGCCCAAACGGCATTACGGTGAATTGCCAGAGTCCTGTACCAATGGTGAAGGCTGTCTTCTCCTTGTCTTTTGGATCCAAATCCACTTGCCAGTAACCACTCTTTAGGTCCAAAGTGGAGAAAATCTTTGAGCCAACCAAAGTATCTAATGTGTCATCTATTCGAGGTAGCGGGTAGCCATCCTTCTTCTTCACTAACACCATTGGTGAAGCCCAAGGACTGCTTGAAGGTTCGATTACACCTTCCATCTTCATGTCCTCAATAATTCTTTCGGCTTCCTCACTCTTCGCCAATGGCAGTCTTCTTGCTGGTTGGCGGATGGGTCTTGCGTCTCCGGTGTCTATTTTATGGTGAACTACATTAGTTCTTCCGTTGGCTTTCTTGTCATATTGGAACACATCCTGAAACCTCCCAATTAAATCCTTCGCCTTAGTTCTCTGGTCGGCGGTCAATTCTTCAAACGATGTTGTCAATTGATTGATTAACGTGTCCGGAACTTTCTGAGATGTGTTCCCTGTGGCCTTTACAGTTCTAATAATCGACGATACTGCCAAGCATTCGCCTACAATTGTTCCTCTTTTAAGAATAACCGGATAGTTATTTACGTTCATTATCCGAACTGGTATTACCCGGCTGGCTTTGACCAGTGATTTTCCGACAACAACTCCAGTGCCAGTTTTGACATCATCATTCTTGGGCTCCAGCATAACAATACTTCCCTCACAGAAACTACCATCTAAATGCGCTTCCAGGATAGTTTCACTTCGTTCTGGGAGAGTAACGTCTTCGGCCATTAGTACGCGCACAGTTTTGTCATCTCGTGGATTTAATACGAGTTCTTCTTCATTAACCATCATCACTCCCTTTTTCAGGTCAAGTTTAAAACCATGCTTTGACATTGCGTCCATTCCGAGTATTACTTCATCTTCAACTTCAGCTACCAGCGCACGATGTTTAAAGGAGGTGTTTCCAATAGAGATGGTGACATCTACTTCTCCTAATGCGGTAGCTTGTTCTCCCGTCGCTGTGCGTAATCGCCACTTAGTTGGTTGAAGATGCGTCTTGCCAGTTTTCTTCGCCAAGTCGGGTCTAATTATAGTTTTTGTCGCACCTGTATCCAGTAGCATTTTCATTGGCCTTCCTTTAATAGAGCCATCCACATAGATGCTATTGGCTTTATGATGAAGAGATGCGACATAACTGATGGATTGTGGGGCTTCTAGATTACGGGTCGACGGTTGCCCCTTCGCATCAACCCGATTTAGTTTTCCGACTTCTTTTCTTCCTTTGTCGATTCCGTCTTCTTTTGCATTTTTCTGCAAAGTCTCTGCGGATGGCCCAGTTCACCGCAATTCCAACAGCGGAGTTTCTTTCTTCCGGAAACACTTCACTTGCAATTCGTCGCACTCTCTCATCTAAATCTTCAATGTTCTCATTCCTCTCAGCATCGATATTTCGCACTCGCGATTGGTTACGTGAAGCTTGTTTAGCAGCTTCATGTTCTAATGCATATGAGAGTGCGTCAATTAAAGTTTTTGGACGGGCCAATCGCAATGCTTGCTGAGTTTCGTTGTCTCGAACTCCATAGATGAATGATTGTGTAGCCAGGCATTCCAGAACGCTATCAGGAGCTGTAGGATGTGCGAGACGAACCAAACGGGCTACGTCGACTTCAAATTCTTGCAGGCTTTCTTTTGGATTCTGATATCGATTTCTTAATTGCGTCTGGTATACCTGTTCCAGATGCGCATTGCCGTATCGCATATCCAATCGCTTCACTAATTGGTCATGGTCTTCTTGTTCTTCTTCCTTCAGCGTTTGTAAGATATCGATGGCTTCTCCGCGCAACGAGACGGTTAACGCCGTAGCCTTCTCCTCGGACGTCCAATTATTCGCTTTTGCGGCCGCTTCAAATTGTTTTAAATAATTCGGCCACGAAGACTTCCCATCAAATTCCGGTGTCTTTATGTGCATTTTTGAAGTAGTTTCAGATTTTACTACTTTTCTTTCTTCTAGTACACCCACCTTTGCTACATCGGAATTCGACATTGACGTCGATGTAATTTTAGTGAATTTTTCCTGTATTTCTTCAATCTTCTTGTCATACTCATCTTTTAAATTCTTTAGGTCTTCTTCGGTTTTTCTAGAATTCTCCTCTAATTTTTGTTCTAATGCTCTAGAGTTTTCATCTAATTTTTGTTATAATGTTCCGGTCAATTCTTCTTTTAATGTTCTAGAAATTTCTTCGGCTTTTCTAGAACTTTCTATTAATTTTTCTTCTAATGTTCTAGAACTTTCTACTAGTTTTTGTTCCAAGGTTGTAGAACTTTCTGCTATTTCCTGTTTTAAACTTTGTTGCATCTGTTTACCAATGTCAGATACGTCATCCGGAATTTCGAATAGGTAATCTTCAGGATTTTCACCAGCATCGGTTAATGCCTGCCGCAGTCTTTCTTGAAGTGTTGATTTCCTTCCTGTTGTTTCCACATCCCGTTCTTCTAGTTCTCTCTTGAGATCACCTACTTTTAATTCACTTAATTTTAATTGTTTAGTCGCCATTTTATTTATTTTTATTTATTTACATTTCACAGTTTAACCACCCCACACCTGACACCAATTGTAACGTTTTTATTTATATGGGTGAAGTGTAAAACACAGACAAATATTATCAACTAAAAGAATACGTTTATTAAACGATGAATAATTAGATTAAATATTAACAAGATGATAAAAACAACTAACACTATGATTAAATAATTATAAACACTAAGAATATTAGTAAATGCTTAAACACTACGATTATTTATCTAACTAACATTTATATCACTACACTTATTTATATTACATTTATTTATGTTAACAACTGTTTATTTATATCACTGAGTTCATATCTGGTTGCTTGTATATATGAGACTGTCTCTCCGCTTTCTTTCGGCCGGTATTTATACAGCGTATGTCATTCTCGAAGCCTTTGAAGCGACAATAACCCGTATACAAAGCAAGAGGTCACGGCGCAATTTGCCTCTAGTCGCTGCGGCGCCAGGGATTGCGTCATTGTTCTGGAACGTTCTGTCAGTGGCGGCGTTGTATACTCTTCTCCCGGGGGCGCACGTCACAATATATATATATATATATATATATATATATATATATATATATATATATGTATATATATAGAGAGAGAGAGAGAGAGAGAGAGAGTTAAACAATTATAAAGATATTAAATTTCATAAATCAGCCAGCTATGCTAACCATGAAAATTGCTAATATATTCAGATAATTCAAATTGACAGATGTCATTATCAATAAAAAGTAAATGAATGTGGCAGAGGTTGGGGAAGACACGGAAAGATACGGTAACAAAATAACTCTACTGTTAGATACAAGTTTCTAGAAAGATACAAGAGTGACGATTACATTGGTTTGAACATGTCATGAGGAGAAATGAAGAATATATTAGAAGAGATACTATATTGTTACAATCGTACCTTAAACCTTACTCAGACCAAAAATTTAGTTATTGTAGGTTTACACCATAATTTTTTGATTTGCAAGATCACTGAGGCTAGGTTTCATTTGATTATAATTTGCTAAGAACTATCACCATTTTTAAAACTAGAATCGTTAAATTAACCTAACTTATTGAAATATGTGAATTAAATACAATAATAATTTATACAAAATATTATTTTATGTATAATAACTTACTTTAACTACATTGTGTATAATACAAGCAATTCACGTAACCTAACTTGTCAACAAACAAGCATTGAAAACACTGGAAAACACGCAAACACGGAAAACAATTGGCACGCATGCGTAACTTAACTAATTGGACTTGATATGTTTACAAGGGGAAAATATCTTATAGACTAGTGTGTCAGTGTTTACACAATGCCGTAGTAAACTATTTAGTACTAATATAATCATAATTTAGTATTTGGTCAGCTTAGCATTTTTATAAATTATTCTTGTGTTTAACTCACATATTTCGACAAGTTAGGCTAATTTAACAATTCTAGTTTTAAAAATGGTAATACTTCTTATCAAATAATAACCAAAATAAACTAGACCATGCAAAAAAATACGATGTAAACATAGAATAACTAAATTTTTGATCTGGTTAAGATATGATTAAGTCACAATATAGTACCACGGTGTAAACAAGTTACAAACAACAACTTAGGGCTTAGGGTATTGTGTGTACAGTTATCTAGAAATAAGATGAAACGTAGCATGCAACATAGAGCTAGAGGGTTTGAAACTATATGCTCACTCTTAATATTTAACCAAACTTAAAATTAAGACCAGAATATTCCGCTTCTTCTTGTGTTGTATTTATCAAATTACGTCGCTTTCCATGCATGTTGTATTGTGTAATGCTTCCTCGCAATTACCGTTGTTTGTGCCAGTTCTCCAGGGGGAGAAAACAGAAACAAGGAGCAGCTCAGCAGGAAATGGCAACACCGCAAGCGTCGGAGCCAAACATTACAACGCGAACTTTCAACAAATATCCCCAGTTCGCGCAGGCAAATGTGAGCCTATTATTATACCTTAAGAGTAAGAGAGTTTCATACGCAAACACAACTAATTTCGTGCAGGTTTTGCTAGATTTTAGCATTAACAGATTGAAATTTCAGAAGTAAATTATTATTACACTTTTTTAATATTTTATCTACGACTAATAAATAATACGTATATTGAATATGTGGTTTTTGCTACATACATAGCTACATAATACTATATACAAATCCCGCAGAGAATAATGATCCGGGAATAATAAACATTTTTCCCTCCAATGCACCAATCAGAATATTTTTAATATAGTAAATATATTTAAAAAAATGTATTTTCAACATGACATATTTTCATCACCATAGTTGCATAACAAAACATTGCAATGTTACTCTAATTCCAATCAAAAATTAGGCCATATGGCTCATGGAGCTACGAATAGAAAGAAGGGAGCATGAGGTTGAGGTTATATCGTGGGCCAGAGGAATGGAGCCTAGTGGGGACGGATGAACACCGTTGTTGGCTCAACCTAGAGAGGGGATAAGCGCGGTAATTATTAAACAAAATTGCATTGTTCAAATAAATTTTATAAAACTTTAAATGCTGAAAGAAATCTGTTGTACTTATATTATTTATTAAAATATGATATTCATTTGTTTATATATATATATATATATATATATATATATATATATATATATTTGGCTTATTGATTTTACTTAATTAAATTTTGTAATATATTTAAAAAATCTGATGTGGCCAACACAAACCCTCCCGTTTAATTTAATTTTTATTCATGTAAATACTTAAAATTAAATTAAATTTAAATACCGGGTACGATCCCGACCGACGCCAAATATTTCGAATTTTAAATGGCACAAAAATTACCCCTGTCGTGCACTCTCCACGCCAGCAATAAATGCTTGTGAGGTGACACCTGGTAAATGTCCGCACGATACAAATATATCATCGTTACCAAAATCTATGTATAAAGCAGATTGGTACACCCAGCAATGGATAAAATGTCGTGATGATATATTTATTTTATTTATTTATATACTTATCTATATTCATTGCTGGCATGGAATGTGCACCATAAGGATCAATTTTGTGCCATTTAAAATTCTAAAATATTTGGTGTCAGTCGGGATCGAACTCGGTACCACAGATGCGCGTGAAGTGACGCCTGATAAACGCCCGCACGGTACAAATATGTCTTCATTATTACCGACATCTGTGTACAAAGCAGATTGGCTCACCCAGCAATGGGTAATATGCCATGATGATATATTATATGTTTTTATTATCTTACCTATATTTTTACATATTTACTTATGCTGGAAACTGTATTAAGTTCTTTTCCATATAATTACTGTTCTATTTACTATTTTTTTTTTAAACGATAATATTATTATTTGAAATGATTAGTTTGTTGACAGTGACATATATCTGTCAGTGAGAAACATTTGAGATCTGAACTGTGTAACCATGTTTATGAGTTGTGTTTAAAGCGTAGGCTCTGGGATTAAAACTATAGATAATTTTATAAACTTATCCATAAAATATATACAAAATGTATTAATGCAAACCTGTAGAAAATTTAAAAATCTTTAACTTTTATAACAAATCTCGAAAAAATAACATTTAAAGGTATTTTTCGAAGAAAAACTATTTTGAGCTTCCAGTAAAGTGCCATTTCTTGTAATCTCATTTATTCCAAAATCTGGCATCTTTCCATATAAGAGTAAGGTAGAAATACAAGGTTTCAAAATTTTCTGAATGATAGTATTTGCGTTAGAGCGTAAAGAGGATCCACATACACACACACACACACAAACACAGACACACACACACTCACACACACACACACACACACATACACACAGACATCACCGTAAAATGTAAAAATCTAATGTGACCAGCACATTACCTTCTGTCAATCCTGTGTATTATGTACAAATTCCATACATAAATTTTCTTGCAAAAGATTCTAAATTTCCAGTAAAATTATTTCATAAACAAACTATGCAAATTGCATTTGTTAAGGGTCGCTGTTTTTTACTTTCTTCCCCCACACATTTCTGTTTTGCGTGTCGTCCTCATTCAGTTCCTTTTCTCGCAAGTCTTCTGCAATACAGTCCTTCCATCTTATCTTTGGTCTTCCTCAGTTTCTTCAACCTTCTATTACTAACCTATTCATTTTTCTATATATATATATATACATATGAGAAAAACTGAATATATTGGAAGAAGAATCAATAGCTTAGTAATAGAAGGATAAAAGAAACTATATATATATATATATATATATATATATATATATATATATATATATATATATATATTTAGGCCCATTCGATAGAGTATTATTTTCTGAACTGAACCATGTAATCATTTTATATCGTTACATAACAAAAATGTTGAGAAAAAATCAATTGAAATTTAAATAAATTTGATTTTCATAACTATATTTCAGTCGGCTATATACGAAAACAAAAACTGCTATTTGCCAATTTGAATTATTTAGGATGAAATTAAATAAAACACTATTTATAAAATTATTAACAAATGTTTGTTTCGTTTTAATTTAAGCTCAATTTTTCCATACATGGATGATAAAATGATTATATGGTTGCATTCAAAAAACCAACCCATTTAAGAAAATGTAATTTTGTGTTGTAAGTTGAGAACCACTGGTTTAAAAAAATATTTTCTTATTTAATCGAATATCCCCCTTGGACATCTATACGTTTGTCTCATAGTATTTCTTTATAATCTTAATAATATAGGAAATATTTGAGGTTGCTCGTTTAGCTGTCACACCTGTATACAGGATGTATCAAGATAATGGAACAGTGCCTTGTATTCGTGTATACAAAAAGTTATACAAAAAAGTGATTATAATATTTTGTAGGGCTTAGAGGGGGACACATTTTGACACAGCCATTATTATTTTAAAGTCATTGGTACTGAACTTATGGATCAATTTTACATTTTTTTAAATGGCATTATATATTTTTTATTCTCATTAAATAGCGAATTGTCTTTTGAATTCAACAATATAATCATATCATACTCTTACATTGCGAAAATTTTGATAAAAATTAATTTAAAGTTAGTATTTCATTTCTATTTTAATTTTTTTTAAGTAGGTTGTGCAAACATTAATCATTAAAATTAAAACAAAATGAAATTTCGTATTTCATTGTTATCCATTATTATAATTAAGGTAATTTTCGTTAACTTTGTAATAATTAATTTAATAATGGCAGCAGATTCAACAAATACTGATTTTATTTATCGATGGAAGATCCATCAAAATGGATTCCTAGCAAGCAATTTATTTGCATAAGGTTATCCTAATTACGCAAAACTAAATAGTAATTTGACGAAATAAAAAAAAAATAAAGAAATTTGGAACATTTCAAAAAAATAATATAATACGTAACAACGACATACAAAAATGACAGATAATTTTCTATTGTTTTAAAAATTGCATGTTTGCTTAGCCTACTTAAAAAAATACTAACTTTGAATTAATTTTTATCAAATTTTTGGCAATGTAAGGGTATGATATTATTATATTGTTGAATTCAGAAGAAAATTCGCTATTGAATGAGGTAATAAAATATACATGATGCTATTTAAAAAAATATAACATTGATCCATAAGTTGAGTACCACTGGCTCTAAAATAATAATAGTTATACCAAAATGTGTCCCCCTCTATGTTTTACAAAATATATTAAATCACTTTTTTGTGTAACTTTTCATATTCACGAATTCACGCATAAATGGCACTGTTCCATTATCTTGATACATCCTGTATACGTATATATATACAGAGTGTTCCTTCTTTTGAAACAAGCAGCGCTTTTTTGGGCGCATTAATGACTTTAGAGAAAAATGTTATATACAAAAAATGATCAAGAATAAGGGACTAATTTATCAGTACAGTAGAACCCCGGTTAACCGAAATAAAGGGGGCGCAGCCGTTTCGGATACCGAATTTTTCGGTTAACCCATTAACACCTAAAAATAGCCTACATATGTACTAAAATGGGTGTGTAGGGGAAATGAATTATTCTAAAACAATGTACATTACATAATATACATATTATGTAGTTACAATTTTTAGTTACAGTACAGTATGTACATATGTTTTCAACTTCTTTGATAGCAGCTAACTTATCCGCAATAGAAATCACAACACGCTTCCGCTTAGATGCCATCTCACAACAATACGTAGAATTGTTTCGGTTAACCCGGGTTTCGGTTGACCCGAGTTCGGTTAACCGGGGTTTTACTGTAATAACAAACCGAAAATTCAACCAGTGGTTCTCAAACGGTAGTACAAAATGATATTATTTTAAATGATACCCTATATAATTTTATAGCGCGTTAGATAGATATTTTTTTCTGATTTCAACTATATAAATATTATATAGGGTTGTAAAACAATTATTTCTAAAAAAATGGTATTAAAAATTAAAAATAATGTTACAATATTCTAATGTACGCCTGTTACCTAGGTTACACTAGTAATAATAGTAAGGGAGTAAAGTTCGTCATTATTTGTCAAATAATGACACTTTATTCCCGTATTATATACAATATTTTATATACAAACGGAAAAAAATATTATTTAGCTTACAAAAGAGCCTAATAGCATGTGAAACTAGTAAAAATGAACCAAATTCCTATAAACGAAAAATCTATTTATTTTTTTAATTTTTCACAAAAACAATTATATTTTTTTTCAAAATAATTATAATCGATAATATTCTACATATTTGTATGTTAATATCAATTAAGAATTTAACACTAAGAAAATAAAATTATTCCTAGATGACACTCTGTCAATGGCCTTGAATCAATTTATTTCCCTAGGGAGTACTTGTCATTTTTATTTCCCTCGGTAAATAATTAAGCACATTAATTAATGATATTGATAAGAACAAAGTTAACTTTATTTACCGATTGTATATAAAGATATTTTTATTTCATTATTTCAAAAATTTTGAATACCATTTTTCTCGAAATAATTGCTATACAACCCTATACAATATTTATATCACAGTCCGCAGTAACCATAATTGCTGAACGTTACAGAGAATTGATTCAGACATTTTTAGTATCCCAAATGGAAGCACTTGGATGGGACAAAATATGGTATCAGTATTATACACAGTCGGGCAAATAATAGCAATTTTGCGAGAATTATTCCCTTATCGTTCAATCTCACGTTTTGGCCGCCAGGTCTCCTGATTTGACAGCCTCAGACTTCTTTTTATGGCGTTATTTTAAAGGGAAAATATATGTCAATAAACCACGAACTCTGGATTAGTCCAAAGAAAATATTCGCCAAGAAATCGAAATACTACGGGCCGTTGACAATGATGGAAAATAAAATAGCTCGTCTTTGCAAAGCGGGTAGAAAGGGGCCCCTTAGCCAATATTATTTTTGGAAAATGACATTTAAAAACATGGGGGAGTAAAAATATTATTTTAGAGTTCTATTCAAAATTATGGGTACACTAAATCAGATGACAACATATGCGCCACACAGTATTTACAAAATTATAATACATTTAGATTGGGGCCCCTTCAGAGCCCGGAGCCCGCCCGCAATGCAGGCTCTGTGGGCCCGTTAGTTACGTCACTGTTTATTTTCACATAGCCACTTATAATATTTGAACAAAAATTATTTACCATATATCTCAATTATCTTATTCATCTCGAATTTTTTCAAATATATTAATAAAAACTAATACATCGTTGAAAAGAGAAAAAAATGGCGGTTTATATTTTAGTAAAATGATTATAGGTTGCTAATTAAAAAATAAAAGTTGATATAAGCCATTTTTTTCTATTACTTATAATAAAGCAGTTAAAAGGAGGGGGGGCTCGTCTTCCCACACACACTATATATATATATATATATATATATATATATATATATATATATATATATATATATATATATAGTGTGTTAATTAAAAACCTGGCCATATGCGTTTTTTTGACAGTTAAGATGGCATACAATTGTTCGTAATTTTGTTTGAGTTCCATGGCTACCGCTATAAATCAGCTATCTCCAGAATAATTTAAAATTGATTTTCTCGGTTATGAAATGTTAAAAATAAAATCTTATTACTAATTTGTGTGCAAAATTTAATTCTCTACAACATTTATTTGAAGTATTTTTGTCTAAAATAATTTGGGAACTTTTGCGCAAGGAAAAACTGATTTGCCATGTTATACGCCTATGGCCAGGTTTTTAGTTAACACACTGTATATATATTATTAATCACTGTCAATTACAATTTCCCATTTTAATTCCCTTGAATTTATCCTAAATTTCCGTTCATCCCTCCGGACAAAATTACAAGTCAAATTTGAAAGTTTACGGATTCCGTTTATAATATAATCTACACATTCTACACAATACACTAGATGTGAGTGAGAAACGTCTATGTGTAAAAAGGACAGCCACATCCGACCATGTAGAAACCGGAACACGTCATGGAACTTCCGGCTGAGGTGCATGACGTGGCCTGATGCCTGACGTGACTGCGATGCTCAACTTTTCCAGAAAAGTTTGTAACAGTTGAATCCCAAATGTCAGACGACCTTTTTTATTGCACAAGAAAATATATCATCATATAAATATTTACAAGAGGGAGACATTATTTTATATTATTATGTTGGGAGTTAATGTACCTCGGCCCGAATCGACCGGCTGGCTAAGTGCGTTAGGCTGTTAGGTGTTATTAGACTGTATTGATGTTTCCTAATGGTCCCAAAAGTAGACTTATTTACCTAATCCAAAATATATCTACGCATTTAGAATTGATACTTGGTTAGAAATGAAGGTATTAATCCCAACAATATACTAATTTCAATTTTTTTATAAATAACAAAACCGTAAGAGAAAAATATGAATAGTTAAGCCATATCAGGCAGGCTGTGAAAAAAATACTTATTTAGTAATATTTAAATTAAGTGTTTAAATAGTGTTATTTTTATAAAATTGTATATTTTATTACAATGATAAGAAAACAAAGAAATTAAAAATGAAACAACCACTATTATATTTTCTAGTCACATTTCAAATACGACTAAGACCTCGTTCACAATGGAAAAATTAACATATTGACTTATGATCTGGTAAATTACTTGACTGGGATGGATAATGAAGGATGACGATATTTCTGACTAGTTTCAACTCCGCATGAGTCTTCTTCAGGGGCTACAGTTACAGATACAATTATATATATGCAAATTACAATGGTTTATATATAATAAATCAAAAAATAATGATAAATTAACTTACATGAGTTTTCTTAAATATTAGAACATAGCGAGATTTTTTTGTGAATTAACAAATAGTATAAAAACATGGAAATTATGTTATTTTAAAACAAAAATTGTCAAAACGAACAATATTAACAGTTAAATGATTTTAACAAAGTCAAATTTTAAAAAATGTACACTTTTACAAGTGATGTAAAAAAATAAAAAGATATCAATATTCATATGTTCACACCTTAACGTTTAGCGTAAAGTGCGGCTGCGCAGTGATGTTTAACCTAGACCGCATGTGTACTGATTGACAGTGGATTGACAGAAAATGGTAAATGTGATGGTGATTGTGTACTGTCTGGTAATACTAATAATGACCAGCTGGACAAGAAGGAATTTGCTAATTATAACTGCAATAATAACTGAAATATATATATGTGGAAAAGAAATAAAATCAAGAGAAGGTGGCGAGCTAGTGGCTAATTAAATGCAATAATTTTTCGTTCTGAACGGTTTACTAATTTCACGTTAATTGGTAATGTTTCAACATAATTAACTTTCATTGTGAACGAGGCCTAACTCCCAAACTACTATTTAGAAACCAGAGCTGGGCAGTAATTAATTACTTTTGATAATTAATTACTAATTAAATTACTTTCTCCCAAATTGTAATTTGTAATTAATTACTTTGTAAAAAAAAGTAATTGTACTCAATTACTTTTGAAAATTTGGGTTTTAAATATTAATTACTATTTTGAACCAACAAGTAAGGGAATCCCCGAGATTCGGGCGAAGCCTAGTTTATCTGTGTTATGGGTGTAACAACAGGTTACAAATGCAACTTGTGATGCACGTTGGGACGTACGACGTACTTTAGACTTTTACTTAAGTTATAATTTATTATTTTTTCTGAATCCTAATAGTAATATGTAATATACTTTTCAAGGAATTTGCAATGTCTTCATATAGGGTTTCATATAAATCAGTATAAAATATTTTTAATAACCATATACACATATTATATACAGGTTGGGTCTGAGAAGATGCCCACACTTTCAACATATTTATTACAATTTCGATTTTTTTCATACATCGACTTTCTAAAAAGGAATAATTATTCAACCTTCGAGTTACATATAATTTCAATCCAAAAAGGTAGCTACAACTACGTCAAAATTTTACAAAGTTGGCAATTCTTTATAAATTTGTTTTATTACTCTTATTATTTTTATTTATGTTGTATTTCATATTAAACAGTGTAGTATTATTTTTTGTTTTATTTAATGTAAGGTAAAAGATTTTTTTAGTAAAGTAATTGAAAAAGTAATTAAAATGTCAATTACAATGCAAAAATAATTGGTAATTTAATTACATTTTAGTTAAAGTAATTGTAATTATATTCAATTACTTTTTGAAAGTAATTTGCCCAGCTCTGTTCCAAACTATATAAATATTGTAGTACCTATAACCTATACTTGACATATACAATTTAATTAACTAATATAATTTGTGGCGTAACAATTTTGTTACAAAAAATGACAAATTTATTTTCACAGCCTACCTGGTATGACTTACCAGGTTAATTATTCGTAATTTTCTATTACGTTTTTGTAATTTATTTTTTCAATAAAAGTGCACTTCAAGCATATCGTTGAATTCGTAGATTCCAAATATATAAAAATATATAGGGTTTCCCATTTGAAATATGAGAGTTAAACCGGAAGGGCTACCATCATGCCAAATAACATGATTTGTGACGCCGAAGCCTAGTTTACAAATATATAAATAGAATTAAAAAAATAAATATAAATAAAAAAGTAATTTTGAGTGCCCCGTTTTTCAGTATCACCCTGTGTAGTGTATACAAAATAATATAGTTATATTGAAAATTGTTGCAATATTTAAAAAATGTTGATTTTTATAAAGTTTAAGTAAAAATAATAGAAAAATTACCCTTTTTTAACACCCCTGTATTTTTACCTCTTAGAGAGGTATTCGATTCATGCTAAAAATCACATATACAGATTTTAATCAATAAGCACGTTTTAAGGTCTCTACAATCCGATTTTAATATTTTTACGATGATGTATTTCTGTGTGTGTGAGTGTGTGTGCATGTGTGTGTATATGTGTATGTGAGGATGTAGGAAGGAAGATTTCTCAAAAACTATAAACAAAAGTGGAACAACGCAAACTCAAGTTATCAATAGAATAAATTTTAACCGAATGTTTAACTATGGATGGAACAACCGGCCCTTAATATCTGTATCGTATTTCTCAATCGCACATTACTGGGAAGAGCTGAAAAGGTTTTAGTAATAATTGTACAACCGGAAGTAGCAGATTCTGAAACAGAATCTTCTTACTATTATTTTTGTAAAATTTGTTCTTGCTAGTATTAAAGAAGAGTAAATTCTCTATCTGATACATATACATATTTTATTATATCCTTTATAGATTTAAAGATAAAGAGATATAAGGTATATAATAATTTGTTGTAATAAATCTCACAGCCAAAATAATGTCATGGAAACCTATTGAAAAATTAAAATATTTGTAACTGACAGATAAATGTCAGTGTCAGAAATCCGGCGACATTATTGAAGACTTTTTCTGGGCAGTACATACATATATTATTTCTTATTGTATTAATAGTTAAATATTTAAAATTATAGGTATATTACATATACCCTTCAGAAATACTGCCAAGCCCGACAATGAATTGGAAACATCTCAAAAAATTAGAAGAGTAGGACAAAAATTCTACATAGAATGAATTTAAAAAACTAAATATAAAGAATATGTATAAGCAGAAATTTCGGTGTAGAGTGTAGGTATACAAGAAATGTTAAATACAATAGGGCGCGAGCAGTCATGTCACTTTGTTGACCTTGAAATTATAAATTATGTCATTTACGATGAGTATCTCCTATCAAAACTTAATTTCTATGTGAATAATTGCAACACTCGTTGTTACAACACTTTTGTAATAAATCAATATAAAACGAACTATATGTATAACAACCCTGTAAGCAACATATGTAGATTACATAATACTTATTGTACCAGACTGGACTTTTCTCTCAGCATAATAAAATTTAGAGCAATTATTAATTCCATTTTCAATTCTATAATGAAATAAAGTTTTTTTTTTTCTATGTTATATGTGTACTTAATTTTTTTTCTTTATATTAATTAAAATATATGTATATTTTTGTAGGATATATATGTTCTCATGTAAAATGTTAATATTTTTGATATTATTCTGTAATTGGAACTCTGTTCTGTTCTGTTGAGTAATAAAGCTTATTAATTTTATTATTATTATTATATGCAGATATGGGGGCCCGTGTCAGAATGATAGCTAGTAATTATGTACATAGATGTCAAGTATCATAATTTCTCATTTTAAATTTAGTGATTTTCCAATTCCATGTGATTTATTTTCCTCGACAAGTGAATTCCACACTCCTGGTGACAAATTAACTACGTGAATTTAGAAAATCTTGAAATTTTTATTGAAAAATTCTGACACTTGACATCTATGTACATAATTACTAATTGTCATTCTGACACGGGCCCCCATATCTGCTTGTCAAGGCCAACAATGTCACATGACTGCTCGGCCCTATACTTATGTAACCAAAAACGGAAGTGGTGAGAAGTATTGTGCTGGGCACAACAGATTTTTTTATCTGGCAGCCCCTAAAAGCATTTTCTAGCTTCGCCTATGACTAGGTGGAAGGTTTCGGCGTACACTTTCACGGTGATCCAATCCAGCTTGGAAGGAGTAATAAGAGCAGATGGAGATGAGGTAATGTTTCTATAATCGTTGTTTTTTACCTTCCGTCACCTATAGGTAAGGAAGGTATTGTCTTTGGTCAAAAAATTTGGTGGTGAGTTTTCAATGAATAAGCACGTTTTAGGGTCTTTACAATACAATACGATTTTACTATTTTTACGATGATGTCTGCATGTGTGTGTGTGTGTGCGTGTGTAAGTATGTGACCACGGTTTCGGCCGCGATATCTCCAATACTAGAATTCCAGAAATTACAATTCTTACGTATTCCTCTTCCTTACAACCATATGCAGACATGATTAGTTTTAGTTATAATTGGTCAACCAGAAGTACCCTCATTTGAAGATTTTAACAGTTTTTTTAAAAAAAACTCAGTTATATATTATTTAATTTAAAGAATATATTATTCTCTATACGATTTGATTGCACTTTATACAGATATTAAATTTTATAAATCAGCCACCTATGCTAAATTAACCATGGAAACTGCTAATACATTCAGAAAATTCAAATTGACAGATGTCAGTATCATTAAAAAGTAAATGAATGAAAGAATAAGCGAAATAACTCTAATGTTTCTAGAAAGATATAAGACAGACGATTACATTGGTTTGAACATGTCATGGGGAAGAATATGATGGAAGAAAAATGAATATCTTAGTAATAGAACGTGGAAGAAACAGAGGAAGACCAAATATAAGATGGAAGGATTGTATTGCAGAAGACTTTAGAGAAAAGGAACTGAATGAGGACGACACGCAAAACAATAATGAGTGGAAGAAGAAAATAAAAAATAGCGACCCCTAACGAATGGGAAAAACTAAAGAAGAAGATGTCAGTGTCAAGTGCAATTTGCATAGTTTGTTTATGAAATAATTTTACTGGAAATATAAGATCTTTTGCAAGAAAAAATATGTACAGGGCGCGTGCAGTGACGTGACTTTTCTGACTTTAGCAAGCAGATATGGGGACCCGTGTCAAAATGACAGCAGCTAATTTCATGTGGTTTATTTGTTATCAGGAGTATGGAATTCAGATGCCGAGAAAAGGAATCATAAAATACCAAAAAAATTGTCAGTTATGGACATAATTAATAGCTGTCATTCTGATACGGGCTCCCATATCTGCTTGCCAAGGTCAGCAGGTCACGTGACTTCTCGCGCCCTATACATAAATTTTCTTGCAAAAGATTCTATATTTCCAGTAAAATTATTTTATAAATAGCTTAGTAATAAAAGGTGGAAGAAATAGAGGAAGACCAAAGATAAGATGTAAGAACTGTATTGCGGAAAACATGAGAAAAAAGCAACCGAATGAGGACGACCCGCAAAACAGAAATGACTGGAAGAAGAAAATAGCGACCCTAACGAATGGGAAAAGCTAAAGAGAGGAAGAAGATGTCAGTATCAAGTGTCACTTGTATAGTTTGTTTATGAAATAATTTTACTTGAAATTTAGAATCTTTTGCAAGAAAATTTATGTATGGAATTTGTACATAAAACACAGGATTGACGGAAGGTATTGTACTGGCCACATCAGATTTTTCTTAATTCTTGTTGATGGAATGAGCTGATAAAAACACAGAAATATATTCTAGCCGGGATCAAATCCGAAACCTTCGGTGTACGAAGTAGCAATGCTAACACTGCAGTAACTTTATACACAGAGAAAACTTAATTGTTTCTTGATAAAATAATAGAGATATATAAAGCTACATTGAAATGAAAACAATAAAAATTATTTTCTTACAAAAAGTTTTAGGTTGAATAATGAAAACTGCAAACCGTCTCGAGTATTTGAGAAAGAATTTAATAAATACTCCGCATTTTATTTCAGTAAAAAAAATTCTTGTTATTTAATATTAACCAAATACAGGTACCTATTTTATCTGTTCCCGCCTGAAAGTTTAAGAATACATTTCACAAGCTACTTTGTGTAAATTACTATTATGTATTTAAAACGAAATCACAGTAGGTAAAAGCAAAAAAGTCACGTATGAAAAGTAAAATGAGTTGCCTATTCTTGAATTTTCAGGCGGGAAAAGATAAAATAGGCAACCACAATTTTTAATATTAGTAAGCATGGCAGTTGGTCATCCGTGGAGACGTCCCAGCGGGAGAATTTATGTCTGCTAAGGTCTCGTGATCGCGAGCCTGAGTGTCTGGTCGCGAATATGAAGAACCGGGTTCGATCCCGACCAACGCCAAATATTTTGAATTTTAAATGCCACAAAATTAACCCCTGTGGTGCTCTCTCCACTCCAGCAATGAGTGCCCGTGAGGTAAACGCCCGCACGGTACAAATATGTCATCATTATTACCGAAATCTGTGTACAAAGCAGATTGGCATATTCAGCAATAGGTCATATGTCGTGATGATATATACTGTGTCTGGGAAGACGCCCCTCTCTTTAACTTTTTACCTTCCGTCAACTTTAGGTAAGGAAGGTATTATCTTTGGTCAAAAAATTCAATGATGAGTTTTTAGTGAATAAGCATGTTTTAGGGTCCATATAATACGATTTTACCATTTTTCGGATGATGTCTGTATGTATGTATGTGTGTGTGTGTGTGTGTGTGTGTGTATCTGTATGTTCGTGTGTCCGTGTGTGTGTGACGAAAGTTTCGGATCGGATAACCACGATTCCAAAAATTATATTTTTTCGTATTCTTCAAGTTTACATCCAGAAGAGCAAGTGATTAGATTTTGGTTAAAATTTGTGAACTGGAAGTAGCCTCATTTGAAGATTTTAACAGTTAAATATGATTTATTGACACTCAACGTTATTACACTTTAAAGAATATATTGTTCTTTATACGATTTGATTGCATTTTATACTGCATATTCAGTAGATATAGAGTTAAAGAATTATAAAGATATTAAATTTCATAAATCAGCCAGCTATGCTAACCATGAAAGTTACTAATATATTCAGATAATTCAAATTGACAGATGTCAGTATCAATGAAAAGTAAATTAATGTGGCAGAGATGAGGATGTTGAAGTAGATGTTGGGGAAGACACGGAAAGATACGGTAAGAAAATAACTCTAGTGTTACAAGTTTCTAGAAAGATACAAGAGAGACGATTACATTGGTTTGAACATGTCATGACGAGAGATGAAGAATATATTGGAAGAATGAATAGCTTAGTATTAGAAGGTTGAAGAAACAGAGGAAGACCAAAGATAAGATGGAAGGACTGTATTGCAGAAGACTTGAGTGAAAAGGAACTGTATGAGAATGACACGCAAAATAGAAATTAGTGAAAGAAGAAAATAAAAAATAGCGACCCCTAACGAATAGGAAAAGCTAAAGAAGAAGAAGAGGATGTCAGTGTCGAGTGCAATTTGCATAGTTTGTTTATGAAATAATTTTACTGAATTTTATTGAATTGAATTGAATTGAATTGAATTGAAAATTTACTGGAAATTTAGAATCTTTTGCAAGAAAATTTATGTATGGAATTTATACACACACAGGAGTGACGGAAGGTATTGTGCTGGCTACATCAAATTTTTTTAATGCATTTTTATTATTTACAAAAATGTTCAAAATTATATTCATTGTGATCGATACACATAGCCGCACATTGCAAAAGTGAGCGCTACTTTCTTAATATAATTGCTGGGTTATTTTATTTCCATTATTCCTAACATTATCGGCAGCCTGCTGTATTCTTTTGCGTAATTCTTCTACCATGTACATTTCAGTTACATAAACAATCAATATCGCAGTAATAACCTGACAAGTTACAAACAATAATTTGTTAAAAACGATATTCAAATGTTACCAAATAAAAGACACGATCACGGCTACTAGATCAGGATTTCAAATATCCGTTGAACTAAAAATTTAGTCACATATATTATGAAATAAACAATAAGTTGTTAACGATTACTTTTAGGACATATGTTTATTCGGACTTTTTGACTCTAAATAAGTTCTGAAATTCATCTTTGAAAAATTGCAGGTACGTTTTGGGCACCCTGTAAATATACATATTAAGGTGGTAGTACTGTCTGCTATTTTTACGAGAAAATATTTCACTCGTTTTATTACCATGTATTGTTTTGTTTATTGTAAATAAATGAAACTATTTACTATATTTATGTTAATGTTTGGAGTTCATTACTTCTGCTTTGATATTGAAAATTTTGTTGGGAATATTTACTTGGAGTTTTATTGGCTCTTAGACGCGAAAAAAAGTGGCAAACACGTAGTCTTTCATCCCTAAATTACGTTTATCGGCGGAATATGTATAAAGTTTCAATTTTCACATTTTCACATGGAAATAAATCGATGAACATTAGGTAGTCACGCGGGACTAGAAAAGAGAAAACGAATACATTCAAACACTTTTACAAAACATAAATATATCATCACGGCTTTCGTTTTACATTTCACACCATAATTTTAAAAGGTTTTAAAGTTACACATTTTTCCATTAAATTTTGTAATAATTTAATAATGATATTATATTTTGTCAAGAATGTCGCCCAAATATCTTGAAGAGTTAAGATTATAATGGCCAATATCTTAAAGAGTTAAGGTTATAATGGGGTCCTCCAACATAGTAACATATTAGAACATGGGATATTTATATGAAAACTAGACCTCATAACTGTAGAGAAAAGTTACTAGTGTGTAACGCTATTTTGGGGATAGCGGTCAGAAAGTTGGCGTGAGATTGCTCGGGCGCCAACGGTCGGATAGCAGGTTTGGAGATAGGGTGAAATATGAAGAACACAATTGTAATAAACGATACAAGACAACTTTATTGTATGGTAGTTCGTTGTACAAAATAGTATGATGGTCGCTAATGGGTACAATAAGATGCTGGGTGTGCGAATTATGCGATTTACCGGTTTTCGGAAAAACGACGCCGGGCGTCGCGACGGCGATGATGTCGGTGTATGAACGGTAGATGCACGGGTATCCAAAAATGTAGATGGAAATGTGTTCGGACGGTTTCGGTGTGATTGACGCTAGGCGTCGTGACGACGGTGACGGTGGCGGACAAACGGTAGATACGGTGATCTTAAGGATCTGTCTAGGAATGTATTCGGATGGTTTTGGTGTAATCGACGCCAGGCGTCGCGACGCTGAGGTCGCGTTGGTTCGGCGGTTAATGGCAGTAATGACGGAAGAAGGGTAGCTATGCGTTTTCGCAATAATCGGCAAAACGACGCCGGGCGTCGCGATGCTGATGACGCGTTGGTTCGGTGGTTAACGGCAGTAATGTCGGACGAGGTGTAGCTATGCAATTCTGCAATAATCGGCAAATCGACGCCGGGCGTCGCGACGCTGATGTTGCGTTGGTTCGGCGGTTAACGGCAGTAATGACGGACGACGTGTAGCTATGCGATTCTGCAATAATCGGCAGATCGACGCCGGGCGTCGCGACGCTGATGTCGCGTTGGTTCGGTGGTTAACGGCAGTAATGACGGACGAGGTGTAGCTATGCGATTCTGCAATAATTGGCAGATCGACGCCGGGCGTCGCGACGCTGATACTTGTAACCGGTTGTTCGCGGAGTACGTGAAGATCGATGATACGGCGTACGACGAGAAAGTCGACCCAGGCAAACCTCACAGACTCTAGGCCTCGAGTACCCCGGCTTACGCACTGGGGCGTCGCGACGCAGGGTCGGAAAAACGCACTTGGGCCGATGGACGCTAAAATACTCGATTTGGAATAACGGGCCGTTTTACAGTAACTCTGGATAAACACGCAGACTTGACGTCTGTAACGCCCGGGTTTACACGCCGGCGGCGTCGAAACGTCAAGTCGGTAAAACTCGCAACGAGTCACTGTAAAATGGCTAGACACACGCAACTGGTGAATTTACTCTACGGAGATGATTACGGCCGGCGTCAGTCGTAGTGTCTCTGGATGTTTTCAATACGCCCTTCGAAGATGCTTTGGCTTACGCACAACAAGCGTTGCGACGTTGGGCGCCTGAAGCTCACAACGAGACACTAAGACGGACTCTCAACAAACAACTGAACAACTCGGACGGAGAGCTCACGGTACGGGTTTTTAAGGAAAACGGAAATATGAAAATATTGCTCACCTGGAGATCGGTTTCGCAGTCTTGACGGAATACTCGCAATCAAGAGCCGATGGAATACTCACAATCGGTTTTAGTTGTTGAAAGGAATACTCGCAGTCAACAACTATCTTCTGCAAACGCAGGCCCTGCTTTTATACAGCCCTACTAATTAAACCAGCTTAAGTTTGTTTACTAGTAGCAAAACTGCATAAAAGAACAGGGCAAATAGGATAAAAATGGAACACGGTGTTGACGATCCTTTATGAGGTTTATTTCTCGGTCAAATTACGCGCCTTATCCCAATTGTCGGGAAGAAAAGTTTTCGCGGTTCGCGGATTAATAAGGGCTGAGTTACACGGCTTTGAACTATTTAATCCGCAAAACTTGTGACAGATTCACATCGTCACAAGTGTAACGTTTATTTAAAGAAGTATTCTTAACGAGATTATTAATTCAAATTAAGAGTTAATTAAACGATAAATAAATTAAGAAAAATATAATTAAAGGATGATAATAATAATAATTAACACTATGAATAAACAAATATTAACACTAATTTAAGACTAAGAATATTATTAAATACTGAAATACTACGATTATTTATTTAAACAATATTTATTTATATACAGTGTTTTAAAAAGTGGACACAGCCTTTTTTCTCGCTTATTATTGCAGATACACATATTGTTTATAGAACATGATTTAAACAGTGCAATATTTGAAATGTGTAAAAATTGTAATCAACTTTGTAAAGTTAAATACAACCTATTATATTTTTTTATAAATTTAGATTGCATTTTTTATCCTCTTTCCGACAATACTAAATTTATTAGTGTTAACGTTATTCATTTGCTAAAAATAATTATATTCTTTTGCACGATTTTTATCGTTGAGATGTAATTTAATACTTATGTGAGAGGGCTAGACAGTAATAGTTTTCATGATATTATGTTAATAAATTCATTTATTTTTAATTTAATGTTAGTATGAAATAAGAAATTTACAATTAACAAAACATTTATTCAACATGTCCCCCATTTACATTAATACATTTTAAAGTACGTCTTCTTAATTCACTCAATAACATTATTAAGCTCGAGTCGTCAATTCCTTGCACAGCATTGCGTATTCTTTGCTTCAGTTCTTCAATATTGTTTGATTTTTACCTTCCGTCACCTCTAGATAAGGAAGGTATTGTCTTATGTCAAAAAATTCGGTGGTGAGATTTCATTGAATAAGCACGTTTTAGGGCCTTTACAATACGATTTTACTATTTTTACGATGATGTCTGTATGTATGTGTGTGTTCGTGTGTGCGTGTGTGTGTGTATGTGCGTGTATGTGACCGCGGTTTCGTGCACGATATGTCCAATACTAGAAATCCAAAAATTACAATTCTTGCGTATTCCTCTTCCTTACAACCATATGCAGACTTGATTAGATTTTGGTTATAATTGGACAACCGGAAGTGTCCTCATTTGAAAATTTTAATAGTTTTTCTTGAAAAACTCAGTTAAATTTTATTATAACTTGAAGAATATATTATTCTTTATACGATTTGATTGCATTTTATATTTCATATTCAACGGAAATAGAGTTAAAGACTTACAAGGATAATAAATTTCATAAATCAGCCAGCTATACTAACTTAACCATGGAAACTGCTAATATATTCAGGTAATTCAAAATGACAGATGTCAGTATCAATAAAAAGTAAATGAATGAAAGAATAAGAGAAATAACTCTAGTGTTGGGCGTTTCTAGAAAGATTTAAGAGAGACGATTACATTGGTTTGAACATGTCATGAGGAGAGATGAGTATATTGGAAGAATGAATAGCTTATAACAAAAGGTGGAAGAAACATAGGAAGACCAAATAGAAGATGAAAGGAGGGAAAAGGAACTGAATGAGGACGACACACAAAACAAAAATTAGTGGAAGAAGAAAATAAAAAATAGCGACCCCCCTAACGAATGGGAAAAACTAAAGAAGAAGAAGATGCTAGTGTCAAGTGAAATTCGCATAGTTTGTTTATGAAATAATTTTACTGGAAATATAAAATCTTTTGCAAAAAAATTATGTGTAGGGTACATGACTTTGTGGACCCGTGTCAAAATGACAGCTCTTAATTACGTCCATAACTGACAAATGTCAAAAATTTTCATTCAAATTTCATGATTTTCTTATTTCATGTGGTTTATTTATTATCAGGGGTGTGGAATTCAGTTGCTGAGAAAAGGAATCATAAAATACCAAAAAATTAAATTTTGAATGAAAGATTTTGACGTGAGAATGACCCGCAAAACAGAAATGAATGGAAGAAGAAAATAAAAAATAGCGACCCCTAATGAATGGGAAAAGCTAAAGAAGAAGAAGATGTCAGTGTCAAGTGCCTTTTGCAAGAAATAATATTACTGGAAATTTAGAATCTTTTGCAAGAAAATTTATGTATGGAATTTGTACATAATACACAGGATTGACGAAAAGTATTGTGCTGGCCACATCAGATTTTTTATTATTATTATTGTCATGAAAACAATTACAGTCATAGCCCTGTCACATAAGTATTAAATTACATCTCAACGATAAAAATCGTGCAAAATAAAATATGCGATTTTTAGCATGAATCCAATACCTCTCTTAGCGAGACGTAAAATGTCGCGCACTGCTATCAGATATGTATGGCGGGTGTTCTATTACTTTTACATTATTATTATTTTTTCGGCAGAAATTGACGAATATGCTCTCTGGTTAATTCCATATTTTCACTCACAATGAAACTTAAAGAAAATTAACTAAGTTCTAACTACCTTAACTTTCGCAAGAGCATATTTTATTTACCATTGTCTACCTAATTTTCTTAATCTTAGAAATTCTAGCGGGTGCCACATAATAACTTCTACATGGTTAAAGATTTTGGGGTCAATTTTAGTCTAGATTCTTCAGATTCATAATTAGAACAACCATTTAATTATAACAGTGTTGTTAAAAATATTGAGCTGAAAATAAAGTTCTGCAAATCCTGAACCGCTTGAAATTTTGTAGATACACTCAATATTTTACGGCTTAATTACATAATTTGAACATATAAATAATTAATTCAGGGATACAAAAACTATTGACCGAAAATAAATTATTTTAAGCGTTAATGCTTTAAAATTAAAATAAAGTGAGTGAAAATCAAACGGAATCCCTCTTCGTGAGGTTAGTAATCCATCTGTTTCCCGCGTAATAAAGTGATCAGTGATCGTGTTTTCCACTTGTGTAACTCGGGTTTAAATCTGTGATTTTACATTTCGCTTCGCTAGGGATTTTTTATTTGTGGTATGTTTCCCCAGGTCCTTCATCCTACTTTGCGACGTAATTTTCTGCTTGGATTATTTTAGCTTTTTGCCGTGAATTTTGCAGCAGCACCGAGGCGTATTTACTTTTTGTATCGAAATGAAATGGTATAAAATTATACAAAATGAATACGACATTGTAAATAACAATACCGAAGAAGAAAAAGGCGAAGTTTAATTAGAATCTTCAGAGAATTGATACTTCTAATAAAATCAACAAAAAACTTTCAGAGTTAATAACCGAGTTAACCTATGAATGGAACTTAGCATTCTGCACCCAAGTATCACTAGCCAACGGTCGACCAAAAAGTGACGTCGATTTTAGGTAGAATTTAAATCATATATGGCCGTCTAATTTGACGTCTACGCGACATCACTGTGACGTTTATTTTTGGTCTGAAATAGAACTACGAGCCCAACCCCAAATGTATACGAACCCTCTAAAATAATATATTAACAGTAAGAAGAAATAAATTTAGTTAAGACCATATTTGGGCAATTTTTTATGTATTAATAAAGTGTACTGGATTTAAGTATAATGTTATTACCCGAATTTATCATTTTAACAATAATGTACGAGTAAATATGTCAACAGACAGTGCTAATTTGTTTAGTTCCACCAGTAAAGAATACAATATTTATGTTAGTATTATTTGAGGTAAAAGAAACTGATAATATATTCATTAATTACTATATTAAATTTTATTTTTTTAGTAAAATTATTTGTTAAGTGATATTTATTTATTAAAGTATCACTTACAATTATATTAAAAACAAGAATAAATAAACTTCCGGATGCTATGATTATTTCACCAATTCAACAAATTTTGATATGGTGTATTCATAGAGTGTATAGAACATGAATACATTGCTTATAATAAAATTTCTTAGGTTTAATAATAATTTATTTGCAAATAAACCATTGTCTGCATGTGACAAATGTTTTCGTCTTTAATAATTCGCAAATAATTTTTATTAAAGTAATAAAATTTAAGATGGCAATTAATTGAGTATATTGTCAGTTACCTATACTCTCAGTTTTATAGATAATATACTAACATAGATATTGTATTATTTACTGTTGGATCGAAAAAATTTGGGACCTGTCTTTTGTCATATATTTGCCCGTAGATTATAGTTTAAATGAGAAATTTAGTTAATAACATTGTATTTAAATCCAGTACACTTTATTAATACATAAAATTAAAAAATGCCCAAATATAGTCTTAACTATTGTAACCTAAAAAAATATTAATTATTGCTGTTAATATATTTATTTCAGAGGGTACGAATACATTTGGGGTTGGGCTCGTATTGAGACGCCTATGCGATGTAAGTGTGGCATTTATTTTTGGTCTGAAATGGGACTATTTAGTCGTCCAATTTAACGTCTATGCGACGCCACCGTGACGTTTATTTTTGGTCTGAAATAGGACTATTTAGACGTCAGATTTGTGGTTGCTATGACGTCCATGTGACGACTTTATGTGGTCATAATTATCTATTTAAACCAGGGCTTCGAACCGAACCGGAACTTGAACCGAAACCGGAACGAAGCGGACATTTTATATGAACCACTAGCTGGAACCAAACCGATTATTTTGAACCGGTTAAATGAACTGAACCACATATGTACTAGCCACTCCAGCAACTCAAGTAAGCGTGGAAAGGCTGTTTAGCGGGTTAAAATTCATAATGTTTCCTCAACGAGCCACATTAACAAGTTCGATTCTTGAAAAGATTATGTTAATCCGATATTTCGAGATATTTAATAAACAATAAAAATTATATATATTTTTCATTTAATTTGTTTAATTTTAATTAAACATTACAAAGAATAATTAATATGTTTTACAAGTTTATTTTTTAACTGTTGTACTTTTTGTTCAATTACATACATTTTTTTATAAATAAAAGGCTGAATAATAAGTGTTTACTTATTTAAATCGACAAAAAATTACACATGTTTAAAACTGCTGTTATCATGGTTGGTAAGAGGAAAATGAAAATATATTTATGAAATAAGATGAAGCAAACCGAACCGATCTTATGAACCGATACACGAACCGTTCCAGAATTAAATTTCATTAAACCAGAACAAAAACCGAACCGGTAAACTACTCCGAACCGCGAACCAAAACCGAACCTATTTTAGCAGCGGTTTACAGCCCTGATTTAAACCTTTCTCAATCGTCTAATTGAACGTCTTTACGACGTTTATTTTTACTGAATTTTTAAAATTAATATTAAAAATTTATATTCAAATTTTAAATTTATTTAATTTGGCAACTTATAATTTATAACATACAAAGGTATGGTAAAAATGAACAGGCAGCAGACGCACGTCATCAACCTGAAAAAACCTCATAAAATATTATTATAATAATTTATAACTTGTAGAAATTATTGAGTTATTTATTTTAAAAAAAAATATGATGTGGCCAACACAATACCTCCCGCCATTTACAGTTACAATTCAATCGGAAAATATAGTCTGAACAGAAACTTCAGGTGAAAATGACATCGGTCTGGCCTTGATTATTTCCAGAAGTACTTCCCAAAATGTAACTCGGCGTTATTATCAAACTGGCGAATACATCAGATGACGAATATCAGGAACACTATGCATTTAATATAAACGTCGATTTATAGCAATATTTGTATAACAAGAATGAGACGCACTATCAACTGTTGTTACCAAGTGGCATATGTTCGTGAAATTAAAATTTCTACACGGGCCGTTCGCCAAAGGTTATGCGAATAGGATGTCCGTTGCTTGCCCAGCTTTACTCGTAGTATACGGCTACGTTATTGTTCATTATATGAATCGCAATTCTGTCCGTCTTCATTAGATGAACAAGAATGCGCGTGGAGAAGGTCAGGAGAACCGTTTTCAGGATATCGCATATCATGAAAAACGCCATTTGACGGTGGTAGTAAAATGGTATGGGCTGGTATTTCCATGTATTGAAATATTGAGCTTGTTTTGGTTAAATACTCGTATGTAGGGTTGACGCACGGCAGTTATGTAAAGTAGAAAATGCTTAGCTGAACCTATAGTATCTTTTGCTCCATTTTTTCACGAAAATTTCATCTTACAAATTGACACTATGCGTCCTAACTTTGCACATATAACTAAGCAGCATTTAAAATAAGTCATTTGACTCTATTCTATAACTCAGTGGTTAAATTTAACAAGTCGTTAAAAATTTGCTTCAATCAAACACGTTGATAAATAACAAAAATCTGTTGTGGCCAGCACAATACCTTCCGTCAATCCTGTGTATTATGTATAAATTCTATATATAAATTTTCTTGCAAAAGATTATAAATTTCCAGTAAAATTATTTCATAAACTATGCAAATTGAACTTGACACTGACATCTTCGTCTTCTTTAGCTTTTCCCATTCGTTAGGGGTCGCTATTTTTTATTTTCTTCCACTCATTTCTGTTTTGCATGTCGTCCTCATTCAGTTCTTTTCACTCAAGTCTTCCGCAATACAGTCCTTCCATCTTATATTTGGGCTTCCTCTGTTTCTTCAACCTTCTATAACTAAGCTATTCATTCTTCTTCCAATATTTCTTCATCTCTTCTCATGACATGTTCAAACCAATGTAATTGTATCTACAAACTTCTAACACTAGAGTTATTTCCCTCATCCTTTCATTCTTTACCGTATATTTCCGTGTCTTTCCCAACATCTATCTCAACATCCTCATCTCTGTCACATTCATTTTTTTTTCATTGATACTGACATATGTGAATTTAAATTATCTGAATATATTAGCAATTTCCATGGTTAGCATAGCTGGCTGATTTATGAAATTTATTATGATTATAATTCTTTAACTCTATATCTACTGAATATGAAGTATAAAATGCAATCAAATCATATAGAGAATAATATATTCTTTAAGTTATAATAACGTTAAATGTCAATAAATGACATTTAACTGTTAAAATCTTCAAATGAGAGTACTTCCGGTTGACCAATTATAATCAAAATCTAATCACTTGTTCTTCTCGATGTAAACTTGAGGAATACGAAAAAATTATAATGTTTAGAATCGTGGTATTGAAGTTATGCGATCCGAAACTTTCGTCACACACAGACACATATACATACATACAGACATCATCGTAAACATGATAAAATCATATTATATGGACCCTAAAATGCAATCATTCACTATAAATCTCATCATTGAATTTTTTGACCTAAGACAATACCTTCCTTACCTAAAGGTGACGGAAGGTAAAATATTGGATTTTTAGTTGTCAAATCCATGTCTATCGAATAATAATTTTAACCAGTTGTTAAAAATTAACTACTTTGTTACAGAATGGGCCCAAATATTCGATTATTACGATGGTCAGATCGCACCCTGACTTAAATTCCTACGAAAAATATGGAATTAATTTATGGCGAAGTGTTCAACATCGAAAATCCGTATCAAAAACCATCCAGTACCTCTTTCTGGAGAATTGAAAAATAATTAACACGAAGAGTTACCAATTATATTTAAAGTTTATCAAACCACATGGTAGAAGTCTTTACAGCTCGAGGATGCAATACATTATAAAACAGGATTACGAAGTGTATGATTTTTGTATTGCAGTACAACGGATTGTGGAATGTAGGATATATAAGACAGCCTAGTTAAATTTAATATGAATAAAATAAATTGAGATTTTATTGTATGTTGTAAATTATGTTTTATAGTTGTGTAGGCGATAAAAAATATGTTCCATTATAAGTTTTATTGTTATAATTTTATACAGTACATAAATTCAGTATGAATGAGAAGTACAGAGTACATTTGTGAATATTATGTGCAAAAATACATAATAATTATTCGAGTTATAATACAAGAGTATTATAAAAAAAGTATTAAGAATAAATCGATTACTAATTAGGATAACGTATCAGGTCTTTGTAATTTGATTGGTTGCCTGATTATAAAAGCGAAACTCGCGCTCTTGTTTCAGCTGCCTACCGTGACACAATCAATGGAAAAACACTGCCGCCATAGTTTATACCGCTACATACCTATGTGTACTAGGAATTATCCAAGTATGTCGCCTAGTATTCACATGTGTAAATTATTCAATTTAATATGTTCGGAAATTGATCTCTTTCATGACAACTTACAATCATGTAAAAGAAAAGTAGCACGGTTATATTCAGTTAATATTTAATGCGTATGATACTTTTTTTACATTCTATTTTTGCAATTTTTATTTGATATTTAATTTTAAGTGAAAGATATTACATTTTTGCTATTTGTTTTTTCTTTTTCTTTGTCATTCATTTCGGCAATTTTCTCTAATTATTCTGTTAATATATTGTTTGTATCGGATTTCTTGTAATCCTGTTGAGTGGAGAATAAATAAATAAATATTGTCAAACAATGGTCCCACTATTTCAGTGTTCCATAATTTATTAGGTAAAATGCATATGATTCATGTTTGTATATAAAAATATTTCAGCTATAAGAACTAACAGTTTGTCGACCACTGGTGAAGACCTGCTACGTCACGCACCAAATTTTTAACTTTAAAAATTCATATCTCGCTTATTACGTACAAATTTTAAGTCGCGTTTACACTTAAATTCTTAGTTTATCCTATTCAGCCAGATTTTTTTAAATTGGTATAGGATCCTATTATAACAAGTTTCATAATTTCATCTATAACCGTAAGTTTATTAGAATTTTTTGTTTAAAATGACCCTCAAGGCTGGTTTAACATTACGAACGAAGCAATGACAACATAACATAAAGAACATAACCTTAGATATAAAACAAACCAATGAGTATTAATAGTAAACATTTATATATTATATAACGATAGAAACATAACAGGAACAACACTGACATAACATAATAAATCGACGAAATTCATTTCCTAATGTTTATGTTAACTGTTTCGTGTTATTCCACATGTTTTCGTGGAGTTTCATGTAGAACAGCTGAACCATCATTCAAACATTATTCGAATTCAGCATTATAAAGATAGATTAATGATGTCGCAAAATAAATGATTATCAGCTAATATCAATAATTTATTTCCCTCACTCGCCATCTTTCTCGCCGCTGATATCTATAGTCATTCATAAAATAGCAGTATGTGACTTATATTTCGGGATTGGAGAACAAAAACAAATATTTATCATCGAAAATGCCTTTATTATTTTTCAAAATATTCTCCATGATGATCAATACACTTTTGCATGCGTGTGAACCAATTTTCGAAGCACTTTTTCCACTCCGATTGAGGTATATCCAAAACATGCATATTGATCGCATCAACCGCCTCTTCAGGTGTCGAAAAACGTTCACCTCGCAATTTGTTTTTGAGTTCGGAAATAAACATAAGTCCTTTGGTGCCAAATGAGGACAATACGACGGATGACTCATCAAATCGACGTTTTGGCCGCTCAAAAAGTTACTTGTTCGAGACGATTGTAAGAGCTCGCATTGTCGTGGTGGAGAATGATCCGTTTTCGGTGGATGATTTTCCTCATCTTCGAAGACTTGTGACAAACAAATGGTTGTGTACCATTCAGAATTGACCGTTCTACTTTGCGCCAATGCTACGGTTGAAACAAGTTCAGTTTTTCCAAAAAAAAAAAAAAAAAACAGGTGGCCATTTGCTTCGAAGTGCTTCGAGCACGAACGACTTTTGTTGGGTAGACCCATGATTCGTCACCTGTCACGATATCATACACATGTTTTGAAACACCGCGATCGAATTTTTTGAGCATTTCTTGCGACCAATTGACCCGAGCTTGTTTTTCAGCGATTGTCAAGTTATGTGGGACCTAACGCGAACAAATCTTTTTTACGGCCAAAAGTTCATGCAATATTGAATGTATGCTGGTCCCACTAATATCCAAGGATACCTCAATCTCACGATAAATCACATGACGATCTTGCAGTATCAGTTCACGCACCGCATCAATGTTTTTCGGAAAAACAACCGATTTTGGACGACCTTCACGAAATTCGTTCTTGAGCGAACTACGGCCACAATTGAATTCAGTAAACCATCTGTACATAATTACTAATTGTCATTCTGACACGGGCCCACATATCTGCTTGTCAAGGCCAACAATGTCACAGACTGCTCGCGCCCTATACTTATGTAACCAAAAACGAAAGTGGCGCGAGGTATTGTACTGGGCACAACAGATATTTTCTTTAGCAAATTTCAAATAAAATAACAGGAGAGGTTGTATTCTATCTGTACGAAATGTATAAATGAGATGCTGAGGAACTTGCAGTCAACACAGTCTCATGTTTATTCATTTTTTCTTTAGCAAATTTCAAATAAAATTACAGGAGAGGTTGTGTACTATATACAAAATGTATAAATGAGGTAACAGATTTTTTGTCACTAGTGTTCTTGTTATGTTTGTTATGTTTATGTTGTTGTTGTTCCCGTTTCTAATGTTAAACTATAAACCTTTAGAATCGGTGGTTAAGCAATGTTCACGTATATTAGAGACATTTTGTATACATGGTAAAAAAATCAGATGTGGCCAGCACAATACCTTCCGTCAATCCTGTATATTATGTATAATTCCACACACACACACACACACACACACACACACACACACACGCACGCACGCACGCACGCACACACACACACACACACACACACACACACACACACACACACACACACACACATACAGGCATCATCGAAAAAATAGTAAAATTGTATTATATGGCCCATACAATATAATTTTACCATTTCAGGGCCCCTAAAACGTGCTTATTCACTAAAAACTCATCATTGAATTCTTTAACCAAAGACAATACCTTCTTTACCTGAAGGTGACGGAAGGTAAAAACATGTATTTTTTATATATCCTGTTTTTTCATCAATGTGAAGTCAGTACAGGATCTTATTTCCCGGGCCGGTCCAAAGAACCAGTCCGTCCCTGGCCGCTATCATCTCATTAGCAAAATGAGAATCTTTGTCTGTGTTTGTTGTTTTTGCCATTGTTGCGTAGAGTTACGTGAGAAGGTTTAAATCCTGCGGATTCCAGGAGCTTGGAGAAGAAAAACCACAACAGAGAGCGTAGTTCTGTTTACTTAGAATTCACTTCACATACACCGTTCTGTCATACTTCACTACTCGCTTTGTATGGAGGTAAATTTACTTTCTACGAAAATGGAGAGGAGTTGTATTATGTTTTATAATATGCTTGTTATTACTACTAATATGTGAAAACGTTTTCATAAATCGTATATTCTGCAAGTAAAAAATTAAAATGTTTTCAATGGTGAATCAGTGTATAAAACAATTTTAATGGACATTAACGTAGTTTTTAATGTAACAGGCTTTCCGTGCATTTTATTTTTGGGATCCCTTGTAAAAAATTTAATCACTGACATAACATAAACTGGACGCCCCGAAGCAAAGTTGACTTGGGGTCCCCATTTATCGATACTTCAATACATGATGTATAGTATTAAGTAGAGTATTAGAAATAATTTAAATATGAACAAAAATATGAGAATAGTTTAAATTACGAACGGTACAAAATTTGTTTAAACAATTTTTCTCTATCATAATAAATAAGATATGAGATATTTTTGAAATTAACGAAAAACGAGTTTCTACCTGTAGTTCAAAAACAAAAGAAGATCAAGAATTCCTATAGAGACTATCAGCGTTGCCAGGTACGGTAATTATGTTTTTTGTACGAGAATTTTGACATGTGTACGATGTACGCTAGTAAGTTGTACGATGTACGATAATTTGATAATTTCATAAATTTATCCTAATATGTGAATTTAAATTAATATTATTTTTCTTATATTGCCATTACATAACCTTTTACACATTTGGCACTAAAATTTATATTTATAATTGAATACAACGGCCACGAGATGGCAAGATATTTTGCCATTTTGGATTTTGTATTGCGACCTGACTATTGTGAGTTTATCTTCAGTCAGTCACATGCCCAACATATTTTTCTAGTCTATGCTTAACATGTATAAAAATTATGAAAGCATCAAAAGAACCCAAAAAATGTAGTTATGAGGAACAATCTGATGGTTCAAATTCTGTTTTAGTGTAAATAAAACTAATTTAAAATCATATAATCCACTATAAATGTATAGAGATAACTTGAAACTAATACATAATTTGAAAAAACAAAATGTACGATATATTTTTAGAAAGTACGATAATTTTGTACGATACTTGTTTTCAAAATACGATAATTTTCATTGGTTGGTACGATACTTTTATTTTATAATCTGGCAACACTGGAGACTATCAAGCTTTTCTCGAGAAGTTGACCCTGGGATGTGCAAACAGTTTTGCTCTATCGTTAATATTACCCGAGATACTTGAAAGAAATATCGACAAAGAGACACCCTGTACTCATATATTTTTGCAGATAAAAATATTTAGTAATAACAAAGTACGGGTTCACGAATTTAAATTATTTATTCAATGCATGTAAAAAGGAGTTGGCTCTCAAGAGTGAAACGTGAAACGCGCTATGGTTATTAATTATTCAAAATTATGAAACTTTAATGCATTAATTTGCCATGACATTTACCTTCTTTGTTTGGGGATATATTTTGACATTTACTTGATTATATCATTTATTTTTGATTATTTTGTTTCCCAAAGAAAAGGAAAAAAATACTTGTATTTAAATTTAATTTGATTTTATTCTTTCTTTAATCTTAGTCATAAATTATATTAATCAAAAATAAATTATACATCAAGTAAAAGTTCAATATTCCCTCCAACAAAGATGGAACAAATTTAATGGCACACTAATAATGCATTAATATTTCATAATTTTGAAAAAATAATAACTAGGCTATTTTTTATGAAAATACTATTTGGTACATATTTATCACTGCAAAGCTAATTTAAATTCCTTTAAATAAAATATAAAAATTTATGCTTCCTGTGAAACCTATGAAGTAGAGCCACGAGATTGAGTTCCAGGAGCAGTTCCAGCGTCGGGAACGTTCTACTATGGTTTCGCCAAGAAAACGATCAGTTACCAGTCGAAGTGGAGATCGACGATGTTTCTTTTGTAATTAAACTGGGGCCCGATCCTTGAAATCAAGCGGAATTTTCCGCACACGACAAAATTCGTTTGGTTTGTTTCGTGCACGAACAGTATTGTACGCGTGAGTGGTATTATTGAATACCAAACGAAACTCGGTCGAAGCCTACGTATACGATTCTCGAAACGTAGTATGTTGCAGCCAATCAAAACGAAACATTTGTATCACGTGAATGCTGCATCATTTGATTGTTTTTTAACTGTCACTGTCAACAAAGTTGTCAGCGAAGCTGTCATAAATCATAAGTATTGTATTTCAATATTCAAAATGTATTATACGTATATTATTTTAAGTAGGTATTATTTTTCTATAGTTATAGTATGCACGTACAGAATATGGCAATGCAAATGCTATGTAATATTAAACATGTATTAATGAATTTTGCAAACCATTTCAGGTTTGGATTTCAATACTCGTTAAAATTCCTAAAATTCTATTTTAACAATCCATTGCATCGTTCTAACAATGCAGGAGCACACATTTGCCGGATGTTATAATAATGATATTCAAAGTGCATGGAGACCCTAGATTTATAATTGGCGTCAAAATTTAAGATCATGAAACGTACCCGGAATTGTTTAAAATCATAATTTGATTTATATGCCCTGATTAAAATACTAATACACCAAACTCAAGTGACAGTGACAATGTGACAGACACAGTTTCGTGTGCGAATGATACTTTCAAGTGATTCATACCCATGCGATACGATGTAATTACATATGGAATTATCGCGTACGACCACACGATTTCGATTCGAGAATACAAATATGCAGTTCGCATACGCATCTCTCTCACGTACGTATGCGTGAAATTGCAAGAATCGAGCCCCGGACATTTTCGTAGAGATTGTTCGGATCGTTGTAGACAGCTGGCGGAAATCGGGATCAGTAAGTAATGGGCAGTAGTTAGAGTTAGAGCACTAGAGAACAGTTATCCTGTGACATGTTTGATAGACACCGGGGCGACACGTAGTTTTATCCAGAGAAGTACATGGGAGCGGGTCGGTGGTGGATTGCTCCAAGCTACAAATATTCGCATTATTGTAACAAATAAGTTACGTGTGTCGAGTCTAGGTGATATACAACTTACGTTAGGACCAGTTTCTGTGTGGTTAGAAGTGTTTGAGAAAATCTAATAGATGGTGTAATTTTATTCAAGAACAAGACTGTATTCTACACCCCCGTAGAGAACTTGTGCTGATCCGTGGGCAGAGTGTGGACGAAAACCCTAGTTTGGCGGTGGCCCTTATCTTGTGCGAGACAGTAATTATTCCCGACCGCACAGAATTTGTTGCACGCGTACAAATAAAAAGAGATGAGAATACCATATCACGGGTAGTGGAGCCAGCTGTTCGATGTTGAGAGAAGTACGGCTGTATGGTGGGACATAGCGTGGTGAGTAGAAATGTAGGTGCTGCTTTAGTTAGTCCCTAGCCCATTCGACCTTTGATTGGAGTGAGGCTGCTCGTCATCTGCCTACTACTGAGTTGAGAGTTGAGGCGAGCTAAGGAATGCATCTCGAGATAAGAATGATACCGGAAAAACAAGAGTGTTGCAGTATCGCATAGACATCAGTCTATACGGCAGGCACCTCAAATATTACCGTTTGCGCGAAGGAAGGAAGCGCAAGAAGATATATGGTGTGGTTCGCTCTTCTTCGCCGTGGTGTTTTCCAGCTGCGCTTATTCGTAAAAAAGACGGGTCGATGAGTTTTTGTGTCGACCTTCGCAAACTTAACGAGATTACCATTAAGGATAGTTACCCATTTCCGCGAATAGATACTGTATTGGACTCATTATCCGGTGCAACTTTATTTTATGCCCTTGACCTACAGTACGAGGAAATGTCAGCCGATCGACCTAAAACCGTTTTTTACCTCCCGCTACCCTTAATAAGGGAGGTATAGAGATCGTGCTAAAAATCACATATCGAGATTTTGGTAAATGACCACGTTTTAAGGTCCTTGGTATCCAATTTTAACATTTTCACGATGATGTGTGTGTGTGTGTGTGTGTGTGTGTGGCTATGCGCGCGCGTGCTTGCGTGTGTGTGTGTGTGTGTGTGTGTGTGTGTGTGTGTGTACCCTCTTTACGCTCTAACTCAAATACTATCGTTCAGAAAATTTTGAAACCTTGCATTTCTACCTGGAATGAAGCCATTAGATTTTGGTGTTAATCAGATAACTGGAAATGACACTTTACTGGAAGCTCAAAATAGATTTTCTTCGAAAAATACCTTTAAATGCTATTTTTCGAGATTATACGCCGGCAACAGGTAAGTATATAAATAAATAAAATATATCATCACGGAATATTACCCATTGCTGGGTGTGCCAATTTGCTTTGTACGCAGATTCCGGTAACGATGATGACATATTTGTACCGTGCGGGCGTTTAGCAGGTGTCACCTCGCGAGCACTTATTGCTTTAAGACTACGTCACCATACAATTGAGGTCATCATAACTTAGTAGTAGTAATCACTAATATTGCAGAATAAGCAATATGAAGCAATTATAATATTGTTTCTTTATTTGGTAATTAGGTGACAGCTCAATTGTTTGTTGACTTAGCATTACAGTAATATAAAAGACTGTATGGACGATGGGAAGAGAGAGTCCGGTGAGAGTCCATTGAGGGGACCAGTAAGAAGACCATTCGGGTCCATCAACTGTACATATCCATTCATCATTTATACTAGTCAATAAACCTATTTATAATAAATCATTATTATTATTTCGAACCATTATTCTTCTACGAGCAACGTCACAACGGTAAGAACATGTATTATTATTTATTTTACTTTTGACAATTACTAATTTGTACCTCCAGTCTGGCAAGAACCCACTTTAAATATTATTTGTTAATTCGCCTCATAAAGGCGGGTTACATTGCTGGCACCACAGGGATCATTTGTGTGCCATTTAAAATTCGATATATTTGGCGTCGGTCGGGATCGAACCCGGTATTTAAATTTAATTTAATTTCAAGTATTTACATGAATAAAAAATAAGTTAAAGGAAGGTATCGTGTTGGCCACATCAGATTTTTCTATCGGGTTGTGTTTATTTGAATTTAATGTGTTACTATTCGGAGTCTGTTATGGCCCCGCGACATTTCAACGTCTGATGGACGTTGTATTGGACGGGTTGAATTGGGAAAATGCTCCGGAGCACCTTGACGATGTTATCGTTTACGGGCTATCATTCACTGACAAAAACTGAAAAAAGGGAACTTTTGGCTTTAGTGAGCCGACAATTCAGAGGATATCTGCTTGGAGCGTATTTCACGGCCTGCACTGACCATAATTGTTTGCGGTGACTACAAGGGTTCCGGGTGCTTGAGGAGCAGATAGTCCGGTAGCTAGAAGTTCTGGCCGATATGACTATAGAACATCGTCCACGGAAAAGACACTGAAATGCGAATGGATTATCTATACGCCCATGTCAACAGTGTGGCATGGGATTTTTTTTGCCTCAGTTGAACACCAATGTATCCCGTGTTGTTATTCTAGACTCGTTAATGCGTGAAATTAAAGGTATAGCTTGGACATGCAGCGGCGGGCGCACATCCGGGAGTAAAGAAGACATTAGCTAAGTTGCGAGAAAGATTTTTCTATGTTAATATGCAACGTAAGGTTACCGAATTGTGTCGAGTATCCGAACACTGTAGTCGTCGTAATTCCGTCCTCTATGGCTAAGGGCCCATTACAATCTACTATAACAACGCGGCCATTGGAACGCGTCACAATAGACATAGTTTCAATAACTCCTACTTCACTCTAAAGCAACTTCATGGTGGTAAGCGACTACTTTCTACTTTACACAGTGGGTCGAGGCTTATCTCCTTCAAGATCAAACCACAGTAACGGAAATAATCCATACTGACCAGGGGCGGAAATACGAATCCCATTTATTCCAGAATATGTGTACTTTTCTAGACATTCAAAAGACTCAGACGTCCCCACTCAGTCTGATGGAATATTCCAGCGATTTAATAGGACCTTCCTAGATATATTGAGCCACTGGACAGGTGAGCATCAAGCAACTTGGGACGTCGAGCTCTCCCAGGCGATGATGGCGTATCTTAGCAGCAAGCATGAGAGCACTCGGTATACTCCATTTTCACTAATGTTTGGACGCGAGATCAAGTTACGGTAGACGTTCAGTACGGGTTGCCCCCTGATAGGTTCTGTATTTTGGACCAAGAATACATTCCGCAGTTACGAACTTCCCTTGACCATGCTCACGAGGCGATATGTGGGCATTTAAAGGCTGCACATCAACGTCAGAAGCAGTATTCCGACCGTAATACTAGATCCAAGAACTATGACGTGGGCGACATCCTTACGAGCTGGAGTAAGTTCAATAATATAACTACCATGGATGGATTATGAAAAATTTGGGGTTAAATACGTATTGTATCCAGTACTGTGCGATTAAACACAAACATCAAGATCCACTCAAACCTTGCGCTCAAATTCCTGCACCAGATTAAGTACTACGTGAAGAGTGCGCTAGGCGACGCCCTGGACGGCCGCGGAAAGCTAAGTAACCGTCACAGGGCAAGAAAAAGATTCGCTTGGTCGAGTTTATAGAAGGTTCGGTATTTATATCTGTCGAGCACCCTGAGCAATCTGATCACATGACAGATTTATCTGCGATTTCCGATCTGTAGCTTGAATAACCGAACGGATAGAGCGTTTAGCTGCCACTTTGACACTTATTAATTTGCGCCAAAATAAAAATGGAAAATAATAAAGAACTGTTAACATGTGTATTGTGCGCGAGTTATGAAGGTTTTTTTGATGGTACTGAGTAAGAATGTGGAAATGATTATGGACAACTTAAAGCTGAAAATTATGTAGAAAAATGTTTCGTAAAATGACTAATTTATACATTTCGAACATCTTTGGAAGATATATTAAAACGACAACATTCATTCATAGAACAGACACTGCTTGCATTTTAAATGTGCGCTTAAATACGCATGCGCCAAACAAATGCTCCTTGCTCCATGGTTAGAGAACGAGCGAACAGATCGGGCTCTGTGCGCTCCGTGAGCTAATAACCGAACGTAGAGCTGAGCAAAAAGATCGTTCAGATGTAATTACCGAACGGCATCGAGCGCTCAGCGCGTAAAACCGAACACAGCCAGAGAATTTTTTCGTTGTGCCCCGACAGTATGTCCTGGCACATTGCATGCCGGAAGATTTGACCATAGGACGTGGAATTGTTGTGAAGTTCCGTGAACGATTTGAGCAGTTTCGTGTTTGTCATCATATCGTAGCGTGCGCGTGCGCTTCTGGCACGCGGTGGATGGCAGCGTCACTAGCCAGGGAGATCTGAGTTATACGTCGGATAGTTGGGAACACTGACCACTGAGCGAGCTAGAAAATCGTGCGCATGTACGTCTGGAAGATGATGTGTTTATGCGCGAAGTGTTGTAACACACAACACTAGACTATCACACACAACACATGTGAGATAGTCTACATGTGTGAGGTAATTCGAAGTGAATAATTGATGCTATGCATTAGTGCAATTGAACAGACGCATTAAAAGCTTCTAAGTCAAGGGTTTACAAAATGTGGCCCGCGAACGTTTACTTTATGGCCCACAACGAAAAATTAATATTAATGAAAAAAAAATCTGATGTGACCAACACAATACCTCCCGTCCTTCAATATTTAGGCTAATATTCAGACTACGGTAATGCTTTACAATGCGTTTAAATCACTATTATCGGCACAACTGCCTTCTATTCAATAAACTAAATCAAAATTAAGGCGCGGAATTTGTGATGATTTGGTGAGTTTTTGTAGTAAAATGTGTCGTTGGTTGTCACGTATCTCACACTGAAAAATCTGATGTGGCCAGCACATAACCTCTCGCCGTATATTTTACCTGGCTGTATGCATAAAGCAAAGAATATTTTTATAAATACAAATAATATATTCATATAAATCTATGACGTATAAACTTCTTTATTATTCAATAATAGCATGTCTCAACATAAAGATATTTTACCATAAATTATGTTACAATAAATTACAAAGTAGAGTTTACCATATATAAATATTAGGCTGGTAACAGCAATTTTCAATTCGAACAACCTTGTTTACTTTCTCTTCATATTCTTCTAGTAAAAACATTAATTTTGGGCGGTCTAAAATGTATATATCTGGATTGTGCACCTATTCTTACATATCTTCTTTTACATTTTATTTTTTCATACTTGTTATATCTAAATAACACTAATTCCCTTTAATAAAGTGACGGATAGATTGCACTCCGATTATTCTTATATCGATTTACAACTTACTTGAGAAGAATTTGATAGCTTTTTCGCAATTCAAAGTTATTCTAGTCTACAGTGCTGGTGTACATTGTCCCATAATGTTTGAAACAAATTTAAGTCCTTCAACCTAGACTTGTCTCCATAATAGTCATAGATCAAGAATTAAGGGATTCTCCAAGTACATTTTTCTTTCATTACGCATTATTTCTGACACTGACATTTATCTGTCAGTTACAAATAATTTAAATTTTCAACTATTTTTCATGGCATCCTTTCGGTTGTAAAATTAATTACAACAGATTATTTTATATATTATATTCCTTTTATCTCTAAATCTATAGAATATATATAAAAATATTTAAATGTGTCAGAAAGAGAATTTATTTTTCTTTAATATTATCAAGAAAAAATTTCAAAAAATAATATTTAGAAGATTTTTTTTCAAGAATCTTCTACTTCCAGTTGTCCAATTGTTACCAAAACCTTTTCAGATCTTCCCATGAATGTCCGATTGGGAAATACGTAGTTAAAAAAAATTAAAGTCTTATAGTTTTTGAGTAACCGTCCTTCCAACATCCCACACACACACACACACACACACACACACACACACACACACACACATATATATATATATATATATATATATATATATATATATATATATATACACATCCACACACACACACAGACATCATCGTAAAAATGTTAAAATCGGATTGTAGGGACCTTAAAACGTGCTTATTCAATAAAATCTGGATATGCGATTTTTAGCATGAATGCAATACCTCTCTTAGCGAGAGGTAAAAATTAACGAGTATTTAAAAGAATTGTGATTATATAGACTTGTATAAACAGGAAATCAATAAATCGAAAATATATTCATAATTACAAGTGATTTTTTACCTGTTTACGCAAAAAACTCGCCCCGAGTTTTCCCAGAGTGATGTTTGTGTATTAAGTGACGTTATTGTTGCTATTTTTTTAAAGTACCTATTATAGATTAATCATAATAGCCGATGATTATGCATAATAACCGATTTATCAAATTACCCGTAACATATACATAATTATTTAAACAATGGTTACAATGAAGTTTACTATGATTCTTAATAATCTGTGGTAAATTCAGTTTACTGTCAAATGTGCTTTCATACCAATTTTTCTAGTCTTGTTCAGCGTTATTTGTTGTGTGTCTAAAATATTGCTTATCGATAATATGACGACTACGGATTTTTAAAGGTGACTGATTGACTGATTCAAGTCTATTTAATTTGCGAATCTTCGATTGAAATATGCATGACACATACGTAGAGGTTAACTTGTCAAAAACTCAACTTTGTTAAAAAAAAAAACATGTGCAGCAATGACTGCCCGTGAGGTGACACTTAACAAACGCCCGCATGATACAACTATGTCATCATCATTACCGAAATCTGTGTACAAAGCAGATTAGTACACCCAGCAATATGTAATATGCTGTGATGATATATTTATTTTTTTATTTAAATACATACCTGTATATTTACTAATGCTAGAAATTATGTATATTAAGTTCCTTTCCTTATAACTATTCTTCTTTACAATTTTCTTTTTAAAACGTTACTATTATTAATTTGAAATGATTATTTTTTTGACAGTGCTATTTATCTGTCAGTTACATACATTTGAGCTGAAATGTGTAACCATGGAGTTGTGTTTAAAGTAGGGATGGAAAACGCAACGTAACGATACCCGATAACGTTATAATAACGTATCATTTTTTTTGATAACGTTACAACTATAAAATAACGTTATGTAACAGTAACATAACAAATAACGATTCACAATAACGTTATCCATGTTTATAAATTTTACAAAAAAATTACCCATTGAAAGTATAATTTTCTAATAATGTGTTTGTATTTTATTACTAGTAGCACAGAGCACAAATTAATTTTATTTCTAGAATAAGATACGTACATAAGTTTGTTTTTCTATTTCGGTGTTCTTATGGTTCTATAAACGCACTGTTTTGTACTTCAAACACGACGTTTAGAAGATCTATAAGCGTACTATTTTTGGCGCCTTTCATGTTCTAGAGTTGGTAGTCATGCTTTCATAACTGACAGATGACAGGTAACCTCAAAATGGTAAGTTGTTGATAATATTTCAACATATTACTTTTAATTATGGATTTTTATACCTTCTTTAGGTGATAGGACTAGAAAGAAATATAATATTAATTTCACAACCAGAATCAGACCTTGAATCATAAATACAATACACCTTGCAATACACTAATTAATCAATAGTTGACAAAATATGAAATTTCAATTGTTAGCGAGAAACGTTACCAACATAAACATAACTAACAAAAAAATACCTAGTCATAATTTGACGTCGCAATTTAAATAAATTTAATCGTAAAATTACCTCAATAGAAAAAATAGTATAAAAAACACGTATCATAAGGCCTGTTGACGCACTCGTCCTTTGTAAAACTCGCCTAGCGGCTCGTTTTCCAAACTTGGACTCGTACGTTAACAGATTGCCTTATGATACTTGTGTTTTAATGTACTATTTTAATACATTGTTTTTATTTTTAATTTTTAATGAATTTTTACTACAAACTTGAGAAAAATGCGGTAATTGTAACGTTATAATAACGAAACACAAATAACGTTATGAAATAACGTAACAATTCGTTAACGTTATCCCATCCCTGGTATATAATTTTTATATTATTTTATAAATTTATTCATCAAATATATAGAAAAACTATTAATGCAAACCTGTAGAAAATTGAATATTTAATTTTTATAAAAACATAAATTGCGAAAAAATAACATTAAAGGTATTTTTTGAATGAAAACTATTTTGAGCCATTAAAGTGCCTTTTCCGGTTATCCAATTGACACCAAAATCAAATGACTTCTTTTCATATTAGAGTACGGTAGAAAAACAGGATATAGTGAAAATGATTAAGCAGAGGACTCACGTCATCAACCTGAAAAAAACTTTATAAAATGAAATATAACTTGTAGAAATTTTTGGATGTTATTTATTTTTAAAAGAAGAAGAAAAAAAAGTACTAGTATTAAGTAATGTATATATTAATGATATTTACAATTATTTCTAAGTCAATCTTTATTCCTTTTACGGAATATAAAATTATTGTAATACTTAATTGTAATTTATTTTCGTACCAAACGTTGGCACTACTGAGAATAACAATTTTGTGTCAAATAATTTTATATTCCGTAAAAGGAATAAGGATTGGCTTAGAAATAATTGTAAATTCATTAATATATACGTTTCTTTAATACTAGTATGTGTCTCTTTTGGTCTTCCTCTTTTCTTCATTGGTCTTATTCTTGTTTTCCACACTAGTTTCGTTTGTCTGTTTTCAGGAATTCTTGTTAAATGCCCATACCATGCTAATTGTTTTTGCTCTATAACTTTATGAATGCTTTCTATTTGTAAACTATTCCTTATGTGTTCGTTTTTCAATTTATCCAGTCTCGTAACTCCTTCAACTTTCCTGAGGTATCTCATTTCGGCTGCTTGTACTTTACTTTTTATTCTTTGTTTTGCTATCCATGATTTGCTACCGTACATTAGTATGGGTCTGTGTACTGTTTTGTATAATGTTATTTTTGTCTTCTTCGATATGTATTTGTTATTCAATATTACTTTATTGATGGCGTGGTAGTTTTTATTTGCTTGTTGGATTCTCCTATTTATTTCTTGTTCTATGCTTCCTTTATTGTTAATGGCTGTTCCTAAATATATAAATGTCTCGACCTGCTCCATTATTTTGTATTTAAGCGTTAAGTTTGTATTTATTTCTTCCTTTGATATCACCATTGTTTTTGTTTTTTCTACATTTATAGTCATATTGTGTTTAACTAATTCTTTGTTCCAAATATCTCAATTATATTGCATGTCGTTTTCGTTCTTAGCCAGTATCGCCAAGTCATCTGCAAATGCGCATTCTGACATCGTCATTCTTTTTAACTCGTGATATCCAATTTCGACTTGTTTTATTTTTCTCTTGATGTTCTTCATAATGTGGTCCAGAAATATAATAAATAATAGGGGGCTTAAGGCTCCTCCTTGTCTTAACCCTTGAGTTGTTTCAAATTCTTCTGACGTTTCATTACCTGTTCTTATATAGTTAGATGTTTTACTATACCTATATACTCTGTATAGCTGTTAAAAGTTCTTCTCCAATTTGCTTTTGTCTCAGTATGTCCCACATTATATACCTCGGTACTCGGTCGAATGCTTTTTCAAGATCTATGAATGTAATATGTAGTTTGCTGTCTTTTCTCATTGTATTTTCTATTAATGTTCTTAGAGTAAATATATGATCTTGTGCGAAATGTCCTTGTCTAAACCCATTTTGCGATTCCTCCATGGTCTTTTCTACCGTTTTTCTAAGTTTCTTTTCGAGTATTGCCTCGTATATTTTTGCTGTTGTGCATAACAGTGAGATTCCTCGGTAATTATTACAGTTTTTGCTGTCACCTTTTTTTGTATACTGGGAATATGACAGCTTTCTCCCAATCGGATGGTATTTTCGCTGTGGACCAGATTCTATTTAAGATCATCAAAAGCAAGTTTTCCCCTTCCTCTCCCATATATTTCAATTGTTCCGCTTTAATATTGTCATGTCCGGCTGTTTTCCCATTGTTTTAGTTTTTTAAGTACTTCTTTTAATTCGGATTCTGTACTCTTTCGTTTCCTCGCGTATATGTTAGTTGTGTAGTTTCTTCTTCATTAGTTTTATTCATTGTTTGGTCAGCATCCAGTAATTCTTTAAAATGTTCTTTCCATCTCGTCATTATTTTGCTTGTTTCAGCCTATATCTTGCCTTGTTTATCTTTTATTTGATTTAGATTTATTTGCTTCTTTCTTGTAGCTTTTGAAAGTGGAGTAGAATAATTTTTGATTTTCTTTGAAGTTTTGTTCTAAGAGACATGGAAGAATCAAATTGAAAAAATACTAGTTAGAAACCAAATTAGTAGTCAAGAAGCGAAAAGGAAAGCAAGAAACAGAAATGAATGGAAGGCCTTTATAAATAATATTGAATAAAAAGACGTAATAATAATCTCGACACCCGAAAGGGTAAAAGAGATTTAAAAGCTAATAATAATAATAATAATACTGGTATGTTTCATTTTTTTATAAAAATAAATAACAACTAATAATTTCCATAAGTTATATATATATATATATATATATATATATATATATATATATATATTTCTTTTTATAAGGTTTTTTTCAGGTTGATGGCGTGAGTCCTCTGCTTAATCATTTTCATTATAGTATTTGAGTTAGAATGTCCAGAAGATCCACGCACACACACACACACACACACACACACACACACACACACACACACAAACACACACTCATCGTGAAATTCGGATTGTAGGGACCTTAAAACGTGATCATTTACCAAAATCTCGATATGTGATTTTTAGCACGATCCCTATACCTCCCTTACCAAGTGCAACGGGAAGTAAAAAATATAACTATTTCTGCAGAGAAAAAATTGTCTACGTATCGGATTTTTTATGCTTGTACGGTTATTGTCGCAATTTGCCGCTTCGGTGGCAGAGTGTGTCGAATCAGTGTGTTAGCGCTCGAAGCGACCTTCACCCTCGGATCCTGGGGTCGTGGTTTCGATTCCCACCAGGGGCTTGGATGTTTGTGAGTGCTTTCAAATACATTTATATGTACAATGTAATGAAATGTAACAATATACAAAGGGCTATAACATAAAAATGTTGATAAGCCGACAAAATATTAAATAAAACAATAGCTATTTGTGTATTAAGAGCGCAAAATAGGACATTGTCGATGTCCATTTATACTCGAAACACACACAAGTCGCCACAGTGGGGTCCTCCACCATAACAAAAAATAATAAAATGTACACTATGTACTTACACTACTACTCAATTAATAAGGATTAATATAAAGAAAAAACGTCTTTTATATTGTAACGTTTTTATTTATATGGGTGAAGTGTAAAACAGACAAATATTATTAACAAAAGAATACGTTTATTAAACGATATATAATTAAGGATTAAATATTAAAAGATAATAAAAACAACTAACACTATGATTAAATAATTATAAACACTAAGAATATTATTAAATGCTTAAACACTACGATTATTTATTTAACTAACATTTATATCACAACACTTATTTATATAACTACATTTATTTATGTTAACAACTGTTAAACTGTTTATTTATATCACCGAGTTCATATCTGGTTGCTGGTATATATGAGAGTATCTCCCGCTGTTCTCCCGACGGTATTTATACAGCCCCTATCATTCTAGAACTCTTCTAAAGCGACAATGACCCGTATACAAAGGAATGAGGTCACGGCGCAATTAACCTGTCTCAGCGCGTCGGTGATTGTATTATCGCTCTGGTACGTTCTTTCGAAGGGATTACGTCATTGTTCGCGAACATGCTATCAGTAGCGGCGCATGCATAATTTTCTCTCAGGGGCGCACGTCACAATATTTAATTTTAATTTATCCTTATTTCCCATTCTTCTTGACCTATTGCTTCAATCTAATCTAAACATTTTATACTTTCGTTTTTGTAAATGAGTGCCCTATTTTATTTTCACAATAGTGCGGCATTTTTTTTTTGTTTTGGTTATGTAATATACCGACATAGTAGTTCTGTCAGATTTATTTGTAAATGTGGTAAACGTGTCACTACAGTGCCATTAGTTCCTGACTAAACGTTTCCATTAATAATGTAGACAAGTGGCATTTCTCAACATTGTATAGTTAGAAATTTGGACAGCGAGCGTTTTTTCTACTTTGTCGCGCCAGAGCGACAAAGTGACATTTTGCGTTGACAAAAGAGAGCGCAAATGGCTACTTTCTATGTAGACTGTAGAAAAAATACATTATGTTATTAATACATTTTACATCATATTCGCAATATGTGCGAGAGTACAAGTATTTAATGCAGTTAATACAGTGCATAGCAAGTTACAACACACGTAGAACACAACAAATATCGGAATAATAAATTGCGAAAATATTTTTTTCTACAGTCGCTCTAGCGCGACAAAGTAGAAAAAACGCTCGCTGTCCAAATTTCTAACTATACAATGTTGAGAAATGTCACTTCTTAATGGAAACGTTTAGTCAGGAACTAATGGCACTGTAGTGACACATTTAACACCTTTACAAATCAATCTGACAAATAACTGCTCTGTCGGTATGTTACATAACAAAAAAAAAAAAATGCCGCACTTTTGTGAAAATAAAATAAGGCATTCATTTACAAAAACGAAAGTATAAAATGTTTAGAATAGATTGAAGCAATAGGTCAAGAAGAATGGGAAATAACGATAAATTAAAATTAAATATAAAAGACGTTTTTTCTTTATATTAATCCTTATTAATTGAGTAGTAGTGTAAGTACAAAGTGTACATTTTATTATTTTTTGTTGTGGTAGCGACTGTAGAAAAAATCTTGTGTGTGTTTCGAGCGCAAATGGACATTGTCGATTTCGAGAGAATGCCGCGCTCCTGTGTGGCGCGGCAACAACCTCTCAATCGACAATGTCCTATTTTGCGCTCTTAATACACAAATAGCTATTTTTAAATATATATGTATATATACAGGGTGGTGACCGGCACAGCCGAACATAGGACTTTAACATGTAAAATCAGACTTTCCTAATTTCCTGCTTCCCTTATTATTTTAGGAAAATAGTTTCAAATAAAAGTTGTAGAGCATAAAATTTTGCATCTGAATCGATAAGGAAAATTAATTTAGTGTGCCTTGTAACGGCAGAAATTAGGTATGAAAATATCGAAAATTACCTCAAAAATAGCAATAGCCATGGAATTGAGACAAAATAAATAACAAATGTCTAATGCTTTATCTGTCATGTTAGAGTAATTTATTTTATTAGATATTATTTCTAATTTTTGTTCCAGTTAACAATTATGTATATGTTACTTTAAATTGATATTTGTTCACTTGAGCAGAAATTACAAATAATAATAAAAATAAATTAACCTAGCTTGACAGATAATCAAATAAATCGTTAACAATTGTTATTTATTTTGTCTCAATTCCATGGCTACTGCTATTTTTGAGGTGATTTTCGACATTTTCATACCTAATTTTTGCCGTTACAAGGCGTACAAAATTAATTTTGTTTATTGATTCAGATGCAGAATTTTATGCTATAACTTTTATTTGAAGCTTTTTTATCTAAAATAATTATGGAAGCAGGAAATTAGGAAAATCTGATTTTACATATTAAAGTCCTATGTTCGGCTGTGCCGGTTACCAGCCTGTATGTTGTTTTATTTATATTGTTCTGAAAGCTTCTTGCAATTTATATATTTTTATTATTATTATCTCCATGCATCTGGTAAAAATTCTTGTCTTAAACTTATGGCCCGTAAACAAATTTAATTATCTAGAAAAAAGAAATGGCCCGCTGGTCTGAAACTTTGTGAACCTCTGCTCTAAGTGAATAGAAACAATAACAACAAGGCCATATGCTACAATATTTTCATTATTATTTCTATTACACTCTTATCAATTATCGTAGATTACTATAATCTATATTTACACCGTATGTTTTACCACAATGTCTAGCCGTATAATTCTGTATTTATTACTACATACTATCACGATCACGGCTTATTACCTATTTCTAGATATACCTATCTACGTTTATTCACAGAGTTCGGTAATGTGATTGTATGCGTATTACATTATGTACTCTGTACCTTTCAGAGCACATACCATATTTTACATCACGGATTCTTAAAGCTGTCGTAGAGAGAGCACCACAGACCACACGAATCAATCCCTTTTATTTATTACCGTACTCATAGTGCCGCTGTTCGAGTTTAAACCAGGTCTATCTCAAGTCTAACTTCCACCGGCACAAACAGTTATTCATAGAGGCAGTTTAGCGCTAGTAAGGGTTTAAACCTAGACTAATATTTAGATCTCCTCGCACCCTAGTTTATTGTGGTATTAAGTCAGTTGACATTAGCATGAACATAAAATTTTGTTTAATGTAAATTATTGTCATTTAATATAATTTTTTTGGTAAGTAGTATGCCATAAATAATTTCATATTAATGTTTATAATATGACTCTGCCATGAATTTGTAGCTCATATTATTTCCTTTTAGGAAGTTCATGATGGATAATGATCTTCAAGAAATTTTTGATCATGGTAAAGACGTAAAAGATATTAAAAACCTCATTAAAAACGTAGTGAAATATCGGAAAAGGAACAAGCTTTATTTAGATCATATCAATCTGAGAAATTTAATAATATCAAATAGAAAAATTATGGGTTAATAAAATAAAACTGTAATATATAAAAATAGTTAATTAACAAATATAATTTGATCAAAATCCATGTATGTTGTCATTGTTGTATTATTATTAAATGTATTCAATTTTTGAACAATTTTTAAAAACTCATTTGATGAAGTCGCATGTGGCGTACGAAACCGATCGATTGAGATAAATAAATAAAATTTGACTGCAGTCCAGTTATTTTTTATCATAACATTCAAGTTTTTAATTTAATTTATTTTTCATTTTCATCATTTCACATTTACATAAGTTTAAATATTTTTTTCTACCCATCTCTTATTATGCAATTCTCTTTCATATTTAATTTGTTGTTTTATTTTCTTCTCGTATAGCCCTAAACATTTCTCCATGTACATTCTCATAGTTCGCTTAGTAGCGATATTCTTTCTTTTACACATTAAATTCAAATTATCTCGTCCAAGTAAATTTTGGAGAAGGGATTTTTGCTTGTATATTGAAGAATTACTGAATATTTAATTTGAATCTACCGGATCTGATACTAATATTTTATTTTTGGAAGTAGTAGGGGCGTTATTTTCGGGTAACTGCAAATTATTTTCGTCTATATTTACAACAAATTCATCTTTCCTTGCAAATCCTGATATACTAAAACCATCAATATGTGTTACCGTAATCAACATACAAATTATGGATAAAAATAAATTGTATTAATTTCGTAGTTAAAAGCTAATAAAAAGATCTCAATGTAGTTTTAGTTGTAAGAAATCAGCGCAGTAAACATCAGCTGTCATCACAAAATTCAGAATTGTAATCACTACGCATTGCAGTGAAACATGTTTAGGGCAATGATCTTGATGCCTAGTAATGGAAGAGAAATGAAGCATCAGCCACTGTTCCATTACTGCAGCTCAAAATATTCTACACTGGCATATTTATTATTAAAATTTACTAAATATGGCCGAAAAAGATATTTAAAAACAAAAGTTTAAGGAACAAATTCGAAATAGCACACGTCAATACAAGCAAAAGCAAACAACGAATCAGATATGGAACAGTACAAGATGGCGGGCCATTCCCCGCACGGCTTCAAGATATCGGCCTTGGGCTCCTTCTATTATATATTCTGAACTCTTAAAATGTTTAAAATTGATGCTGTTCAAAATTCAAACTTAGGTCCATGAACTAGCAAAATAGAAAACGAAATGAGTAAAGTTCTTCAAGATTAAATAGTGTTTTTCGGTTCAAAAATTTTAAGCTTAGACTTACTAAAAAACTAATAGTACTCGAATACTAACTAACTCCGCTATAATAATATCTGCACCTATTTTACCCCACAATAGTTGTCACATTTGTAAATAATAGTTACATATTTAATTATTATTTAATTTTTTACCGTCCGTCACCTTTAGGTAAGGAAGGTATTGTCTTTGGTCAAAAAATTCAATGATGAGTTTTTAGTGAATAAGCATGTTTTAGGGTCCCTATAATACGGTTTTACCATTTTTACGATGATGTCTATATGTATGTATGTGTGTCTGTGTGTGCGTGACGAAAGTTTCGGATCGCATAACTTCATACCACAATTCCAAAAATTATATTTTTTTCGTATTCCTCAAGTTTACAATCAGAAGAACAAGTGATTACATTTTGGTTATAATTGGTCAACCGGAAGTACCCTCATTTGAAAATTTTAACAGTTAAATATAATTTATTGACATTTAACGTTATTATAACTTAAAGAATATATTATTCTCTATACGATTTGATTGCATTTTATACCTTATATTCAACAGATATAGAGTTAAATTTCATAAATCAGCCAGCTATGGTAATCATAGAAACTGCTAATATATTCAGATAATTCAAATTGACAGATGTCAGTATCAATGAAAAGTAAATGAATGTGGCGGAGATGAGGATGTTGAAGTAGATGTTGGGGAAGACATGGAAAGATACGGTAAAGAAATAACTCTAATGCTACATGTTTCTAGAAAGATAAAAAAGAGACACGATTACATTGGTTTGAACATGTCATGAGGAGAGATGAATATATTGGAAGAAGAATGAATAGCTTAGTAATAGAAGATTGTAAAAACCAGAGGAAGACCAAAGATAAGATGAAAGGACTGTATTGCGGAAGACTTGAGAGAAAAGGAACGGAATAAGAACGACACGCAAAACAGAAATGAGTGGAAGAAGAAAATAAAAAATAGCGACCCTTAACGAATGGAAGTACAATTTGCATAGTTTGTTTATGAAATAATTTTACTGGAAATTGAGAATATTTGCAAGAAAATTTATGTATCTATGGAATTTATACATAATACACAGGATTGACGATAGGTATTGTGCTGGTCACATCAGATTTTTTTACATTAGACAATGACATCTGTTTCCGTACATTGTTATATACTTTTTGTGAAAGAAAACAGTGCTTCATTTTTATATTAATTACTATGGCTGGTAGTAAAACACGTACCTATTTCCTTCAAAACAATTGCCAATTATAATATTAAACAACTTATAGTACTTCACGTAAGAATGTCATTGCGTAATAATAATTCATTTATAGGTAGTTCAGTTCTGCGCAGGAAACTACGTTTTTATATCAAGAAACACACATGCAAACAAGGCTTATGACAAATTTAGGTCTAATATAGGTGTAATATAGTCCTTGAGTCAATGCCATATGTTGGAATACAATCGAACATATTTTTTTTAAACTGCAGTTTCATATGCCAGGTGGATTTCAAAAGACGATCGAAAATTCCCGTGGTGCATATTAAAATTGTCTCGAAAAGTTGGCCTATAAGGACGTACATCAATTTTATGTAGCGTGCATAATAAGAAAGTTTTTCATTTAAGGAACCAGGTATGGAAAACATAACGTAACAATACCCGATAACGTTATAATTACAAAATAAAGTTATGTAACCGTAGCATAACAAATAACGTTATCCAAGTTTTCAAATTTTACAAAACTTTTGCCGTTGAAAGTATAATGTAATAGGTATCATTAGTGGTCAAATTCAAATGTTGAACACTTTGTTTCATTTCTAGAATAAAGTATTTGTAAGTTTTTGTAATATGTACATTGTTTTTAATTTAATTTTTTAAGGAATTTTTATTACAAACTTAAGAAAAATACGGTTATTGTAACGTTATAATAACGAGACAAAAATAACGTTATTATAACGTTACATAACTTTATTTTGTTTTTTATTACGTTATTTATAACCGTATGTAGGTAACGAATTTTTTTATAACATTATGAAATAACGTAACAATTCGTTAACGTTAACCCATCCCTGTAAGAAACTGGAATTTGTTCCATCCTGTATGTATTTAACGTAGATTTCAAAAATGTTAATAGGGGTGCCCGCTTTCTGCAAACACTCAGTATAAAAAAACAAAATTTAGTGAAATACCCTATTGCTGCGGTACACGTTTCGAGTTTAAAGATTTTGCGATACCGGGCTGGCGTTATTTGAGAGTAAACCCATTTAAAATAAAGTTCCGGTTAAATTTCTGTTTTCATTCATTCATTCGTTGTTTTGATATCGGCGTAGTGTTTTCATTCTTTAGCGACATTTTCTCTGGTAATTAATTTGATATTGTTAGAAAGTGAGTTATGAAGGTTTTTGTGCGTGCCGGTTTGTTATTCCAGTTTATATTTTCCCGTATGGATGAGCTTTCCAGGTCCTGCATCCAAAGAGAACTTTTTAAAGTGATGAACTGTGAAATCCGGAAAGTTATTAATGTGAACATCCAGTCGAATGGAAAACTACGTTGGATGAAAATTGAAATGAATTATTCCCAACCTGAAATTTAAAATTTTCAATAAAGCAAATACAGACATTGGAGAGGAGCATAGTTGGGCGATCAAATGAAATTTTTATATTTCTATTTCCAGAGTACTTTTTTCAACGATGGCTTGTTTCAAATAAATACAATCACCACGGCTTTTTATTCATTGCTGACCATGCACTATTAAAACCAATAAAATTTAAACTCCAATATGCTTGTACAAGGGTAATTTCATAAATATTGCACACAGTTTTTAGTTTATTCATTTGTTTATTTTCATTACGCTATCTCTTTACATTCCTTCAATATAGTCTCCCAGCTTGTCAATAACCAAATCCCAACGTCTGGGAAGCTTTACTATTCCATGCATGACACCATCTCTGTTCATCTGTCGAATGGCTTGGGTAACGGCAGCATAAAACTCTTCCTGAGACGGAAAACGATGTCCAGGCATATGCTGTTTCAGCTTGGGGAATACGTCAAAATTTGGTGGCTTCATGTAGGAATGTAGGGTAACACACCGATGTGGAGACGAGCATTATCATGGAGAATGAGTGGCCAAGCCTCGAGCAACTGAGATCGGGTTTTGTGCAATTTTCTGTGCAGCTTTTGCATGAAGGACCGATAATAAACTGGTGTAACACTTATTCCACATGGAACTCTGTCTGTCATGATGATTCCTTTGTAATCATAAGTAAAGGTCATCATTTGTTTGACTTTTGTTTGAGCTCTCCGATTTTTTTTTTGCCCATAGGGAATTTAGACCTCTCCATTCGTTGGACTGTGACTTAAACTCCGGCTCAAAATCTCTAACCAATGTTTCATCAATAGCAACTATTCCATACAAGGATGCAGGACCTTCAATGTCGAATCTTTGTTTCAGTAAGGTTGCAATGTCCAAGCGTTTCTGCTACTGTTCAGTCACAATACCCAAGACTGACGTTTGTGAAAAACAGATTACGCTATATTTAGTTGAAAAAAACACACGCTCTTCCCGAAGCCTTCAGTGTTGTCAACCTGTTCATTATTTAGGAAATGACTCTCGTATATAAATCCTTAGGAATGTTATTCTTTAAATATATAGGATGAAAGGAGAATGCGTGACATGGAAAAAGATTTTTCTCACATATGTGTACCGTAAAACTTTATCGTACGCTTCATACAGGGTTTAGGAGTATATAAAGTACAGACCAAATTAAGTGAAAAATAGTTAATTAACCATTTCAGAGCTATTTTCTTTTATTAAAATACATTAATACTTATCAAATTTTGGAGGAAAAGAAACGAAAACAATAATAAATCGAAGCCCTTTAGTGGTTTTCATATCGAACGTAATATGCATTTCGGACATTGCTGTTACATAGTGTTAAATGTTAACTAAATTTGTTCTCAACGCCGAAACTCACATCTCTTACTCGTAAATAGTTAATTTGTGAATGTATATTTATTAAGCAATGTAAAAAATAGTGAAAATTTATATAAAAAAATTACCCTCTTGGTGCCTATTTCACGCTTCATAAAAATAATCTTTAATAAATCGCTATACGTAAACATCTTTGAAAGTTTGTTTAGGGCACTAAATGGTACCAATTAGGCACTAAACATTTATGAAAAGAAATTTTTAAAAATACTTTTAATGCTTGCGTGAAGTTCGCATCGAAACAAAAAATAAAATTCTATATCTTTTTTCCTGTACACAATTTCAATTTCAATTTATGGGGATGTTATTTAAACGATAAGAAGGCATAAGCTTATTAGAAAGCATTGACAACGCCAATTTTATTGTCCTGAACGACGGTACACCAACCATACAAAATCTTCCCCAACAACGTAAAAGTGCCATCGACTTACCTTTTTGCTCCCCAGATATTGCATTATTAACTAATTGGAATGTAATTTTAGATACTAATGGATCAAACCATTTCCCCACCATATCTACCATTGCAATGCAAACTCCTGTAAATAATAAAAATAATACTCCAACAATATTTAAAAAATCTGTTGTGGCCAGCACAATACCTTCCGTCATTCTCGTCGTATAATGTATAAATTCCATAATTTTTCTTACAAAAGATTCTAAATTTCCAGTAAAATTATTTCATAAACAAACTATTCAAATTGCACTTGACACTGGCATCTTCTTATTCTTTAGCTTTTCCCATTCGGTAGGGGTCGCTATTTTTGCATGTCGTTCTTATTTAGTTCCTTTTCTCTCAAATCTTCCGCAATACAGTCCTTCCTTCTTATCTTTGGTCTTCCTCTGTTTCTTTAACGTCCTATTACTAAACTATTCATTCTTGTTCCAATATAATTCTTCATTTCTCCTCATGACATGTTCAAACCAATGTAATCGTCTTTCTTGTATCTTTCTAAAAACTTGTAACACTAGAGTTATTTTCTTACCGTATCTTTCCGTGTATTCCCCAATATCTACTTCAACATCCTCATATCTGCCACATTAATTTACTTTTATTGATACTGACATCTGTCAATTTGAATTATATGAATATATTACTAGTTCCCAAGTTTGGCATAGCTGGCTGAATTATAAAATTAAATTTCTTTAAAATTCTTTAACTCTGTATCTATTGAATATGAAGTATAAATTGTAATCAAATCGTATAGAGAATAATATATTCTTTAAGTTATAATAACGTTAAATGTCAATAAATCAAATTTAACTGTTAAATATTCAAATGAGACTACTTCCGGTTGACCAATTATAACCAAAATCTAATCAGTTGTTCTTCTGGATGTACTTGAGGAATACGAAAAAATTATAATGTTTGGAATCGTGGTATTAAAGTTATGGAATCCGGAAATTTTGTCACACACACACACACACAGACACACAGACACACATACATACAGACATCATCGTAAAAATGGTAAAATCGTATTATATGGACCCTAAAATGTGCTTATTCAGTAAAAACTCATCATTGAATTTTTTGACCAAAGACAATACCTTCCTTACCTAAAGGTGACGGAAGGTAAAAATGGAACTTACAAAATGCAAACTGGGAATTATACAAAAATCATTTGGAAAATTTATCGAAAAACTCATTTTACCAACAATCCAGAAATAGATTATAATGATTTTTTTTTCATTTTTCTCCTCACAATCTCACGAACTCTCATTATTATCATGAAAGTACCACACGCTTAATTCGTTTTTTGCGTTCAAATTACAATAGGTTCCAGTATTGTATATTTCTGTAAATAACAATATATTCATCCTCTATAGAATGCGGTTCAGATAATTCCTATAGTACACGACAAATCAATTAACAATTACATGCCGTCAATGGTGTATAGTGCATTTGGGGCTCCGGGGTAATTACGATGTCAGCTACAGGGAAAATGGAAAATTCTTCACTTCAAAGCTGGAAAATCCCGAGCCTTGCCCGGAAAATTACGTCGAGGAAAATTGTGCTACAATTATGCCCATCATACACTGACAGAAAAGAAAAAGGTCAAATTTTCTCAACTTCTATTTTCCTGTATGTACGAGCCCAACCCCAAATGTATTCGTACATTAACAGCAAGAAGATTTTTTTTTCTTTTTTACAATAGTTAAGACTATATTTGGGCAATTTTTTATTTTATGTATTAAAAAAGTGTAGTGGATTTAAATATCATGTTATTACCAATAATCTACGGGCAAAAAATATATGACAACAGACACGTGCTATTTTTTTTTTTTTTTTAGTTCCAACAGTAAATAATACAATATTTATTTTAGTATTATTTATAAAACTGAAGGTAAAGGAAACTGATAATATATTCAATTAATTACTATATTAAATTTTATATTTTTAGTAAAATTATTTGCAAAGTGATATTTATTTATTAAAGTACCACCTACAATTATATTAAAAACAAGAATAAATAAACTTCTGGATGCAATGATTATTACTCCAATTCACAAATTTTGATATAGTGTATTCATAGAGTGTATAGAACTTGAATACATTGCTTATTACAAAATTTCTTACGTTTAATAATAATTTATTTGCAAATAAACCATTGTCTGCATGTGACAAATATTTTCGTCTTCAATATTTCGCAAATAATTTTTATTAAAGTAATAAAATTAAAGATGGCAATTAATTGAGTATATTGTCAGTTATATTTACCCTCAGTTTTATAGATAATACTAACATAAATATTGTATTATTTATTGTTGGAACGAAAAAATTTGGGACTTGTCTTTTGTCATATATTTGCCCGTAAATTATTGTTTAAATGAGAAATTTAGTTAATAACATTGAATTTAAATCCAGTACATTTTATTAATACATAAAATTTAAAAAAATGCCCAAATATAGTCTTAACTATTGTAACCTAAAAAAATATTATTTATTGCAGATAATATATTTATTTCAGAGGGTACGAATACATTTGGGGTTGGGCTCGTATATCTAAAATCAGTAACTTTTCTACCGTACCTATTGGGTTTAATCCATTCCCTTGTTCTTTACAAGTCTTCTTGCTTTTTCCTTCGGCTATTAGTTTCTAAACATTTTCTATTACGCTGTCGCAGTTTTCCTTCGGATTGCCACAATGTTTTCTTTAATTTATCTTCGTTCGTCAGATCTTTTTTTACGGGTCACATTTCAGACATTTTAATCAAATGGCCCTACTACCAAGCAAGCTGCCTCTATTCCATAAAGTGTAGGTATTACACGAAATGAGATTTATATGTTGCTTCTGATATCTCTGCTTCATTTGCATTTACTAAAACTTTTATCCTTCGTTCTGTCGAAACCAAATCTCCTACCTTTTTCTTATTTTCTCTCATTCTTGGTTTCACATGCCAACCGCACTTGGCCATGGTCAATTAGACGACTGCAACTGGACAATAGCCACAATTCTGCGTTATGTTTGGGTTATGTTTAGGCTTGCTAGACGTCCGTGTAACTAAGCCCGTTTCGACCGGTTGTCATTTTAAAAGAAATATACGTACAAAAAACTTAGAAACCAAGTGAATAGTAAGCTTATTTCGTATTCATCGATGAATCATTGACAGTGACGATAGTGTAAATGAAATCAACTGGTATTATATTACAAACAATAAATTATTTATTGTATTCGCATTGCAAGTTATATATATATATATATATATATATATATATATATGTATATATATATATATATATATATATATATATATATATATGTATATATATATATATATATATATATATATATATATATATATATATATATATATATATATATACCGGGTGTCCCAAGCAATCCTTCACATAGGCGTTTAGCGTGGGTAAACAGTTTTTTGTAAATAAAAAGTGTCCGGCAGAAAATTAAGCCATGATATTGGACATGATAATAGTGCATTATCTTCTGTGCATTATTTATGATTAATTACTTTATTACTATTGCACAAATTACAAAAAATCATAAAAAATTATAAATAAATAATTGTTGCAATATTTTGTGATGTAATATATAAAAAGGTTTTCAAATATCTTCCGTAGCACAATGGTTAACATAGCTGCTTTTGGAATATTCAATTTTATTGATTTGGGTTCGATTCTCCAGCAGGATTTTTTTTTATTTTTTTACAAAAAAAAAATACTGAACTTTTAAAAATCTATCTTTTATTTCCTATCACAATCATTTAGAAATAATAATAACTTTATAACAAATAAAGGGAAAATAATTAACAAAAATTGATTACAACAATCAAAAGAGTGATATAATAAAAATGCATTATATTGTATCTGATGTCAATGAAATATGTATTGACAATTATTCATAATTTTCATTGATTTGTGTAATGATAATAAAACAATTAGTATTAAATAACATACAGGAGGTAATGTACTATTATCATATTAAATAGCATGGCTTAATTTTCTGCCGGACACTTTTTATTTACAAAAAACTGTTTTCCCATGTTAATCGCTATGTCAAGGTTTTCTTCTATATATATATATATATATATATATATATATATATATATATATATATATATAATATATATATATATATATATATATATATATATACGTATAAATACCTATCATGTTAAATTAGAGAACTATTTTTAATTATTTTTACTGTTGCAAAAAAATCCGCCAAATTATATGCCCGCTTAGCATGCAATTCTTTTTACCTCCCGCTACCCTTGGTAAGGGAGGTATAGGGGGGATCGTGCTAAAATCGCATATCAAGATTTTGGTAAATGAGCACGATTTAAGGTCCCTATAATCCAATTTTAACATTTTCACGATTGTGTCTGTGGGTGTGTATGTGTGTGTGTGTGTGTGTGTATGTGTGTATGTGTGTATGTATGTGTGTGTGTGTGTATTTGTGTATGTGTGTGTGTCGATCTAATGGGCACTCTAACTCAAAAACCATCATTCAGACATTTTGAAACCATGTATTTCTACCTTATTCTAATATGGAAAGAAGCCATTAAATTTTCGTGTCAATCGGATAACCGGAAATGGCAGTTTACTAGAAGCTCAAAATAGTTTTTCTTCAACAAATACCGTTAAGTTATTTTTCTGCAATTTGTTATTATAAAAATTAAAGATTTTCTACAGGTTTGCATTAATACTTTTTCTATATATTTTATGGATAAATTTATGAACTACTATAAAAATTATATCTCGGAACTTATGCTTTAAACACAACTCCATGGTTACACAGTACAGCTTAAATATATTTATGTAACTGCTAGATAAATGTCACTGTCAAAAAAATAATGATTTCAAATTAAGAACAGCAACGTTTTAAAAAGAAAATTGTAAATAGAACAATAGTTATATGGAAAAAAACTTAATAGCATTAGTAAATATGCAGGTATGTATTTAAATAAATAATATATATATATATATATTATCACGGCATATTACTCATTGCTGGGTGTAATGATAGTGACATATTTATATCGTGCGGGCGTTTACCAAGCGTCGCCTCATTGCTGGCTTGGAGAGTGCAATACAGGAGACAATTTTGTGCTATTTAAAATTCGAAATATTTAGCACTGATTGGGATCGAATCGGGTTCCCCAGATTCACAACCAGACATCAGGTACGCGACAACGAGACCCCATGGGTATGTATGTAAATTAATAAAAATTAAATGGCGGGAGGTATTGTGTTGATCACATCAGATTTTTTTTGTTTCTGTCGCCCAAATGACGTTTACCCAATTAGTTATCGACTACTTGGCTATCGTCCAGTTGTCCATCACCCAGTCAGAATTGACTAGTTGACCGTCCGCACTATGTGTCATCCTCAATTGATTCCCGATTACATCATAATTTGACTATCTAAAACATAACGACGCAACAATCCCATATACGCCAAATATCCTTTCATGGATAATTTTTTATCGATTATCTTCTTTCATCAAGAACTTTCAAGTATGCTGCTTTACTTGAATTATTTTCTTATACTCAAACCTCACCGGCAAACTACAAAAAACTTTTAACAATACTTGTTCGCAAGTAAGAAGATAAATACCACAGTAAATACATCTTTATCTCGGAATATTGTTTATTTTTCTACCACTGGTATTATTTAAAATGTATAATGCGCCTTTTCTTTATACACTACAGTTTTCTACTAAATTTTCAACGATGAAAATAATTAGGTAAAGTTGTGCGTAACAAAGGAATACTGTACAAAGCTTCCTCGTTCAATTGTTCAGCAGGGCTGGCAACCGTCTAATAACAAACCGGAAACACACCATGGCGGCGGGAAATATAATACAAACAGTTGCCGGTCTTTCAACTTTTCGGGTTTGGATGATGATTAAAAACATCGATCGCAAAGACCCCGATGCGTAGCTGGTAATTAGAGTAATTAAATTCTTTACATATGTCACAAACGGTTTATTGCTGTCCCATCTGATATCCATTTATATATTAAACTGTAATTATGACATATGAAACGGGAGACGTGGAAAACATTACGCATGACGTAGCTAATATGAAACATGTTGGTGAAAATTGGGAATATTCCGTTCGTCACCAGATACTTCTAGGATAAGCACTAGATACTAGATCAGAGCATTAGAGGTTAAATGATCAACTTTCTATATAAATGCTATTTCTTGAATAAAAATCCAATATTAATGGCACAACATTGACCCCGTAGTGCACTCTCCACGCCAGTAATGAATGTTCATGAGGTGACGCCTAGTAAGCACCCGCACGGTACATTCATCATTACCGAAATCTGTGTACAAAGCAGACTGGCACACCCAGCAATGGTTAATATGCCGTGATGATATATTTTTTGGTCAAAAAATTCGACAGTGAGTTTTCTAATGAGTAAGCACGTATTAGGGTCCCTAGAATACGAATTTACTATTTTTACTATGATGTCTGTATGTATGTGTGTGACGATCATTTAGGATCGCAAAACTCCAATACCACGATTCCAAAAATTATAATTTTTTTCGTATTCCTCGAGTTTAGAATGTTTAGATCCATATGCAGACGTGATCAGATTTTGGTTATAATTGGTCAACCGGAAGTGTCCTCATTTGCAACTTTTAAATTATTGGAAGAAGAAAGAATAGGTTAGTTATAGAAGGTAGAAGAAACAGAGGAAGACCAAAGATAAGATGGAAGGACTGTATTGCGGAACACTTGAGAGAAAAGGAACAGAATGAGGACGACACGCAAAATAGAAATGAGTGAAAGAAGAAAATAAAAAATAGCGACCCATAACGAATGGGAAAAACTAAAGATGAAGAAAATGTCAGTGTGAAATACAATTTGCATATTTTGTTTATGAAATAATTTTACTGGAAATATAATAATAATAATAATCTTTATTGTATATCAAGTTTATTTTTTTAACTTATTACAATCAATATTTTAATGAGGGTGAGTCAATTTACTACCATATTTTTGTAACTTCTATATTCTGTACCTTTATTTGATGAGGATGAAATGATGAAAGACACACACAACAACCATGCCAAATCCGGGATTCAAACCCGAACCCTTGGAGCGTGAAGCGACAGCGCTACCGCTACTCCACCTGGGTCGGCATTTTACTGGAAATATAGAATCAAGAAAATTTATATATGGCATTTGTATACCTTGTCCAAAGATATTTCGTTATGGCTTTAACTTACTAAGACTGTGGTAAACCTCACACAACAAGAGATTCTACCTGTTGGCGCACAGGGTAGGATTGCAAAATAAATCGTCCTTGACCGGTATTAATACATATTAGGGAAACTAAGATACCTAGTGAGTAGGTATATAAATGAGTTTTCAAAAATTTAAAATCAGTAGTAATACTAACTTTCGTACTGAGAGGTCAACAATTTACGTAATATGTGGCAACCATTTGAAGAAGACAATACTGATATTTTACCAGTTGAAAATTGTGATAAAATTAAACGGACGTTTTTGCCGCAAGAAGCGAAAGAAATAGTTTCAAATGTGTATAACTATTTAAAAGAAAAAGATAGTGAAGGTGAAAATTTGGCTCTGATAAAAACATCAGAAATGACGAAAGTGCCGTACAATACTGTTCGTGATATAGTAAGTGGAGTGAGAACTAGAAAGAAAAGGCGTGACGCGGGTAATTCGAGAATAGTGAATTCTTTTCAAGAAGATACAATTCGACGCAAAATATATGCAATGTATGCCGAAAAAATGTTGCCGTCTATTCGCATATTGTATCAGAGACTCAAAGACGATAAATGTGAAATAAATTGTTTTTTGCTAAGAGAGGTATATATATATATATACATATATATACAGGGTGATCACGCGAGAATGAACCAGCATTATCTCTGTTATTAAGCGAGATAGCGATTATCTTCAAATAAACAAATTTACTATAGACAATATGGGCAATAAGATGTCGTATCAAGAAGTGTTCTGTTACTTCCGGTTCCGGAGTATGTGATACCAACTTTGAAATTTCAAATGGAACATACTATATTTTTCTATATTTTTGAAAAGTACATAAAATTTGCTTTACAGTAGTAGTAAATTAGTAGTACGTTGTATTATTAAAAAATAAAATGGAAGACGTTTGAAATATGAATATAATGAACGAAAAAAAAAATCAAGAGTGTGAGATTTTATTGTTTTTTGTTCATAGATGATGATATTTTTTGAGATAAATTCATTTATATGACGTAACCTAGACAACAAAACCAATAAAACAAAATTCCACACTTTCTTGACTTATTTTGTAAGATATTTCAAACGTCCGCCATTTTACTTTTTAATAATACAACGTCCTACTTGTTTACTATCATTGTAAAGCAAATTTTGTGGAATTTTTAAAAAATATAGAAAAATATAGTATGTTCCATTTGGAACCGGAAGTAACAGAACGCTTTTTAATACGACATATTATTGCCCATATTGTCTATAGTAAATTTGTTTATTTAAAGATAATTGCTATCTCGCTTAATAACAGAGATAATTGCCGGTTCATTCTCGCGTGATCACCCTGTATATATATATATATATATATATATATATATATATATATATATATATATATATATATATATATATATATATATTTACATCCCACTATCATTGCTGCGTCCTTTCATGGCTCGGACATTGTGGCAACCACCGAAAGGAATAGAAATAGGCTTCTATTTTATGAAGTATATCGACTATTTTTTTCCCCTGATTATGAATTTCGGTTCAAATTTCAATAAAGTCAATTTACAACGATATACGTTTCCGTTCATTTCACGATATTATGAACTCCCCCAAACTGAGTGAATCCGACGTCCAGAGTATATACTTCATGCATATCCCGTATTTTGTGACGTCCGATTTGTATATTTTTATTCATACTACCGTTACAATGACGTCCAGCAACGTTGCCAATATTAAATACATTATTCTGATGTAGAAACCAATGCGCAATCTTTCATAGTCATATGCACACCCATATGTCAGAGATTTTTTTACTATCTCTGGTAATGATAATTAACAGATATAAATGTCTGATACTTATTTGATTTAGTTTAGTTCAATGTTTGAAGATTTAAAGCAGGATAGCATACTTTATTTTATTCAAAAAAAAATATTATCATTAAACTAACGAAAATTGATCAACGTAATCTTTTAATCTATTAATAAACCTAACGATATTTTACAAAAATAATTTTGCAGTTTTTAGTGTGTAATTTTTGTAATATGATTTATTTTCCATAAAAAAGGATATTTAACATAATTTCCTGACCCTAACACCCGGCACCCGGTGTAAGAAATCAATGGTAAAATTTTCGTTTGGCTATAGATAATTCCCTATTATAATTTTTAGATCAAAAGTGTAATTACAAAAAAATTTGATGTGGCCAGCACATAACCTCTCGCCGTATATTTTACCTGGCTGTATGCATAAAGCAAAGAATATTTTTATAAATACAAATAATATATTCATATAAATCTATGACGTATAAACTTCTTTATTATTCAATAATAGCATGTCTCAACATGAAGATATTTTACCATAAATTATGTTACAATAAATTACAAAGTAGAGTTTACCATATATAAATATTAGGCTGGTAACTGCAATTTTCAATTCGAACAACGTTGTTTACTTTCTCTTCATATTCTTCTAGTAAAAACATTAATTTTGGGCGGTCTAAAATGTATATATGGATTGTGCATCTATTCTTACATACCTTCTTTTACATTTTATTTTTACCTCTCGCTAAGAGAGGTATTGCATTCATGCTAAAAATCGCATGTCCAGATTTTATTGAATAAGCACGTTTTAAGGTCCCTACAATCCGATTTTAACATTTTTACGATGATGTCTGTGTGTGTGTGTGTGTGTGTGTGTGTGTGTGTGTGTGTGTGTGTGGATGTATGTGTGTGTGTGTGTGTGTATGTATGTAGGATGTTGGAAGGACGATTACTCAAAAACTATAAGACTTTAAATTTGTTTAACCACGTATTTCCCAATCGGACATTCATGGGAAGATCTGAAAAGGTTTTGGTAACAATTGGACAACCGGAAGTAGAAGATTCTTGAAAAAAAATCTTCTAAATAATATTTTTTGAAAATTTTTCATGGTAAAATTAAAGAAAATTAAATTCTTTATCTGATACATTTAAATATTTTATTATATATTCTATAGATTTAGAGATAAAAGAAATATAATATATAAAATAATCTGTTGTAATAATTTTTACAGCCGAAAGAATGCTATGGAAAATAGTTGCAAATTCAAATTCAAATTGTTTGTAACTGACAGATAAATGTCAGCGTCAAAAATACGGAGACATTACTGAAGACTTTTTCTGGGAAGTACATACATTATATTATTTCTTAATGTATTAATAAATACATAACATATATCCTTCAAAAATACTGTCAATCCGGACAATGAATTGGAAACATTTCGAAAAATTAGAAGAGGACAAAATTTCTTCATAAAATTAATTTAAAATTAAACAATCTAAATATAAAGAATAGATATATGTAAGTAGAATTTTTGGTATAGAGTGTAGGTATACAAGAAATGTTAAATAAAATAGGGCGCGAGCAATCATGTGATTTTGTCGGCCATGACAAGCAGATATGGGGGCCCATGACAGAATGATGGCTAGTAATTATGTATATAGATGTCAAGTATCATAATTTCTCATTCTAAATTTAGTGATTTTCCAATTCCATGTGGTTTATTTTCCTCGACAAGTAAATTCCACACTCCTGGTAACAAATTAACTACGTTCATTTAGAAAATCTTGAAGTTTTGAATGGAAAATTGACAAGTGATATCCATGTACATAATTACTAATTATCATTCTGAAACGGGCCCCCACATCTGCTTGTTAAGGCCAACAATGTAACATGACTGTTATATACTTATGTAACCAAAAAAGTAAGTGGCGAGAGGTATTGTGCTGGCCACAACAGATTTTTTCATACATGTTATATCTAAATAACACTAATTCCCTTTAATAAAGTGACGGATAGATTGCACTCCGATTATTCTTATATCGATGTGTAATTTTGTCAATATTTACAACTTACTTGAGAAGAATTTGATAGCTTTTTCGCAATTCAAAGTTACTCTAGTCTATAGTACTGGTGTACATTGTCCCATAATGTTTGAAACAAATTTAAGTCCTTCAACCTAGACTTGTCATCTCCATAATAGTCACAGATTAAGAACTAAGGGATTCTCCAAGTACATTTTTCTTTCATTACTCATTATTTCTGACACTGACATTTATCTGTCAGTTACAAATAATTTAAATTATCAACTATTTTTCATGGCATTCTTTCGGCTGTCAAATTTATTACAACAGATTATTTTATATATTATACTTCTTTTATCTCTAAATCTATGGAATACATAATAAAATATTTAAATGTATCAGATAGAGAATTTAATTTTCTTTAATATTACCACGAAAATTTTTCAAAAAATAATATTTAGAAGATTTTTTTTCAAGAATCTTCTACTTCCGGTTGTCCAATTATTACCAAAACCTTTTCAGATCTTCCCATGAATGTCCGATTGGGAAATACGTTGTTAAACAAATTTTAAGTCTTATAGTTTTTGAGTAACCGTCCTTCCAACATCCCACACACACACACACACACACACACACACACACACACACACACACACACAGACACATCCACACACACACACACACATCCACACACACACACACACACACACATCCACACACACACACACACACACACACACACACACACACACACACACACACAGACATCATCGTAAAAATGTTAAAATCGGATTGTAGGGACCTTAAAACGTGCTTATTCAATCAAATCTGGATATGCGATTTTTAGCATGAATGCAATACCTCTCTTAGCGAGAGGTAAAAAATGTTCCAAACTAAAAGTGACAACCAATGAATCCAAATTTATTGATGTGGTAGAAATCCTGTCATTAATCACATATAAATTAAAAGTTCTATTTTCAAGCTGTTTACACAGTGCCATGAGAAATACCTTAATAAACTGTTGGTATGTGTTTATGTAATTTTTACTTTGATTTTATTATTATTAAAGATAATGGAAGCTCTTAATAAAATGAAATGGTCTTTATTTGTCAAAATATTAATTTTAATTTAACTCAAGCCTTAAAATGACATTTATTTAGGTCTATCTGCCTGTTTCATTTCATCATTTCTCATGACTATCTGTAAGCAACATAAAAATAAACTTTTAATTTGCGACTATTTCGTAACAGGAATGTATTATATCAATTAATTGCCATTTTAAATTATGAGTAACTTTATTATTTAAACTTTTGTTCTAAAACTAAAATTTTACCATTGTATGTATTTCCTATAGATAGGGTATTAATCATTAAATTTCGATCACCAAATTGTTTCAATACAAATATCTGTTAATTCCTGTTAACAGTAAAACCAATCAAACATTACAAAAATCTTCTTTGTTAATAATGTTTACACTGTACTTATGTTGTATTTGGTCGGCCCTCGGGCATTCAATAAATCTATTATTATTAAATAAAAAATACATTTTAACATTAAATATTTGCCATCATTTAAAAGATCTACTCATCAAAAAAACTCCGCTCCGCTCCGGTGTGGCTACCAACGATGCTTAATATACATATACATATAACTTCTCATGGACGGAAAATACACTATTAACCGTGGTTGACCCACATCCCTGGCAAATCGTTCTCCGGAGTATTTTTCATTGAATTTGCGAATTAAAGCTGTAAAATTACCAAAACTTATTATTTTAAAGTAACTAAGTAATTTAATTGTTGCTACTATGTTGGCGACATTTGCGACTGTAACAGAATAAAACATAGATCGTAGCTAGGCGTTGAGAATATTTTCTTTAGTGACAAATCAGTAATTTTGGCGACACAATAATAATACTCATATTAGCGCAAAAGCAGATAATTTTTGCACAAAGCTAATTTCGTACTGTTATTCGAAATATCTTCAAAATTTGGATATCCTTTTAATATAATATATACAAAAAATATATCATCACGACATATTACCTATTTCTGGGTGTGTCAATCAGCTTTGAACGCAGAAATTAGTAATGATGATGATATATGCGTATCATGCCGGCGTTTACCAGACGTCACGTTACAGGCACTTACTGCTGGTGTGGAAAGTGAAATACAGGAGTCTCTTTTGTATCATTTAAAATTCGAAATAATTTTGAAGTCACAGGCACATGGCCACTGGATACCATATATAAAAAGAAAAAAAAAAGAATTTTGCAAAAGTACAATTTTTATATAATATAATTCCAAAGAAATGGAGGCTAATTTTACAAAAAAAAACAATTATTAATTCAGTTCATATTACATTCCTAGTGCTGTAATTTAAATAAATAATATATTTAATAAGTTCATTTTTCGCTTATTTTGTAACAGTGACGCATTAGTACAATGCACTTTGTCTTACTATACTATTTTTTTTTTATTTATACATTTATAAAGAAAATGAATACAAGTTAACCTGGGGTCTTCTTTATATTTGCTATAGTAAAAAGGAATTTATCACCAAAATACTTATTAGTTACCAAACGCAAGACCCGAGATTCACTTAATCCCACACATTTATTTTTGTCTCAGATTAATAATTAAGCACCTATTTTGTCCCGCACGAAATCAGTTTTGTGCACAAATTATATATTTTGTACCAATACGAGTATTATTATTGTGTCGCTAAAATTACTGATTTGACTCTAAATAAAATATTCCCAACGCCTAGTTACGATCTATGTTTTATTCTGTTACAGTCGCAAATGTCTCAATCATAATAGCAACAATTAAATTACTTAGTTACGATAAAACTAAGAAGTGTTGGTAACTTTACAGCTTTGACCCGCAAATTCAATGAAAAATGCTCCGTAGTTTTGAGTAATTAGAAAATATTTTTATACTTACTAGTAATACCGATTTTAATTATGTATACTTATTCATAAATATCTTTACGTGAGACTTTTCCAACGTCCCACACACATACACACATACATTCACACACACACACACAGCCATCATCGTCAAAATGTTAAAATCGGATTGTAGGGACCTTAAAACGTGCTTATTCATTAAAATCTGAATATGCGATTTTTAGCATGAACCCAATACCTGTCTTAGCGAGAGGTAAAAAGCAAATAGCTTAACAATTTTTTTCACAAAATAATCTTATAAATTTTGTTTTAGGTACCTATACCTACATTTGTAAACAAAAATTATCTAATGGGTCTATATTCTGTTCACATCTGTAAGTGATACGGATTTGTAAATCTAAATAATGAACAAAATCGCAACGAAAGTTGACACTCTTATGTATAATTTTATATTAATGAACAAAAATAGATGTGTTTTTATCACGTTTTTACAGATTTAGATATGTGTAAGACTTACAGGTGTCAACAGAATCGACCCATAAACTTAAGCTACTAGGTACAGGCACGAAAAGATATTTATTAATAAGTGTAAATAATTAAAATCGTTATTACGAGTAAATATAAAAATATTTTCTAATTACTCGGCAACTCACTCTCGCTAAACACTTTAGTAACTAGAGGGGAACTCGAAAGAAGTACCTAAATAAGAGTAATTAAATTATCTATATTTTTTAATAAATAGTTTATAGTTTATTGAGAGTTAATTTGTTTAAAACATTTTTTTCTATTTAAAAAATATTTAGATTCTCCCTTTTTCTACTCCATTTAAAATTTCAATCTTGATATTTTAGAACAAAAGTTTATAAAGATTTTATTTGTATATTTCACTGTAGCATACCGTCCTTATATTTATTCCATACATTTAATCATAAATCTTGTTATCCTTACAATTGGCATTTATTTACAATTTGCACAATATTTTGTAATTAATAATTCAGCTTTATGTTTTTTAAATATTTACCTTTTTTAAATTGAGTACATTTCTATTTTGACATCATAGTTTAGCGATTTTATCTTTACTAAGAAGGTTTTACAAGTACAAAATAAATGCTTGATTATTTAAATATTAATTTAACATATTATCAGGAGTGCACTATATAACTTTAAATACGATTAAAAGACTTGCGCGCTAATGTATTGCCCAGTGTGCCCACTGTTGCCAAGTATACGGAGTTCAGATTGTCGGTGGAATGAAACTTCTGTATATACAGTGTATATACGCCGGACGACACTAACGCCGCAAGTGGAATTTTTTTGAACTACAAAAAATATACATTTTTCACTCCGCTATCATTGTGACGTCCATAACAAATTTTGTTAAACGATTCTAGGCCGCCCCCTGATGCCAGAAAAAAATTTACAAGGCATTTTAAAGTGACGTCCGTATACCGGACGTCATATGCACAAGGACGTCACTTTGAATGTAGAAAATGACATAGGGGACGCCACAATGGTAGTGGGATGTAAATATATATATATATGGATGTATGTGTGTGTGTATATGTGTGTATGTGTGTGAGACGTTGGAAGGACGATTACTCAAAAACTATAAATAAATAAATATATATATATATATATATATATCATCACGGCATATTGCCCATCACTGGGTGTGCCAATCTGCTTTGTACACAGATATCGGTAATGATGAAATATTTAAACTATAAAACTTAATATTTGTTTAACTACGTATTTCCCAATCGGACATTAATGGGAAGAGCTGAAAAGGTTTTGGTAACAATTGGACAATCGGAAGTAGCAGATTCTTGAAAAAAAATCTTCTAAATAATATTTTCTGAAAATTTTTCTTGGTAATATTAAAGAAAATTAAATTCTCAATCTGTTGTAATAAATCTCGTTGGCTTAAACATCAGTTGAGATATTCAAATGTTTGTAATTAACAGATATATGCAAAATGTCAGTGTCAAAAATCAGATTTTTCTGGGAGGTACGAATACATTTAATATATATTATTGTATTATTAATTAAATATGTATTTAAATTATAGGTATGTTAATATTACATACATATATCCTTAAGCAATACAGCTAATATTGTCAATGAATTTGAAGAATTTTGAACATATTAGAAGAGTACGACAAAATTACTCATAGAGCGAAAGAAGAGATACAATTTCAATTATTTGTTTGTACAAGAAATGTTAAATTCGTTAATTATAGGGCGCGAGTAGTCATGTGACTTTGTTAGCCTTGGCCAGCAGATATGAAGATCCGTGTCAGAATGACAACTAGTAGTTATTTACATTCACAATTATCATATGTCATAATTTTTCATTCAAAATTTCAAAATATTCTGATGTTTAATTGTCATCAATAGTATGGAATATACTTGCCGAGGAAAATAATCCACATGGATTTGGAAAATAATGACGTTTTGAATGAAAATTTAAGATACTTGAAACCTATGTACTCGTACATTATTAATAGATGAAGGGCAACAAAGTCACATGACTGCTCGCGCCCTATGTAACATAAAATGAAAATGGCGAGAAGTATTGTGCTGGCCACCATAGATTTTTTTTATTATTATTTTATAAATTTTTGATTTTCTGATATCAATATTTTTTAATTCACGCCTTCGGTGATTGACCAAACGTCATGGAGTCCTCCACTATAGTAACAAATTAGAAAATTGATCATTTAATATTAAAACTAAATCTTAAAACTGTATTATAGAGATTATTATATCAAAATTTAAAAATCATTATATTCCATTCGCTGAAACAAGAGAATGTGGAACTAATTCTTGAACAGAGAGGTCATTCAGTTATTCTATTATGTTCTAAATTTTGACGCGTGCGAAAAAAAATTGCTTATCGAAATGAAGGCTCTTTCGATACGCAATTGAGTTTCGTAATGACTTCTTTATCAACGCAAAATATAAAAATAATATTATTATTGATTAAAAAAAATTAAATAAGTTCAACCATTAGATTTACATTTCTCAAAATCAATAAACAAAAGTGCATTGTTTTTATGAACTCCTTCAATCAATCGAACGGAATTACGATTGGAGTGTATTCAACGGCGACATTAGCGAATAATAATTAAGATTTTCAAGAATTATAAATCGCTTTCTATTTATACGAAGTCAAATATTTTTTTTAAATTTGTAGTGAAGAACCTTTATTCAAAAAAATCTGATGTGGCCAGCACAATACCTTCCGTCAATCTTGTGTATTATGTACAAATTCCATTCATACATTTTCTTGCAAAAGATTATAAATTTCCAGTAATATTATTTCATGCAAATGGCAATTGACACTGACATTTTCTTCTTCTTTAGCTTTTCCCATTCGTTAGGGGTTGCTAGTTTTTATTTTTTTCTTCCATTCATTTCTATTTTGCTGGTCATCATGTCAAAAATTTTCATTCAAAATTTCTTTTTTTGGTATTTTATGATTCCTTTTCTCGGCAACTGAATTCCACACCCCTGATAATAAATGAACCACATGAAATAAGAAAATCATGAAATTTTGAATGAAAAATTATGACATTTGTCAGTTATGGACGTAATTAATACCTGTCATTTTGACACGGGTCCACATATTTGCTTGCCAAAGTCAGCAAAGTTACGTCACTGCACGCGCCCTACACATAAATTTTCTTGCAAAAGGTTCTATATTTCCAGTTAAATTATTTCATAAACAAACTATGCGAATTGCACTTGACACTAACATCTTCTTCTGTAGTTTTTCCCATTTGTTAGGGGGTCGCTATTTTTTATGTTCTTCTTCCACTAATTTTTGTTTTGTATGTCGTCCTCATTCAGTTCCTTTTCTCTCCTTTCATATTATATTTGGTCTTCCTATGTTTCTTCCACCTTCTGTTATAAGTTATTCATTCTTCCAATATACTCATCTCTCCTCATGACATGTTCAAACCAATGTAATGTAATTATTTCCCTTATTCTTTCATCATTTACTTTTTATTGATATTGACATCTGTCAATTTGAATTACCTGTATATATTAGCAGTTTCCATGGTTAAGTTAGCACAGCTGGCTGATTTATATTTTATAATTATTATAATCTTTATATTTCTTTAACTCTATATCTGTTGAATATGAAATATAAAATGCAATCAAATCGTATAGAGAATAATATATTCTTTAAGTTATAATAACATTTAACTGAGTTTTTCAAGAAAAACTGTTAAAATTTTCTAATGAGGGTACTTCCGGTTGACCAATTATAACCAAAATCTAATCAAATCTGCATATGGTTGTAAGGAAGAGGAATACGCAAGAATTGTAATTTTTGGAATTCTAGTTTGGAGATATCGTGCACGAAACGGCGGTCCACACACACACATACACACACACACGCACACACACACACACACACGCACACACGAACACACACACACACACATACAGACATCATCGTAAAAATAGTAAAATCGTATTGTAAAGACCCTAAAACTAAAATTCAATGAAAACTCACCACCGAATTTTTTACCAAAGACAATACCTTCCTTACCTATAGGTGACGGAAGGTAAAAAGACATGTGGTATGCGATTATTGGCAGTTAATTCGACATTCTTTTTTTTTCTAAATAACACATTTTTAAACCTCATGTTTAATTCACATCAAGGTTCATTCATATTAATATTGAAACTTAGTTATAAATGTAAATAAAAATGGCCGCATTATGTTTTTCATTTTCAATCATTTAGTTTATATTCCTAGAATTACTGCAAATTCAACTGTAATATTTCCTATTTTCCGTTGACAGTATGACAGTAATGACAATAATTTCATATAGCTTTTAAGTAAATAAGCTCATGCATAAATGCACTATGTTGAATTTCCCAACATGTATTTTTATAATAACATGTTTTCCATGTCAAATATGAAAAATTATTTTAAATTACGTCTCGCTCTAGAATTAGAAAAGTAATAAACGTCAATGTGAAAGTATGAATTGTGTGTTCGCCATTACGAGCGACCATAGGATGCCATCAATAAAAAGAGCTTTGAAGCTTCAACTCATAAAATATGAACTGGAATTACGGACGAAAATATTTAGAAAATATATCATCTGGCCTCTGGCACAATTTATAATAATATTCTTTGTAACTGGCAATATTGTGTGCATTTTTTATTTTCTGTTTGTGTTTCTAAAGTGCAATATGGTGTTTGTCTTGTGTTACATATTTCATTGTTACAGGAAATATGTATTGACAGATAAATGGTTAAAGTTACAAGTTATCCAGCTAAAAGTTTCCATAAGTACACCAAGAATGATTAGTTGTGCTCTGGAGAATACTAGACTTACACAATCCATGATAAACTTGAATTTATAAGCACATAAATCCAAATTTACTTCGTGATATTTGTGTCTCTATTAACCATGGAACAGCACCAGATGTTTGCTGCAAATACAACATTTATACAATTGAATATGACTTTCATAAATAAGATTGATAATGTAATATTAGATAAATAAGATACGTATAGCCATTTTGCCAATCACGTGTAAACAAAACATCATTTCTACACAACATCATGTTATATTACAACAATCTCCAAACATCCACGACGAATATACATTGATGGGTACCTCATGATTTGGGTAAATTAAAATGTTTTAATTATAATGACTTCTCCAATAAATTCTCAACTTCGATGTCCGCATCTGCCTGAATTGTATTTAATGAGCAAGGCAGCCCTACATTAATTTATAAAAACCATGTAACTACCAAAAACCATTATACCATAAGGCTGAAGATGGGTGAAATTGTACCCCGACACGTCCCACAAAAATAAATAAGATATTCAACAAAAATTCAATTGTTTGAATCCATTCCTCAAAGAACGCCAAAGAAAGTAAATTTTCCAAAAACATCCAACCTTGAGGAACATTCAGTCTGCTCTATTCAACATAAATAAATTACATTCGAATACATTGAAATTAGAGATTGTAAGATAATTTGTAAAAACACTCATGGTGAAAAAGGTACTAAAAATAAATTCTTTTATCGTCTTCTAACAAAATAATTACAGGGTTATTATTTATTACCTTCCGCATGGGAAGTATTGGCTTTGGTAAAAAAATTCGATGATGAGTTTTTAATGAATAAACATGTTTTCGGGACCGCAGGATACGATTTTACTATTTTTATGATGATGACTGTATATATGTGTGTGTGTGCGCGTATGAGGTTCTGTATGTGTACATTTTCGATAACTTCAATATACTGTTGGGGTAGAAACAGGGAAGATGACTCACCAATTGAGTTTCTGAATTTTCCTTTGAGTTGATTTAGGGTAGGAAAGAAAGATGGTAAGAAAAAGATAGGAAATTTTAGTAGGGCAGTCATTTACAGGGCAGGGCATCGAACCCGCCAAAAACTGGGTTCGATTCAGGTTCAGGTTAATTTGTTTTTTGAGAGATGGGTTCGGGTGCGGTTCTGCTTCAAACATTAATACAATTTGCGGTTTTGTTGAGGGTTCAGGTTCGGTTCGACCTAATGAAAATTGAATTAATGTTTTTGAATAACAATCTTTATATAGAAATAATTTACAATGCGAGCCGGAATTTACGCAAGACAAAAACACGAACACAATTTTCATAAACAGACAACACAGGCGGCAATTATCAGCTGTATTACGATTACGCTTACGTTTCGAATTCAAAATGAACCTGAACCGGAGCTGAACCCAGAGCCCGAATTTTAATACCCGGTTCGGTTCCGACTCGGGTTAAATTAAAAAATATATTTGAGCTTTGGTTCTGGGTTTGGGTTCGTTAAAATGTTACGGTTTGGTTCCGGTTTTGGTTCGGTTCAGGTTCGAGTTCGATGCCCTGTATATAGGCATCTGTGTTGCTTTGTAAGTTTGTTAGGTCGATGCTACAACCTTTGTAACATGTTTAGACCTTTAGGGTTGATTCGAGCTGTATATTCTGCGTTCAATTTGAGGTACAGTACCTATCATAAAAAAATATGTACTTGACATTAATAACATGTAACAATGTCATATATGTGATATTTCAAAGGATTTATAGTTAAACTTATATAAAATGTTCAGTTTTACTGAATTTTGTAACTTACATTGTTAATATAAATCAAATTTGTATATATTATTATATTTTTTTATAATTCCGTAGTACAACATACATCGTTTTCCCCATTACTTATTAGAAAATGATTAGTAACAAACTATTGAATATACATAGTACATAGCATGTTAGAAGATAGATTAATAAATGTGTAAAATGCAAAACATAACAGATTACAACTGATTTAAAGCATTTTACCCGGTCTCATAAAATTATATGAAAAATTAGAATTTTTCATGAAACATAACTGTCGAAATGTAGACCTATAGGTATATTAACAAATGGAAAATGATAGTTATTTCGTATTTTTGTAAGATTTTAGAAATGAAAAGTAATCGAATGAAGCTTTCACATTTATCAGAAATTGTGTTTGTTAGCATAACAACTGAAAGGTATTTTCGAAGGTCAAAATAAATGTATATACCGCATTTCTAGAGATTGGGAGTGAAAGACAGAGGGATGAGAAATTTTTGTCTCATTTGTTATTCTGTATTCGACAGAAGCAACAATCATACTTGAAACGTTGAAACTCAGGTAAAAAATCTGATGTGGCAAGCACATTACCTTCCGTCAATCCTGTGTATTATGTATAAATTGCATACATAAATTTTCTTGCAAAAGATTATATATTTCTAGTAAAATTAGTTCATAAACAAACTATGCAAATTGCAGTTGACACTGACATCTTCTTCTTCTTTAGCTTTTCCCATTCGTCAGGGGTCGCTATTGTTTAGTTTCTTCGTCCACTTATTTCTGTTTTGTGCGTCGGCCTCATTTAGTTCCTTTACTCTCAAGTCTTCCGCAATACAGTCCATCCATCTTATCTTCGGTCTTCCTCTGTTTCGGCCACCTTCTATTACTAAGCTGTTCATTCTTCCTGTTGGCGCTTGCCGCGCTTTTCCCTTTCTAGAGAAGCCATCTGCACATACGTATAGAGAAGCCATCTGCACGTAAGCAGTGTACGCGTACGCACGTCAAAGGGGACGTTCGACAGAACCTCACCCGGCCTTGCATTGGGCGGATGTCAAATTATTTCTGTTGTGTTGTTACTTTATCTTTTGTTCATTCTGCTGAACAATAAATAATAAATACTAATATATCTAACACTTCCAATATATTTATCTCTCCTCATGACATGTTCAAACCAATGTAATCGTCTCTCTTGTATCTTTCTAGAAACTTCTATCACTCGAGCCATTTCCCTTATTCTTTCATTCCTTATCCTATCTTTCCGTGTCTTCCCCCACATCTATCTCAACATCCTCATCTCTGCACATTCATTTCCTTTTCATTGACACTGACATTTGTCAGTTAACGTAAATTTATATTCATTGAATATGAAATATAAAATGCAATCAATAAGAATATTCTTTAATATTTATAATAACGTTAAATGTCAAAAAATAATATTTCACAGCGTTTTTTCAAGAAAAACTAAAAATCTTCAAAGGTACTGTAGGTTGACCAATTATAACCAAAATCTAATCAAGTCTGTATATGGATGTAAGGAAGAGGAATACGCAAAAATTATAATTTTTGTAATTCTAATATTGGATCGCGGCCAAAATTATAGTTACACACACACACACACACTCACACACACTCACACACACTCACACACACACACACACTCACACACACTCACACACACACACACACACACACACACACACACACACACACACACACACACACACACACACACACACACACACATGCAGACATCATCGTGAAAATAGTAAAATTGTATTGTACGGACCCTAAAACGTGTTTATTCATTGAAAACTCACTACCGAATTTTTTGACCAAAGACAATACCTAGAGGTGACGTCACGTATTATGTTGTATTTTTAATTATAAAAACTAATTTCTTTCTATTTTTTTAGCTCCTTTTTGATTTAGTGCGACACAAAGTAATATACATATAGATATTAAATAAAATTGACTTTTGGACTTCCATTATCTTTATTAATTAACAAAAACACAAATTGTCACAACGTTTTGGTAGCTTATATCTGCTATTCCTTTTTCAGATCCCGCTGTTTTCGGTGGTGCCATGGAGGAGAGTAGGTTTTTCAGTGCTGTAGTATTTTGGAATCTGGTGGTAATTCCGTATTTTTCACATGTTCTTCTAATTTTTTCCGAAAGACCGTTGATATACGGAATATATAATTCTTTCTGGGTCTTCTCTTGTTTCTGCCCTGGTATGTTGTGGTGTTGGTGCCTGGTGATGATTGCCTTGATCTATTTCTCGGGATATCCATTTTCTCTAAGGTTGTTCTCTATTTCTCCAAGTTCGACAATGTATTTCTCTTCCGTGCTGCAGTGGCTCCTAGCTCTGTCCAATAAGGTCCTGGCTACTCTCATCTTTGTCGCTTGTGAGTGGTTGAGGATCATACTTTCAAACGAAAGTTTAAAGAGGCCGCGTATATCATGATAAACCGGGAAAAGGTCTTCAGCCATGCCAGTATATAAATCAAACCACTTTGGAAGAAGATCATTTCTCAAAACACCTCATTGAAGATTGTAACCAGGTAACCACCAATTGAAGAACCGCCACAGTCCATTGCACAGGAGACAACAACCAATCATGGATCACCAGATACACTTGAACACCCAACCACGCTTTACTACCCTCATAACACTAGATATAAGACTCGGAATATTAGGAATTAGTTAGTATCAGTTCACCTGATGACAGCAGCAGATATCAGCTATCGAAACATTGTGACAATTTGTGTTTTTATTAATTAATAAAGATAATGGAAGTCCAAAAGTCAATTTTATTTAATAACGAGACATTATCTTATAAATTCAAAGTTATAGTACATATAGATATGTTCACACTATTTTCTACAAAAAAAAAAAAAAAATGTGTCGATGGTAGAGAAACGTAACATTTTGACTAACCATGTTCGACGTATAAAAATCAGAACTTTAAAATTAATTTTCTTTTTATTTACATACTTTCGAAATTAATATATCTTTATTTTTACGTATGCTATACCTAATGTTAAAATAAACATTGAAAAACTAGCAAAAGTTTTGAATGAAACTAATAAATTACTCTTTTCTTCGCAGATATTTATTAGACACAGCAATACAAATTTTTCCTTGTCTGCTAGAAGAGGATCCAAAATCCAAAGAAACAAGATAACTGCAAAAATTGGAGCAATAGCCAGTGAACATAACCTTTTTTTTAATACATACTTTATTTTATAAATAAATTAAATGAATATATTGTAAAACTCAAAGAAATATTATTATTTAAAATAATACGTTTATTAAACGATTAATAATTAGGATAAATATTAAAAAGATAACAAAAATAACTAATACTATGGTTAAATAATTATAAACACTAATTTAAGACTAAGAATATTATTAAATGCTTAAACACTAAAATGATTTATTTAAACAATATTTATATCACTATATTTATTTATATAACTACATTTATTTATATAATTACATTTATTTATGTTCAAAACTCGTAGACTGTTTATTTATATCACCCACTGTTCATTGCTCGTTGCTTCTATATATCAGACTATTTACGCTGGCTTCTCTGACGTGCTCATATACGCGGCGTCATTTCTCTCGAATCTTCTCCATCTTTCCATCGAATACAAAGGATCGCACCACCGGATGTAATTAAACCAGTCGGAACGCGTATGGGTTATTCCGCCGCCGGAGAGGATTACGTCATCACTCGGGAATATTCTACCAGAAGTGGCGCTCGAATACACTTAAGTCAGGGGCGCACGTCACAATATCATCATGGTATATTACCCTTTGCTGGATGTGTATTGTATGTATATTTTGTTTAATTAAGAAATAAATTTATTATTGTATATAATTTATAATTTTTCCTGAATCCTAGGTACTTTTCAAGGAATTTGCAATTCTTTATGTACGGGTTCATATAAGTTGCTATAAAATATTTTTAACAACCATACAGTCATTTACAGGTAACTTGTTATACGGAAATTCCAAATCACTTTGAAGCATTTCTGTAAAACACTGTACGCATGAAGGATCACTATGTGTCTACCTGGGAGTGAGGCCGGTTTTCCTACCCTAAACAGAGTTTGATGCATCTACCAAAAAAGGAAGGATTGTTCAACCTTGGGATTATAGTTTCAACCCAAAAAGGTAGTTGCAGCTACGACAAAAGTTTACAGTGTAGGTACTACAATTTAAAAAAATTCTAGCTCTACTTGGCTCGATCTATATTCTGATACGTCATTCTTCATTAACTTTGAAGACAAGGACACATCTCCGGAAATTTCTCCTTCACGCTAATGGGAAATCATCCGCAAAACAATGAAAGTCGTAGATAAAAAATTACAAAAAATATTAGTTTTATAAATCTTGCAATCTATGCTACAACATGAATTTATTTGTTAACAAATGAACCCCTAACCCCAAAATAAATCCGTATCCGTGTCGGTATTTATAAATTCAGTAATATCAGTAATTAATTAATTATCGTTGGTTAGAAAATACACCCGAAAATATAGACCGGCGAGAAGTAATAAACGAAGAAAGAAATTATAAAAAATTGATGGACCCTATGTAATAGGACGCTCTAACCAACTGCAACTGAGCTACGAGTTGCCATCGAAGTCAATGAATATTTCAGTCTTTTTACAAATCTTAACGAGTACACACTCTACTAAATGGAGAGATGAATACTAAGCACGAACAATGCGCATATATATATATATATATATATATATATATATATATATATATATATATATATATATAAATAAATTAATGTGAACTTATTAGCCATCACACATACGTAGATTATAATAATAGTACGAATGAAATAAAAATACAAATTTGGTTCGTGATCGGTACGTTCTCTCGTTGAAAAGGGTATAGACATATTTTTATGTGCTGTAAAAGATTTTTCCGTCGATCTTAATGTATAGAAAATCATTCATTAATGACCCCTATTAATGCATGATTTTTTATTAATAAACGATTTATTGGGTGCGTTCACCACATGAAACACAGCATATATTGCTAACGCTAAGTTGTAGCAAAAAGGTAGACAGAATTAAAAATTATGCTTTTGACACTTACTAGCTAGGTATATATTCACGTAGCATACCTTTAAAATGAATTCGAAAGAATAAAATTCCTCAAATAACATAAAAAACCGCTTGTGTCATCTAGGATTAAGTTAACTGAACGCACCCACTGAAAACAATTGATGACAAAACTTATTGATTTTCTGACGTAAAATTTGACGTTCGGTCAATCATTACTAACCTAAAAAAAATTTTCATGGAGTAAAATTAGATTTTCCATTTAAGTAAGATACGGTCAACGAAAAAATATTGTAACTAACACGTGTGTTAATTGGCGATTAATGATCTCAACAATTAACGCGTGAGCTTAGCGAACGCGTTAAAATGTCTCGATCATTAATCGCCCTCATTAACACACTTGATAGTTAAATAACTATTTCCGTCGGCCGTTTATTAATAGGCTATCTTAATGTATAGAACATCATTCATTAATGACCCCTATTAATGCATGATTTTTTTATTAATAAACGATTTATTGGGTGCGTTCACCACATGGAACACAGCATGTATTGCTAACGCTAAGTTGTAGCAAAAAGGTAGACAGAATTAAAAGTCATGCTTTTGACACTTACTAGCTAGGTATATTCACGTAGCATACCTTTAAAATGAATTTGAAAGAATAAAATTCCTCAAATAACATAAAAAACCGCTTGCGTTGTCTAGCATTAAGTACACTGAACGCACCCACTGAAAACAATTGATGACAAAACTTATTGATTTTCTGACGTAAAATTTCACGTTCGGTCAACCATTACTAACCTAAAAAAAATTGTCATGGAATAAAATTAGATTTTCCATTTAAGTAAGATACGGTCAACGAAAAAATATTGTAACTAACACGTGTGTTAATTGGCGATTAATGATTTCAACAATTAACGCGTGAGCGTAGCGAACGCGTTAAAATGTCTCGATCATTAATCGCCCTCATTAACACACTTGATAGTTAAATAACTATTATGTTACTCAAATTATTAACGAACTCCACTAGTTACGAACAAAATCATTTTTATACATATCCAGATACGTTATAGAATATTTAAAAAAATATATTACAACTTAACGAATACCTAACAATAAAGACTTCCTAGCCCTATTGATCGCTTTCAGTTTAGATGAAGTTTATAAAAAGAATAAAAAAAATTGTAGAGGGTCCCATTAGTGAAAAAATATCCAAGAAACTCATTTGAAACGTCGAAATCACATCGAAAATGTCGTTTTCAAAATTTAAATTCTTTTTTATTACTTTTAAAGTTGATACATTTTTATGTAACCGATTTCACTGAGCTATTGAACTTTTAAAACCTGTACCTAATTCCGTTTTCACTTGCAAAACTTTATAATCTTTCACAAAATTTAATTGAACCTAAAGTACTTTTTATTTGGAAATCCATGTTTATTTTACATCACTTCACAAAGACGTCTGGGCATATCAATAAGGTTTTCATGTGTATATATTGAAAACCATATGTATTGAATGAAATATATTTATGATCGCGCATTTTGTTTTGAAAAAGTGACTAAAAGCCCATGATAAATCTATATATTCGCGAGCATATAAGTGCTGTGTTCTGGTTATTATTCAGAATCCGTGTAAATTGATTCATCGCGTGTTTTAAGCTGTCAGGAAGGTTTTCGCTCGTGTCAGTTTGCTGTCAAGCCTGTCACTGGCAATCGCGTCGAACGCTAGACCGGAATGTAAAATGTCTCTGGCAACCATATCCTAGACAGGAGAAAGCGAAACGGCTTAAAATCAACCGTGACAAAATTCAGGAATGAGAAAGAAAGGTTTTAGCACCAAAATTCATGTAAAAGTGTGGTTAATAAATTACGAAACATTTGTAGTCTATCGTTATTTGCACGTTGCAATTCTATATTTTAATTTATCGGATTTAACACAAAACGTGGTCCATAAGCGTTCAACATGGGAAAACAATTTTATTCACAATCATTAAGTAATATATCGATTCCTAACCTTTTATAGGTTGGGAAATACGTCATTCCTGACTGCAATGATAATCTCGTAGTTGCGAAATAACAAACTTCACTTCCACCCCATGAGTTGCAAATATTTATGTAGGGCTTGCCCTAGCAACATTGCCAAAGATCCCTAAAATAAAGGAGGCCAAACAAATTTTAATAAAGCTGTCAAAAATATTAATAAAAATAAAGGTTATAACCACCCCGGTGCAACTTATATTGGGAAACTGGCAGCAAACAGTAGGCAATGAGAGTAGTGTACTCAATGTAACAGAGATGTCACTAGAAGGTTTATGTCGCTGCTAGAGTTTGAAACAACTCAATGATTTATTCTGAAAATTATTGATTTAAGAAGAGAATGATTGTGAATAAAATAGTATACATACCTCGGTGGGAGTTTCGCCTCTCGTTAATATACATAAGCCCTCAGCTTTAATGAAACATATCCCACCTCGGATGTAACATACTATTTCCTTGCGCAAAACTGGTCTGTTAATTTTAGACTATAATGCATAAAATAAATGTAGAGAATTAATGTCTGCATCCAATTCAAAAATTTCATTTTATATTGTACGTTTTTTAACTGCGGAAAATTTAAAATTTTATAGAACTTACTTTTTTATAATATTAATCGCGGAATTGAAACAAAAGCACAATGTAACATTGTAATAACGTTTTACCTTAGAAATTATAAAATATAATATATACCGCAAAATACGACTATATACTTCATAATTTGTAACTTTTCTTCGTGTGAATAATTCTCGATTTTCAATAATGATGACTATAACATAGCATGTCTGATAAATAAAACGAAATACGAAATGAAATTTTTCTACAATCAACATTTCGATTACAAATGATTTGTATTATACGTAAATGTCTCATTACCAACACTGTTACGTAATAAGAAAAAATCTGTTGTGGCCAGCACAATACCTTCAGTCAATCCTGTGTGTTATATATAAATTACATACCAAAATTTTCTTGCAAAAGGTTCTAAATTTCCAGTAAAATTATTTCATACACAAACTATGTAAATTGCACTCGACACTGACATTTTCTTCTTCTTCTTGTTCTTTAGCTTTTCCCATTCCTTAGGGGTCGCTATTTTTTATTTTCTTCTTCCACTCATTTCTGTTTTGCGTGTCGTTCTCATTCAGTCCTTTTCTCTCAAGTCTTCCGTAATACAGTCCTTCCGTCTTATCTTTGGTCTTCTTCTGTTTCTTCAACCTTCTATTACTAAGGTATTCATTGTTCTTCCAATATATTCTTAATTTCTCCTTAGGACATGTTCAAACCAATGTAATCGTCTCTCTTGTATCTTTCTAGAAACTTGTAACACTAGAGTTATTTCCTTACCGTATCTTTCCGTGTCTTCTCCAACATCTACTTCAACATCCTCATCTCTGCCACATTTATTTCCTTTTTATTGATACTGACATCTATCAATTTGAATTATCTGAATATATTAGCAGTTTCCATAGTTAGCATAGCTAGCTAATTTTTGAAATTTAATATCTTTATCAAATCGTATAGACAATAATATAATTATTCTTTAAGTTATAATAACTTTAAATGTCAATAAATCATATTTGTTAAATCTTCAAATGAGGGTACTTCCGGTTGACCATTTATAACCAAAATCTAATCACTTGTTCTTCTGGATATAAACTTGAGGAATACGAAAAAATTATAATTTTTGGAATCGTGGTATTGAAGTTATGCGATCCGAAACTTTCGTCACACACACACACACACACACACACACACACACACACACACACACACATACATACATACATACATACATACATACATACATACATACATACATACATACATATCTACATATCGTAAAAATGGTAAAATCGTATTATAGGGATCCTAAAACATGCTTATTCACTAAAAAACTCATCATTGAATTTTTTGACCAAAGATACCTTCCTTACCTAAAGGTGACGGAAGGTAAAAATAACTGATACGTAGTGAGAATATCTATTTATCACTAGAATTGTGTTGGTGACATTGCCTGTTAAAACAATTAACGTTTAACGAACAAATAACAAAAGGCCGGTATTATAATAGTTCAATTAAATTTGGTTCCGTAATAAACTTAATAACTAATGCAATACGAATTTTTGACATGAATAAATGTCATAAAAACCTGGAAATCGATTCGAATTTGTTTTTTTATTAAATTTACTGTGGAACTAAATTTAATTGGACATTTATAACACTAATAAAATTTCCTGTATTGGTGTAATCCTAGAAAAAGTATAGTACATCACTCTAGTTATAAGGCAATAACGTACTCGTTAATTACACATACTATTATGTTTGCCTCTTAACTCAAATCCATTCTTGATCATACAAAAAAAAAACTTATTTATTATATTATATAGTTATTATTTCAATGACAATTCTAATTCAATTATTAATTTATTTACGGACAAAAAGGTTAAAATAAACAAATGAAAGAAAAATATATCAAATTTTCTATAACAATTTGTTGCTGTCTAAAGATCTTATTTGTGAAAAAATGCTTTTACAAGGTCTCTATTCCTGAAAGCCCATTTTTCACTGTTTGAAAGCTGGCTGTTTCCAAACTTTTAAACGCTCCCTGTTTAAAATTTCAAACTAGGCTTGCGCAATAAATCATCCTCGGATCATCCCTACAAACAAATAATTTCTGTATTCTGTTCACATCAGCATTCTGCATATTTGTTTGTATCAGTTTTGAATGCCAGAAACAAAATGAGGCCCACTGATATTAGAGGGATTTTGTAAGCAACATGAGCAACGTTTTACGTTAATTATGTTTAATTATCACTGTCGAGGGCCCAACTCAGAAAGATTGATCGGCCCCAATCCATTCTCACCAAATGAGAATTTGTTGCTCACAAAATGAACTCCGAGAGAAGAGCTGACCGCGACAGAGGGAACTATTTCAAACTGACTAAGAGAAGAGCAACAGGAAAACTTTATGATAAATTATTGTTTATCACCAGGGGTGACCTGATTAGCTCGCTCGCATGCTAAAAAATAGGTGGGGGGATTCCCACAGTCGGCAATTGCGAGGGTCACGCTAGAATTATGAAGAATAAGTCACGTGACTCATATTTTTTTAAATATATTCGAAATAGTTTTCTTCAACAGTAATATACCTCATCATTATTTCCTTTCATTTCGTTAAAAGCTCCTAAACAATCTTCTTTTGGAATGCTTTCAAAATAATTATGAATTGCATTATTGCAGCATCAATCGCTTCTTCAGACGAGAACCTTCTATTCCGTAACTCTAAAAGATAGCTGTTCGATACGCCAGTGGAATGTATAACAAACAAACAAGGGCTACTCGTTAAACTCCACTACACTTTAATTTAAATGGGAATTATCGTATAGGGATGAAATAATAAGGATTAAATCACTTATAGACTCAATTAAACACACATATAATTACTAAATAAATATTGGTAAATCACAATATTTCACATCAACTCGTGACCAACTCTTCCGCCCCGCGTTCGTATTCGTACTAACTATAAAAGTTTAGATCTCAACGGCGTTGAGACGTGCGCTATCAAGACTGTAGCTCAGGCCAAGCTTAAAAGGCGCGAACAATAGCAAAAAGTCACACATTGTCAGGTTTTCTATTACTTTTGTATTATTTGTCACACATTGTCAGGTTTTCTATTACTTTTGTATTATTTTATGCCGAATTCAAATTTTGAAGAACTATACCAAAATTCAGTTACAAAAATATTAGATAAGAGCAAATTAATATGCGGGTCACTTTAGAATAATATTGAGAATAAGAAAATCAAACACATAGGCCGTGGAAAACAAAATTCACACAATAATTTTAACATAGTAAAAATAATTAGGCAGAAGACGCACGTTATCAAACTGAAAAAAATCTGATGTGACCAACACAATACCTCCCACCATTTACCTATGTATATAATTTTTATATTACTTTATAAATTTATCCATACAATATATAGAAAAAGTATTAAAGCAAACTTGTAGAAAATGGAATAATCTTTAATTTTTATAATAACAAATTGAGAAAAAAATACATTTAAAGGTATTTTTTGAAAAAAAACTATCTTGAGCTTCAAGTAAACTGCCATTTCCGGTTATCCGATTGTCACCAAAATCTAATCAGTTCTTTCCATATTAGAATAAGGTAGAAATACATGGTTTCAAAACTTTCTGAATGATAGTATTTGAGTTAGAGCGTAAAGAGGATCCACACACACACATACATACATACATACATACATACATACATACATACATACATACATACATACATACATACATATATATACATACATACATACATACACACACAGACATCATCGTAAAAATGTTAAAAATGGATTCTAGGGACCTTAAAACGTGATCATTTACCAAAATCTCGATATGCGATTTTTTTTCCCTTACCAAGGGTAGCGGGAGGTAAAAAACCTTATAAAATGAAATTTAACTTGTTGAAATTATTGGGCGTTATTTATTTTCTAAAAAAAGAAGAAAATAAAATACTAGTAATAAGTAACGTATAAATTACTCCTAAGTCAATCGTTATTCCTTTTACGGAATATAAAATTATTTGAAATAATTTTAGTTGATTTTCGTAACATACCGTTGGCACTACTGAGAATGGCCATATTATGTCAAATAATTTTATATTTCGTAAAAGCAATAAGGATTGTCATAGAAATAATTGTAAATTCATTAAAATGTACGTTTATTAATACTAGTATTTTTTTTCTATTTTGCCTTCCGTCACCTATAAGGTATTGTCTTTGGTCAAAAAATTCATTGATGAGTTTTTAGTGAATAAGCACGTTTTAGGGTCCATATAATACGATTTTACAATTTTTATGACGATGTCTCTATGTGTTTCGGTGTGTGTGTGTGTGTGTTTTTTTTTTTTTTTTTTTTTTAATAAATCTTTATTTCAGCATGCTCCATTTACAAAATATTACATGCTTTAAATGCACAATTATTTAACAAACTTGATACTAATTAACACATTTTCTAATACATATCTTAATTATAACTTACATAAATAAATAAATAAATAAATATATTAATTTCATTAATCAACTAAACTATCAAAATTTATAGAATTAACATATTTCATAAAAAAGTTTAAGTAGTTCTCAACAAGATCAGCATTTGAGCAGGGCCAACTTCCATTTCTTCTTAAAATTGAATTTTTCAGAACCTCGCGTTCACTTCTTAACATGACGCACTCGAAGATTAAATGGTTAACAGTTTGATTGTTATTACCGCACTTACACTCTGCATTGTCTGTTATTTTATATTTGTAGAGATAGCTTTTAATTTTTCCATGTCCGCTTAGCAAAGTAGTTAAATTTGGAGAGTATGGTAACTTTATTTTAAGTCTATTGTTCAAATTTGGGAAAAACATTTTAGTTATATTACCTTTTACGCTTTCAATCCATTCGCGGTGCCATACACTTTCACTTTCAATTTTTTCTTCTCTCGCCAACATTCTCTTCATTGCCATACAGTCTTCTATATTGGTTTCACTTCTTCCTGCATATTCTTTTGTTTTTTCATAAATTTTGAAAATTTCTTCTAATTTAATTAAAATTGGAGTGTTACCTGTTAGAACACAAGACGCATCATAAGAAATAGTTCTATACCCCTTTAAAATTTTAATGTTCATTAACCGTTGAACTCTCTTAATTAATCTTTTGTTTGTTTCTTTTTGTAAAGCAGATTTCCAAACTGGCAGACCATAAGATAAAATTGGAATAATGGCCCCTTTGTATATAGTATTAAGAGCTTCTTGTCGAAGACCCCACGAAACTTTAGCCGACTTTGATAAAATATGTATTAATTTGCAGCATTTTTCTGTCACATATTTTATATGTTCGTCAAAGCAGAATTTGTTGTTAATAATGATACCTAAATACTTTATTGTTGTCGTTTGCTGCAAAACTTTAAAATTTAGATAGATATTAATTTTCTCTTGTATTAAAGATCTTTTCCTTGTCACCAGCATAACTTGAGATTTATTTTCATTAAATTTAATTTTATTGTTTATTGCCCCTTTCATAATCTTTCCCATTTCAATATTTACTAAATTTTCTACCTCTAATATCGACTTTCCTTTAGTGAGAAGTATGAAGTCATCCGCAAATGCTATGGCTGTTGAGTTTTTTGAAAAATCTAAGTTTAATAAAGAATTGTATTGTATATTCCAAAATCCTGGACCACTGCACGAACCTTGGGGGCATCCTCTATTTACTGATTTTATAATTTTGATTCCATTAACTTCTATATCTGTGGATCTTTCACTGAAATAATTTTGTGTTAGACAGTATAAATTTTTTGGGCAATTGAAATCTTTTAATGCTTTCATTATTGCTGGCCACCATGCTGCGTTGAAAGCTCCTTTAACATCCAAACTGACTAGTACTACAATTTTCTTTTCCAAAAGACTTTCGTTAACAAAGTTTTTAATTTTCATTATGGCGTCGGTAGTTCCTCTATGCTTAATAAATCCAAATTGGTTTTTGTTTAGAAAGTTATGTGTGTCCAAATATTTCGTAATTCTGTTTATTAGTAATTTTTCTAAGACCTTTCCTCCAGTATTTATTAAACTTATTGGGCGAAATTTTCCTACATCGTCCGAATTTTCTCTACCAGGTTTAATAATAGGTATAATTGTTGCAGTTTTCCACTCTTTCGGGATGTATCCTCTTTGTAAGCATTGGTTGTAAATTTCAGTGAAGAACAGTCTAAATATTTTAAAAACACTTAATAAAATTCCGCTTGAGATACCATCTTTTCCCGGAGATTTCTTTGGATTCATTTTGACTAAAATTTCTTCAATCTCTTCTTCCAAAATTTGATGATCGTTTACTGAGTCTGGTGGTGTTTTAATATCTTCTCTGACGTTCTTGTGGTATTCATTATCATCAAACTCACTGTCTTCAGGAATAAACTCTTGCAGCATTCTGTTTAGTGTACTTGTCGTGTCTGCTGTATATTCCCCGCATTCTTTTTTAATCGTTGAAAGAGTTAAATTTTGATTAATCTTACCAGAGGCCAATTTATATACTATATTCCATCGATTACTTTTGCTGGATATATTGCAGTATTCTTTCCAAGATTTAAATTTTTCTACTTCTATTTTCTTAGTATATTTAACTTTTTCTTCAAGATAAATTTTCCTTCTTTCTTCTCTTAGACTAACATTGTTTCTTGTTCTCTGGTAGCGTCTTCTTAAAGCATTAATCCTTTTCCTCATTATTGTTAATTCATCTGACCACCATGGAACTGTTCTCCCCTTCTTTTCTACTGTGCCTACCTTTGAAATTTTGAAAGATTTGCAACAACCTGAGATTAGAGCTTTGCTATATTCTTTTATAAAGAGTTCGAAATTTGTCTCTTCTCTTACTTTAACTGCTAAAATTTGATCTATTTCTGCTAGTTCTCTATCTTCCTGGGAAATATTTGCCATCTTCACAAATTCTTGTGTTATATTTGTACCAAAATCTTCCAAATTTTCAGGTTTCACTATAAATTTAAGCCGACTATGATTAATATAAACTCTGTCTTGTTTCGTTATCTTTAATTTGTAAAACAAATATCGGTGATCTGAATAGCTTTCTTCTTCCATTATTTTCCAATTTATTAACTCTTTTGTTAAATGATGACTTATTAACGTCAGATCTATATTACTTGTACCTCTTCCGTTATCAAATGTAAAGAGATCACTGTCTTCGTTCATTAGGTAAATTTCTTGTATAGTCAAAAAATCATTCAGATCCCGTCCTCTTGTATTTGTCAGTCTGTCGTGCCATACTGTTGATCTTGAGTTACTATCAACTGCAATTAAAAATGCTTTATTGTTTGTAAAGTCTTTTGCGTTTGATAAATGTTGCAGGTTGACATTGATGTCTTGATGATAGTCAAAATATGCCGAAATAATATAAATTTGTAAACTTTTGTATGTAATTTCTATAACTACCATATCCTCATTTGAGACTTGGTTTATGATAATAACATTCATCAATTTGTTCCTAACCAAAATAGCCGCTCTTTTATGTCCAGTGCCATAAGCATATAATCTTATAAAGTTTGGTATGCCCCTAATTTTGTTACTTGTCTCATATGGTTCTTGTATTAAGGCTAAGTCTATGTTTAAATCTTCCATATTTTGAATTAGATTTTGGGTAGCTATCTTGGAGTGCTGTAAGTTAATTTGGATGATTTTTAATGATTCTGTACGTAAATCTTTACTTACCAAAATATCTGTTAAACTATTAATATTGTTTTTTGATTGATAATTAATAATTAATATTTTTAATTACTTTTTTTAAAGCGTTTATATAGCATGCACAACTTTTATCAAGGGCCGAATGATTTACGTTTAATTTATCTCCTTTACTGTATTTATTCCAATTTAAGCAATTTATACATGTAAAACTATCTTTTTCTATCTTACAATCTTTAATTTTGTGATCTCCAGTAAAATTTGGGCATGTAAGTTTACCTTTGCAATATTCTGCCTTATGGTTAAACTTACTGCAATTAAAACACCTGTTTACAGTAATGTAATCTTCAACTTTACAAATTCTCCAACCGATTTTTAATTTAGTCTCTTTTAATTTCTTTCGAATATCAGGTTTAATTTCAATAACCAAGTTTGTTTGTTTCTTAAAATTTTTAAATACAAATTTTGGGTTTATATCACCTTCTTTTAATTTTAATTCTGAATTTTGTGACATGATTTTAATTTTAATTCTGAATTTTGTGACATGATTGTTTCTTCTGCGTTATTTATATTAACTTCTTCAGACACATTATAAATTATTAGTCTTGGATCCCTTAATGACTTAACATTTGCTTCCAAGCCACTACAAGTCTCATTAATATTTTTTCTTATTATTTCAGAATCATTCTCATTTGTAGATTCTACAATTATTTTGCCATTCCTCAAACTTTTCAATGATTTAATGCCCACTTTTAATTTAGTAGGATTAATTTTCCGTTTTAATTCTTCAATAATAACTTCTGCAGGTTCATTTAATTTTGACGAAACTATAGTACAAAATTTCATACTCCTATCTTCTTTTTCTTTTGGTTTAACCATATCACTGTATAACGGTTTTTCTGATTGAGAACTTTGTACGACAGATAAAGTCGGCTGCACATTTCTAATGTTCCCGTCAATCAAATCACGTTTTAATTTGTCAATTTCATTTTCTTTTTCTAATAAATCACATTTTATTTTGTTAAATGCATTTCTCAGCAAGGAAACTGAAAGTAGAATGTCTTGCCTGTAAACGTTTTTTAAATTTCCACTTTTTTCCGTTACATTTAATAACTTTTCAATTGCATTTTCAAACAACACGTCAACATCGTTCGCCATCTTGATTATGTGTGTGTGTGTGTGTGTGTGTGTATTTGTGTGTGTGTGTGTGTGTGTGTGTGTGTGTGTGTGTGTGTGTGTGTGTGTGTGTGTGTGTGTGTGTGTGTGTGTGTGTGTGTGTGTGTGTGTGTGTGTGTGTGTGTGTGTGTGTGTGTGTGTGTGTGTGTGTGTGTGTGTGTGTGTGTGTGTGTGTGTGTGTGTGTGTGTGTGTGTGTGTGTGTGTGTGTGTGTGTGTGTGTGTGTGTGTGTGTGTGTGTGTGTGTGTGTGTGTGTGTGTGTGTGTGTGTGTGTGTGTGTGTGTGTGTGTGTGTGTGTGTGTGTGTGTGTGTGTGTGTGTGTGTGTGTGTGTGTGTGTGTGTGTGTGTGTGTGTGTGTGTGTGTGTGTGTGTGTGTGTGTGTGTGTGTGTGTGTGTGTGTGTGTGTGTGTGTGTGTGTGTGTGTGTGTGTGTGTGTGTGTGTGTGTGTGTGTGTGTGTGTGTGTGTGTGTGTGTGTGTGTGTGTGTGTGTGTGTGTGTGTGTGTGTGTGTGTGTGTGTGTGTGTGTGTGTGTGTGTGTGTGTGTGTGTGTGTGTGTGTGTGTGTGTGTGTGTGTGTGTGTGTGTGTGTGTGTGTGTGTGTGTGTGTGTGTGTGTGTGTGTGTGTGTGTGTGTGTGTGTGTGTGTGTGTGTGTGTGTGTGTGTGTGTGTGTGTGTGTGTGTGTGTGTGTGTGTGTGTGTGTGTGTGTGTGTGTGTGTGTGTGTGTGTGTGTGTGTGTGTGTGTGTGTGTGTGTGTGTGTGTGTGTGTGTGTGTGTGTGTGTGTGTGTGTGTGTGTGTGTGTGTGTGTGTGTGTGTGTGTGTGTGTGTGTGTGTGTGTGTGTGTGTGTGTGTGTGTGTGTGTGTGTGTGTGTGTGTGTGTGTGTGTGTGTGTGTGTGTGTGTGTGTGTGTGTGTGTGTGTGTGTGTGTGTGTGTGTGTGTGTGTGTGTGTGTGTGTGTGTGTGTGTGTGTGTGTGTGTGTGTGTGTGTGTGTGTGTGTGTGTGTGTGTGTGTGTGTGTGTGTGTGTGTGTGTGTGTGTGTGTGTGTGTGTGTGTGTGTGTGTGTGTGTGTGTGTGTGTGTGTGTGTGTGTGTGTGTGTGTGTGTGTGTGTGTGTGTGTGTGTGTGTGTGTGTGTGTGTGTGTGTGTGTGTGTGTGTGTGTGTGTGTGTGTGTGTGTGTGTGTGTGTGTGTGTGTGTGTGTGTGTGTGTGTGTGACCGCAGTTTCGGCCACGATATCTCCAATACTAGAATTCTAAAAATTACAATTCTTGCTTATTCCTCTTTTTTACAACCATATACTTGATTAGATTTTGGTTATAATTGGTCAACCGCAAGTACCCTCATATGAAAATTGTCACAGTTTTACTTGAAAAAACTAAGTTAAATATTATTATAACATAAAGAATATATTATTCACCATACGATTTGATTGCATTTTATACTTCATATTCAACAATATAGAATTAAATAATTATAGATATTAAACTTCATAAATCAGCCAGCTATGCTAACTTTGGAAACTGCTAATATATTCACATAATTCAAATTGACAGATATCAGTATCAATGAAAAATAAATTAATGTGGCGGAGATAAGGATGTTGAGATAGATGTCAGGGAAGACACGGAAAGATACGGTAATGAATGAAAGAATAAGGGAAATAATTGTAGTGTTAGAAGTTGTTAGAAAGATATAACAAAGACGATTACATTGGTTTGAACATGTCATGAGGAGAGATGAAGAATATATTGGAAGAAGAATGAATAGCTTAGTAAAAGAATGTTGAAGAAGCACAAAAAGACCATATATAAGATGAAGGACTGTATTGCGGAAGACTTGAGAGAAAAGGAACCGAATGAGCACGACACGCGAAACAAAAATGAGTGGAAGAAGAAAATAAAAAATAGCGATCCTTAACGAATGGGAAAAACTAAAGAAGATGAAGATGAATAGGTTTTGGTAACAATTGGATAACCGGAAGTAGTAGTATCTTAAAAAAAATCTATCCGATACATTTAAAAATTTCGAACACTTGGAATGGTAGGAAAAAATTTGCTCTGCCTAATCATTTTTAATATGTTTATCTATCATTTGACATTAGGTTGCGAAAGTTAAGTTAATTAGAACTTAGTTAATCCATGTTTAAAGTATCGTTTGTCAGTGAAAATATGAAATTAACTACAAAGCATTTCCTCCAATTTTTGTTAAAAAATATAAAAAAAATACTGGGTAGAAGCAGACCTGTGCAGTAATTAATTACTTTTGGTAATTAATTATTAATTAAATTACTTTTTCCCAAAATGTAATTTGTCATTAATTACTTTGTAAAAAAAAGCAATTGTATTCAATTACTTTTGAAAATTTGAAAAAGAATTGAAAAAGTAATTGGTTTTTCAAATATTAATTACTATTTTTAACCACGAAATGAAGAAATCCCCGGGCGACGCGCGTAGCCTAGATTATCTGCGTTCTGCTTGTAACGACAGGTTACAGATGCAACTTGTCATGCCCGTTGGGACATACGACGTACTTTGAACTTTTACTTAAGTTGTAATTTATTATTCTTTCTGAGTCCTATTAGTGTTAACATACTTTTCAAGGAATTTGTAATGTCCTCATGTAGGGTTTCATAAAAATCACTATAAAGCATTTTTAACAACCTTATCGACATATACATACGTAACTTATGTTACGGAAATTCCAAATCATTTTAAAGCAATTGCATCCTCCTATATGAAGGGTCACTTTCGTGTCTACCTGGGAGTGAGTCACGTTTTCCTATCATGAACAAAGATTGGTCTATCGACCATCGACCTTTTAAAAAGGAAGAATTGTTCAACCTTGAGATTGCATATAGTTTCAACTTTCAACCTAAAAAGGTAGCTGCGGCTACGTTAAAACGTTACAGTGTCGGCAATTCTTTATAAATTTGTTTTATTACTCTTATTATTTTTACCTCTCGCTAAGAGAGGTATTGGAATCATGCTAAAAATCGCATATCCAGATTTTAGTGAATAAGCACATTTTAAGGTCCTTAGAATCCGACAATAACATTTTTACGATGATGTCTGTGTGAGGTTGTTGGAGATATGATTTCTCAAATTCTATAAGACTAAAAACCTGTATAACCACGGACTCCTAACAGTAATGAGAAGAGTTGAATAGATTCTGGTAACAATTGGACAACCGGAAGTAGTAATATTTTAACAAAAATCTTCTAAATATATTTTTTTGAAAATTTATGTTATTACAAATATTAAAAAACAAAATTCTCTATCAGACACATTTAAAAAAAAATCTGTTGTGGCCAGCACAATACCTCTCGCCACTTCCTTTTTTTGGTCACATAAGTATAGGACGCGAACAGTCATGTTACATTGTTGGCCTTGACAAGCAGATGTGGGGGGCCCGTTTCAGAATGATAATTAGTAATTATGTACATAAATTTCAGAATTTTTCATTAAAAATTTCAAGATTTTCTAAATTCACGTAGTTAATTTGTCACTAGGAGTGTGGAATTTACTTGCCGAGGAAAATAAACTACATGGAATTGGAAAATCACTAAATTTAGAATGAAAAATTATGATATTTGACATCTATGTACATAATTACTAGCTATCATTCTGACACGGGCCCCCATATCTGCTTGTCAAGGCCAACAAAGTCACATGACTACTCGCGCCCTAATGTATTTAACATTTCTTATATACCTACACTCTACACCAAAAATTCGACTTACATCTATTCCATATATTTAGATGTTTTAAATTTAAATTCATTCTATGAAGAAATTTTGTCCTACTCTTCTAATTTTTCGAGATGTTTCCAATTCATTGTCGGAAGTAACAGTATTTCTGAAGGGTATATGTAATATACCTATAATATTAAATATTTAACTATTAATACATTAAGAAATAATATAATGTATGTACTTCCTAGAAAAAGTTTTCAGTAATGTCTCCGGATTTCTGACACTGACATTTATCTGTTACAAACAATTTAAATTTTCAACTATTTTCCATGGCATTCTTTCGGCTGTAAAATTTATTACAATAGATTATTTTATATATTATATTTCTTTTATCTCTATATCTATAGAATATATAATAAAATATTTAAATGTAACAGATAGAGAATTTAATTTTCTTTAATATTACCAAGAAAAAAAATTAAAAAATAATACTTAGAAGATTTTTTTTTAATAATCTTCTACTTCCGGTTGTTCAATTGTTACCAAAACCTTTTCAGATCTTCCCATGAATGTCCGATTGGGAAATGCGTAGTTAAACAAATTTAAAGTCTTATAGTTTTTGAGTAATCGTCCTTCCAACATCCCACATACACACACACATACACACACACACACATCCACACACACACACACACACACACACACACACACAGACATCATCGTAAAAATGTTAAAATCGGATTGTAGGGACCTTAAAACGTGCTAATTCAATAAAATCTGGATATGCGATTTTTAGCATGAATGCAATACCTCTCTTAGCGAGAGGTAAAAATTATTATACCTTCTATAGATTTAAAGATATAGATATATAATCTATAAAATAATCTGTTGTAGTAAATATCACAGCCTGCTCACAGCCCAAGCATCTCCATGGTAACTACTTGAGAAATTAAAATGTATGTAATTGAAAGATAAATGTCATGTCACTAATGTCAGTATCAAAAATTCAGAGATAGTATTGAAGGCTTTTTCTGGGACCGATATTTATTATTTCTTATTATAATATTAATTATATATTTAAAATTATAGGTATAATTTTCGTTAAAGTTATTGTAATTCTACTTAATTATATTTTTGAAAATAATTTGTCCAGCTTTGGGTAGAAGATTTTCGCCTCTAATTGTGTTGGATGCTATTTTTAGTGTAATTCATGATTGTTTTGAAAGGGGATTAGTTTGGAGCTTTTAAAAATTGGAAGAAAAGAATGGTAAAGTATATTATTGTTGTTACTTTGAACATATTTAAAATAAAATTCTGAAAAACATTAACCATTTGTATTATCATTAATTCTAAGGTGACCCTCCTATAATATAAACATCCCCATTTGAAAACATCCGAGTTATTTAAAGAGAATTATCTACACAAATAATCAGATTCCATTCTTTGATATTCTTTTCATCTGAACACAAATCAAAATATGAAACAAGCGCACAATACAAAAATCCTCTCTTTTTACAGCGAATGAATTAAGAAACGCGTGAGGGTGGAACAGGAAATTATCCCAGAGTTTCCAGGCTGCGGAATAGGTCTCCACTCCAAACCCTTGCGCGTTTTAAATTCCTGAACAGGGATAGGTTATCGGCTAACACCTAATCAACGAGGGTCACAATGACCCGGTCAACCGAAGGCTGGATAGGTTGAGTCAGCAATTTTTCAGACGGTAGCGATTCGTTAGATAGTTAGCGGAACCTATCTAAACATATTTCCTATAAGCAGATTACAGTACTGTAATAATATTAGCAATGGACCAAAAGTGGCAGCAGTTTGTTTAACCTATAAATGTGAACTTTATTCTCAGAATAATATAATTTATTTTTTCATAGTTCAATCGATATATCATTACTAACTGCTTATTACCCATTTCTCGCGGTTTGTCAATATGCCTTTTATTCGCAAATTACAGTTATAACTAACTACCGTTGAAGGCACTTATCAGGCTCGCATCACGGATTAATAAAGCTGTTATTATATGATATTTAAGTATATTAATAAAAACGTTATTTGTGTTATTTTTATGCTGGTACGCTTAAAAAATAATAAATAAATTAATATAATATCACGGCTTACTACCCATTTTGGAGTGTGCCAATTATCTTTAATTTTACATATTTCGGTAATAACAATATAGTATTTATACCCTTGAGTGCCTTTACCAGACATAATTTTATGGGCTATCAAAGTTGCCGTGGAAAAAAGAAACAACATCACAGGGAGTACTAAATCATAGGCCCCAGATATTATAATGTAAGATATTAAAATCATACAACTACCTGTTTGCTATAAGTTCGAAGATCATTTCAAAAGTATGCAGCCTAAACCAGAGATGGCAGTAATGGACAAAACATTATAGCGTACCTCATCCAAGTTATGACCATGGACCAAGATCGCCGCCATTAGCCTGCCAATGTCAAGCATACTGAGAATTCATATATAAAATATCTGATGTGGCCAGCACATTACCTTCCGTCAATCCTGTGTATTATGTACAAATTTCATACATAAATTTTCTTGCAAAAGATCCTTTATTCCCAGTAAAATTATTTCATAAACAAACTATGCAAATTGCACTTGACAGACATCTTCTTCTTCGTTAGCTTTTCCCATTCGTTAGGGGTCGCTATTTTTTATTATCTTCTTCCACTCATTTCTGTTTTGCGTATCATCCTCATTCAGTCCCTTTTCTATCAAAACTTCCGCAATACAGTTCTTCCATCTTATCTATGGTCATCCTCGGTTTCTTCTACCTTCTTCTACTAACCTATTCATTTTTCTTCCAATATATTCTTCATCTCTCCTCATGACATGTTCAAACCAATGTAATCGTCTCTCTTATATCTTTCTATAATCTTTTATCACTCGAGCTATTTCCCTTATCCTTTAATTCCTTACCTTATCTTTCCGTGTTTTCCCAACATCTATCTCAACATCCTCATCTCTGCCACATTTATTTTCGTTTCATTTATACTGACATCTGTCAATTTGAATTATCTGAATATAGTAGCAGTTTCCATGGTTAGTATAGCTGGCTGATTTATGAAATTTAATATCTTTATAATTCTTTAACTCTATATCTATTGAATATGAAGCATAAAATCCAATCGTATAGAGAATAATATATTCTTAAAAAATTATAATAACATTAACTGTTAATATATTTAACTGCTTTCTTTCAAGAAAAAGTGTTAAAAATTGCAAATGAGGATACTTCTGGTGGACCAATTATAACCAAAATCTAATCTCACTATCGAATTTTTTGACCAAAGATAATACCTTTCTTACCTATAGGTGACGGAAGATAAAAACAGAAAATCTGTAAAGGACAAACGTCCAACCGGGAACATATTGTAATCACGAAGTCGCTGCACGACTAAAAAGTATCACAAGTCCTACGCATATCGGATCCTCTGGGCTAAGTTCGATTTACACTGAGAAAGAATACATATGCAATAGAAAGATAGGTTCAACATTAGGAGAATAGATGCCTCTCTTGATATTCAAATATAGTAATAAAATATTTACTAGGATTACAGGATCCAACAGAACTCATTTCTGTCAAACATTAAATTCCACCCCTTCTTCATTCCAGTCAAAAGCACGGTTAATGTAGTTCTTGCCGTCCCTGAAAAGTAAGGGAAGTTATATTAATTATCGATGGAAGCCAACACGAAGCGAAATTTAGTGATTGGCTTCCGGTGGATCGCCAGTGTAGCGGTTAGGTTTTCTGATCCCTATTTATACGATTGAAAAAATATTTGTAATTTATTTCACAAAACAATTTTAAATAAGACGTTCAACAATAGTCATCGCAAAATTTTAGTTGCGTAATGCCAATTTTAAAAGTTTCTCCGATAGAAAACGAAGCGTGTTCGGCTGTCATCGTTTTCGGAAGGATGAAAAATTGAAGTTAGGCCTGTTGCATTGTTTGTGCCAAATAGGTTACTATATTTGTCTACATACATGAATGAATGAATGAATGTTGTGTAGTGCCCCAATATAGGAGATAGGAATCTCCTCTTCAGGGTGATGTGTGTATGTCAGTGTATTTGTTTGTTTCAGTGTAATGATGGTTGAGAATTAGATAGAGTCTTGTATTCTCGGTTATTGGCGCCTTCGAGCTTTCACTTAGTGAACAGAGATGGCTCTCTGCCCGAGTGATGAAGTAGCGCTCTACGGCAACTAACCGTGTTGGAAGTATAGTGTACCTACGACAGAGGGAAACTGGAGTGCCCGGAGAAAAACCCTCCTACCGAGTGATATTCATAGCATATAAAGTCTGAAACGATGAGGAATCGATCCGACGACCTTATATACATTATACCGGCCCCTAAAATATTAAGAAATTCTTAGTTTATTAAGTTCTATGCTTAAGAGAAAGTCGAGCAATGAAGAAAAAAAAAGAACGAATGAAACGCGTGAGTAAAAAGAGGAACGTCTTTCTCAGAGTAGAACTCACGCTGCTTCTCGCAGAACGAATGAAACGCTTGAGCAGAGAGGAAGAAGCATCTAGCCGGTATACCAACTTTTATCACCGAAGATACACGGTGTAGGTGCCGATGTGTACGTGCACATATATTGTAATATTGTAGGTATACATTTTGTTCATTTCATAGTGTTTCACACTTTGACACTTGTTGTGCGTGTTATTTCTGAAAAATACATTACCTTATTAGTGATTTCTGTGCGTTAGGTGACGTTATTGTTGTTATGTTTGATTAAATTGACTAAATATAACAAAGTAACACATCAAAATGATTATTAATTGCATGACAATTACAATCGTTCGTTTTCGTAATAAAAGTTGAGTATATGTGCTAGAGCTAGACGCTAGTCAGAGAGGAACGTCTCTCTCAGCATAGAGTTCAAGCTGTTTCTCGCAGAACAAATTGAATCGCTTAAGCAAAAAAAATAACATCTCTCACAACGTAGAGCTTATGATGCTACCAGAGCGAACGAAACTTAAAAGGAGAGATAGGCGAGTCTCTCTCAAATCCGAAACTCTTTTATATCTCGGAAAGAAAATGAAACGCCTGAGGATACAAAAATTATGCTCAGAGATGGCAGGGCGCGATGTTCGAATCGTAAGACCAGACCTTGGCACAACAAAGAGCGTTCAGGTTTAAAATACGAACATGGAACTAATTATTCCCAGGATTCCACCGTTCTTACAGGTCAAATTGATAAAAAATGCAATCACTGTTCCACTCTAAACTGGAAAGATGAATCGCTTTTGTTTAAATGAAGCGGTCAAACTCCAAGACATCATTAGGTGCGTTCAATGGAGCTAGCAAATGCTAAATAAGAATTTGCTATCTGCTAGAGCGTGCATTGAACGATCTGCTTGCTTTGTGACGATCGAACTGTCAGATGACTGTCAGTCAGTTAGGTTACGAAACTTGAAAACTTTCAAATATTGAATTTTTGCATAGAAGATAACACTGAAATATTGAATGCAGTGTCATAAACAATAAATAGAAAATAAACTCTCAATGGTATTAATTACATGCATAATTTAATTTTAGTAGGATATTCCACGCAAGTGAAATCAAGTACAAATATTTTGTTATTTTTACGTAATTCATTAATTTTCATTGAAAATATATTCAAATATTACAAATGATATTTGAATTTGTGCGCCATATGTTTATATGCAGCAAAACAAGCGAGAAATAGTCGCTTGTTTTGCTTACTAGCAAAACGAGCAAATGCTAAGTGAACGGCTTGTTCAGTACATTTTACTTCCGCTTTGCTCGATTTGCTAGCTTCATTGAGCGCACCTAATGATTCCCCAGAACCTGTCCGTTCTCCTCTTTCCAGGCATCATCCTAAGTCAAGTCAGTTTATTGCATCGATTGGAACCTACAATAGCGCTTTTCAAATGCTAAGCAAATAACTGAATGTGGTTTCATGCCTACATTTAAAATCCAAGGTCAAATATGCCATATGCCATGAAGTTTGTTACCTTTACAACCTAATCAGCTCAAATTTCTCCAGATTTATTTTATAGCCGATCATCAAGCACAAGTTTCTACACATTGCCAAATCATCCCCAATCTTGATTAGTATTATATCAAACTTACAGATTATGTTACCGGAACGAAGATAGACAGTAATGTTTGCACTGCTGCCAGTAAAACCCTAGACTTAATAATGAGAATATTCACTGTCCTTAAGTCATTATATTTTGCGTATATTTTGAGCAAACTTAAATATGCATGCCTAATCTGGCACCCATTCTATGAATATCAGTGTGCAGCGTTAGACTATACATCGTAGGTTTTTAAAATTTCTTTTTTTACCTCTCGCTAAGAGAGGTTTTGGATACATGCTAAAAATCGTATATCCAGATTTTAATGATTAAGCATGTTTTAAGGCCCCTACAATCCGATTTTAATATTTTTATGATGATGGCTGTGTGTGTGTGTGTGGATCTGGATGTGTGTGTATGTGTGTATGTGGGTCGGTTGGAAGGACGATTTCTCAAAAACTATAATACTTAATATCTGTTTAACTACATATTTTTCAATCGGACATTACTGGGAAGAGCTGAAAAGGTTTTGGTAATAATTGGACACCCGAAAGTAGCAGATTCTTAAAAAAAACTTCTAAATATTATTTTTTGATCATTTTTGTTCTTGCTAGTAAAAGAAGAGTAAATTATCTATCTGATACATATAAATATTTTGTTATATCTTTTATAGATTTAGAGATAAAGAAATATAAGTTATTTAATAATATGTTGTAATAAATCTTACAGCACAACTAATGTCATGGAAACCAATTGAAAAAAAAAATTAAAATGTTTGTAACTGACAGATGTCAGTGTCAAAAATCCAGAGACATTACTGAAGATTTTTTCTGGGAAGTAGGTACATATATTATATTATTTCTTAATTGTATTAATAGTTAAAAATTTAAAATTATAAGTATATTACATATACCCTTCAAAAATACTGTTAATCCCGACAATGAATTGGAAACATTTCGAAAAATTAGAAGAATAGGACAAAAATTCTTCATAGAATGAATTTAAAAATAAAAAATCCAAATAAAGGGTTTTCCAATAAGAGGTGTTATTTTGAATAGCCCGCTATTTCGGTAGATGTCGCTTTTGAAGCTGTCATTTTTTGACATTTGACAAGTAGAAACTACGCCATTAATAAAAATGGAACGATACACGCTTCAACAACGCATTGAAATTATTAAAATTCACTATAAAAATGGTGAAAATTTGGCAGAGACGGTTCGTAAAACTCGACAATTTTTGGGTCGTCGTGAAGCACCTTGTCGGACCGCAATACAGAAATTGGTGGAAAAATTCGAGCTGTTGGGACAAGTTAGTGATGTGAAGAATAAAACCCGTGCACGTCGCTCAAGAACAGCCGAGAATATTGCTGCTGTAGCCGAAAGTGTTGAAGAAAACCCAGGTTTGTCCATTCCTCGTCGTTCTTTGGAATTAGGCATTCCACAAACGTCATTACACCGTATTTTGCATAAAGATTTGGGTCTTAAGGCTTATAAAGTCCAGTTAACACAAGAACTCAAGCCGGCCGATCATCAACAACGTCGTGTCTTTGCTGATTGGGTCGTTGAAATGCATGAAAATGATCCGGAATTCCATCGAAAAATCATCTTGAGTGATGAGGCCCATTTCCACCTCGGTGGCTTCGTCAACAAACAAAATTGTCGCATCTGGGGCTCAGAAAACCCAAGAGTTATTGTTGAAAAGCCTCTCTACCCTCAACGTGTGACTGTTTGGTGCGGTTTATGGTCCGGCGGAGTCATTGGACCTTACTTTTTCGAAAATGAGGCTGGAGCAACAGTTACGGTGAATGGATTGCGCTATCGGGAGATGATTAACGATTTTTTATGGCCGGAATTGGATAGTATTGATCTGGACAACGTTTACTTTCAACAAGACGGCGCTACGTGCCACACAAGCAACGAAACCATTGATCTTTTACGGGAAAAGTTTCCGGACCGTGTTATCTCTCGAAGAGGTGATCACAATTGGCCACCGAGATCTTGTGATTTAACACCTTGCGACTTGTTTCTTTGGGGCCACGTGAAAGAGAAGGTCTACGCCAACTGCCCAGCGTCGACTCAAGACCTCAAAGATGGAATTCGTGAGGCTATCGAGGCCATAGGACAGCCACTTTGCGATTTGGTTATGGAAAATTTCATGAAAAGGATATTGTCCTGTCAGCGTGGTCGTGGTGGTCATTTGCCTGATGTTATTTTCCACTATTAACGGCATACCTTCCTCTTTATAATGAAATAAACATCCGATCATTTATATTAAAAAATGGCATTTTTCTTTGAATATCAAAATAACACCTCTTATTGGAAAACCCTTTATAATGAATAGATGTAAGTTGAATTTTTGGTGTAGAGTGTAGGTATATAAGAAATGTTAAATTGACAAGTAAATATGGGGGCCCGTGTTAGAATAATAGCTAGTAATTATGTACATAGATGTCAAATATCATAATTTTTCATTCTAAATTTAGTGATTTTCCAATTCCATGTGGTTTATTTTCCTCGACAAGTAAATTCCACACTCCTAGTGACAAATTAATTACGTAAATTTATCTGCTTGTCAAGGCCAACAATGTCACATGGCTGCTCGCGCCCTATACTTATGTAACCAAAAACAGAAGTGGCGAGAGGTATTGTGCTGGCCACAACAGATTTATTTTTAAATAGATAAGGTGTATCCAAATAGGGGGATAGAGCAAAACTCACTTCTTGAGAGACATTCTATGCCATCTCTAGTGCCAGGTTCCTCTAGATGTTACTGTACAACAAGATAGACGTGTCTTACCTTTTATCCCGAGTATCGTTCCATGTGCCGAGAATGGCGTCCAGGCATTCAGGAACCTTCTATCTACACTGGACTACAGCGCATAGCAAGCAATCGATCTGTCAAAATTCTTTCGTTATTCAAACAGAGTATAGCTCATTATTTTCTATATTATCCTACTGTTTATTCTTTGTACAGCCTGTTACCTGATTTAATTATTGAAAAATTACCGATATTTTTCTTTTGTTAGAGTCTGTTCTTGAGAAGTCTTTTTTATAACAAAATACCATAATATTCTTAAAATTACCATGTTAATTATGAAATATGTACCTACGTATCATGAATCTGTGTATTATTGTTCTGAGAATATAATTCCTTAGTCACGTGACAATGTTTTCCGCCAATTAACATTCAGAATCTTTCTAGTTACATGTCTATCACAGAGATGATAAAAAAAATCTGTTATAATAAATCTCACAGCCTGCTCACAGCCCAAACATCTCAATGGTAACTAATTGAGAAATTAAAATTAAAATGTCTGTAATTGACAGATAAATGTCACTAATGTCAGTGTCAAAAATTCAGAGATAGTACTGAAGGCTTTTTCTGGGAACGATATTTCATATTTCTTATTGTATTATTAATTATATATTTAAAATTATAGGTATATTACATGAACCCTTCAGAAATACCGCCAATCCCGTTAATGAATTGGAAAAATCTCGAACATTTAGAAAATATGGAAAAAATTTGCTCATGGAATGAATTCAAAATTATAGAAAATACGTAAATATGTATAAAGATTAGGTGTAATTAGAATTTTTTGTGTGTACAAGTAATGTTAAATACAGAAAAACACTGATTCTCTGCCATTAAAAAAAAATGTTGTCCATTGGAAAAGTTATGGCATCAATTTTGAAATGCTAAAGCGACTTCAATTCGATTGGACCAAGAAATTTACAAAAAGAGACCAGGATTATCGAAAAAGAATATAATTTGTCATTATGATAAATGATAATGCACGCCCACATATAAGTGCAAAGTCCATGGAAAACTAGCTGAATTGATACACGAATTGTGTCCCCGTCCTGTTTATTCTCCAGATTTGGCTCGCTGGAACTTCCACCTATTTCCGAAATTGGAAAAAATCTTGGTGGTCGGTAATTGTCTTGAAAGCTACAGTGAACAATTATTTTGAGAACCTCCAGAGTACGGATTGTCTGCAATGCATAAAAAGACTGGAACGTCGGTGTAACAAATGCAGTAAACAAAACCCACAAGCATGTTTTCATTGTTAGGTTAGGTCGAGAACTTTTCGAATAACCCTCGTATTTTAACAGCAGAAAATTAAGAAGAACTGTGTCACGTGACGTTGAGCTATAAAGTGAGGTTACTTTGTGTTTAAACTTACATGCTAAAAAGTTAAAATGTTTTTCAAAGCAGTGCTTAACGTAACCTAGCATAAAATACAAACCAGTAATTACTTCTTGCAAATCGTAGATAATCTGAATTCTTACTTTGAAACAACTTCATAATTAAACACAAACTTTCCGACGCCATATTTCGACGCCATCACATTCTAACTATTATGAACATAGCAATAAAATGCACGTCATCGTTCAGAAAGTTCCATACTGCGCAGAAATAAAGAAAATATTGCCTCTGCCTTACACAAGTACTGATGTTGGATGTTGGAGGCAAACAATAGGAGAGCTTTGAATAGCAGAATAGCAGACAATATACAGAGATAGGACCTTATGTTCTGAGCGTTTTATATCTCAGAGCTCAGACTGGAAATTATTAAAACACACAGGAATTAATTAACGAAAATGTAAAACAGAGAGGTACAAGATATAGTATTAATTAAAGCATTTAAATTCAAAAGATATAATAATGTAAGTATAACAAAAAATATTTTTGTATGAAATACTCAGTTCAATACAGGCAACTCCATATATATTATTAATAACTCTTTGGCGAATTTACACGCCTTCACACCCTCGAACCATAAAAATCTGATTTTTACACACAGGCTCCCTTTTATTACGCAAGTAACCATAAGAGCATCCATAATATATTTACGTGTTATTCTTTGAATTACACACGCCATTTCATCTATTAGACACTCTTAGTTTTAACACGTTCTACAAAAACGTTTTTCTACGTGGGAGTTTAAAATACCAGGGGGAAAGTGTAATACGAGTAAGTCGTGATGATATATTTTACTTATTACTTATTTTTACCTCTTGTCATATCGTAGGTAATATTTGTCCAAAAATTAGATGGTGAATAGGTGTGTGTGATCGCGCACCGATATGTATGTGCGTGACAAACGGCCCATAAACGAAATACAACAAATTTATATAAAAATCGTAAAATACTTAGTGATTCTTATGTAGTCAAGCTAAATAATGAGGTGTTGCAAAAAAAAATTAACATATCTTTTTACCTTCCGTCGCCTTTAGGTAAGGAAGGTATTGTCTTTGGTCAAAAAATTCAATGATGAGTTTTTAGTGAATAAGCATGTTTTAGGATCCCTATAATACGATTTTACCATTTTTACGATGATGTCTGTATGTATGTATGTGTGTGTGTGACGAAAGTTTCGCATCACATAACTTCAATACCACGAATCCAAAAATTATAATTTTTTCGTATTCCTCAAAGTTACATCCAGAAGAACAAGTGATTAGATTTTGGTTATAATTGGTCAACCGGAAATACCCTCATTTGAAGATTTTAACAGTTAAATATGATTTATTGACATTTAACGTTATTATAACTTAAAGTATATATTAACTCTATACGATTTGATTGCATTTTATACTTCATATTCAATAGATATGGAGTTAAACAATTATAAAGATATTAAATTTCATAAATCAGCCAGCTATGCTAACCATGGAATCTGCTAATATATTCAAATAATTCAAATTGACAGATGTCAGCATCAAGGAAAAGTAAATGAATGTGGCAGAGATGAAGATATTAAAGTAGATGTTGGGGAAGTCACGGAAAGATACGATAAGGAAATAACTCTAGTGTTAGAAGTTTCTAGAAAGATACAAGAGAGACGATTACATTAGTTTGAACATGTCAAGCGGAGAGATGAAGAATATATTGGAAGAAGAATGAATAGCTTAGTAATAGAAGGTTGAAGAAACAGAGGAAAACCAAAGATAAGACGGAAGGACTTGAGAGAAAAGGAACTGAATGAGAACGACACGCAAAACAGAAATGAGTGGAAGAAGAAAATAAAAAATAGCAAGCCTTAACGAATGGGAAAAGCTAGAGAAGATGAAGATGTCAGTGTCAAGTACAATTTGTATAGTTTGTTTATGAAATAATTATACTGGAAATTTAGAACCCTCTTGCAAAAAAAATTATGTATGGAATTTATACATAATACACAGGATTGACGGAAAGTATTGTGCTGGCCTAGTAATTAGTACATATGATTTCTGTATAATGTTAAACACAATTGCAATTTAGAAGTATACTATGTTAGAATTGACGCCAAATTACACTGCCTGTGACAGGCAGTGTAATTTGGACGTCACGTCCAACAAATACTAACCAATGACAAAAGTAGAGAGACAAAAATTAAAAAATATTTAATATTTCTTATTTAATTATAAAAATATTTATGCTTATAGCAAAATGATCTTCACAGAATGAAACTTTGATTTTATAAATGGCTTTATGTTTACTTAAGATAACCATTGCGTTCTTTCCTCGTTTCGAGGCACTACTAAAACTATTTTTTCAATATTATTACTTCTATTTGGGCACACTAGCACGCAAAACTCTTGTCTTAAAACCATGATTTGAGTCTTTACAAAATATAAAAATCTGATGTAACCAGCACAATGTCAATCGTGTGCATTATGTATAAAGTCCATGCATAAATTTTCTTGCAAAAGATTTTATATTTCCAGTAAAATTATTTTATAAACAAACTATGCAAATTGCACTTGACACTAACATCTTCTTCTTTAACTTTTCCCATTCGTTAGGGGTCGCTATTTTTTATTTTCTTCTTCCAATCATTTCTATTTTGCGTATCGTTCTCATTCAGTTAAACTTAAAAGAATTTTATAAGTTTTTGTGCAAATGATTTTTTTGTAGATTACAGGCGAAAACACTCTCACGACAATGGTGCAATGCACGATTTTACAGAATTACCGAATCAAGGCTACTAACTGTAAAACATGTGACGGTAGTCAAAGCGATTTTTGAATTTACGAAAATAACAACAAATCATATAGAGCTCGAAACTCGACTCGAAGATTTGGTTTTAAATAAAATTAAAAGAGAATTAAATTTTAATGTGAAAAAATAAAGTTTTGTAATTCACCCACAAAATCCGTTATTTGGAGCAACACCAAACGGTATTACAGATAAATTTTGTGTAAAAATAAAGGCCCGTATTCTCACTTCTTAAAGTAAGGCTATTTCCGAAAAATCGCTACTCCAACTGTCAATTTTAAGTAAACCCAACCTACTTAGTTTAATTTTTTTTTATACATTCTGTAATAAAATAATAGAAAAATACAACCTTTTTTAGGTTGTATTATTCTTAATAAAATATGAGTTCTGAAAGATTTTATAATAATTTAAATAATAGAAAGTATATATTCTAACGGAACGCACAATGCAAAATCTTAAAAACTATAAAAAAGGGGAAATTCCTTAGAAAACCAAATATATATGTTCCTTCGGACTGTGATTGTGATTTTGTGAATCCTGATTAGTTTCATCGTGATCCTTTTGAATCATGATTTAAAAATTATATCAAGAAAACAACTTTAATAATATAAACACCATTTACCGTCAAATATCATATCACCAATGCATATTCATTTATTTTAACTTCTTATAATATATAATATAAAAAATACATAATTTATTTTATCTACACCTGTTTAGTAATATATTGACTATGTAGGTATCCATGAATACATAATACCGTTCATTAACCACGAAAACCACGCCCCGTGGATATATATATATATATATATATATATATATATATATATATATATATATATATATATATATATATATAATTAAAAAATCTGTTGTGGCCAGCACAATACCTCTCGCCACTTCCTTTTTTTTGGTTACAAAAGTATAGGGCACGAACAGTCATGTTACATTGTTGGCCTTAACAAGCAGATGTGGGGGCCCGTTTCAGAATGATAATTAGTAATTATGTACATAGATGTCAAATGTCAGAATTTTTCATTAAAAATTTCAAGATTTTCTAAATTCACGTAGTTAATTTGTCACGAGGAGTGTAGAATTTACTTGTCGAGGAAAATAAACCACATGGAATTTGAAAATCTGACATGGGCCCCATATCTGCTTGTCAAGTCACATGACTGCTCGCGCGCTAATGTATTTAATATTTCTTGTATACCTACACTCTACACCAAAAATTCTACTTACATCTATTCCATATATTTAGATTATTTTAAATTTAAATTCATTCTATGAAGAAATTTTGTCCTACTCTTCCAATATTTCGAGATGTTTCCAATTCATCGTCGGAAGTAACAGTATTTCTGAAGGGTATGTGTAATATACCTATAATGTTAAATATTTAACTATTAATACATTAAGAAATAATATAATGTATGTACTTCCCAGATAAAGTCTTCCAGTGCTATTCTTGTGTCAACGTTAAAATAGCTTAGAGACGATCTCTAGCTAAAGGTGAGCTTTAGTGTTTAGAGTTGATGTTATTCTACTGTCGGTAAATGAGCTACGCTAGCTAATAGTGACCTTTAAGCAAAACAATACTTGGCAACACTGTATTATCTGTCAAAACAAAGTTGCGAAGTATAAAATCATAATATTATTAAATAATAATTTGATCAAATAAACATAAATACAGCAAGTATTTAGTTTGTTAATATACAGGTATTAATATACTTTAATAAATTAGTAGGTTGGCAATAAATAATTATAGATAATATAAAATGAATAATTTTAAGATTAATTTTTATTTATTGTAATCTCATACATACTTAAATTATTATAATCAGGGAATGAGTAAAGAGAAAAGAAATACAAAAAAAATTGAGGAAGAGGAGAAAATAATTGTAGTACAATTTGTAAAAGAACATCGTGCTGTATTGGAAAATAAAGGGAACGATCCGCGGCTTCATTGGGTTTTCATTGTCGTGTATTATTACAAAAAAAAAACTTAGTAAAAGGTTTTTAAATGTACCGTTTTTACTCTTTGTATTAAGTAATAAGTCGTATTCAATTTTAAGGTTAAGTAGTGTATAAAATTTATGAATTTTACGTACCTAGTTCAACTTGGTAGCACCCTTTCGTAAAAAATCTAAGTGCTATTTAAAGCTTGTAGTTAATATTACTCCATAATATTTCTTTCTTGCTGCGAAATGGATTCCAGTTCTTCCGTAACCAGATAAATTAAAATTGACAGTTTCTTTTCGCAATCTGTATCTTCGTCTAAATTCTTCATCATCAAACTGTTGAAAAGGATTTGTTCTTTCACGTTCAACTCTAATTCTTCCGCTTTTTACATCTAAAACCTCTCTAACATCTTGAATTTCGGCGCACTCACCAGGTTCATCCGCCATCTTGTTAGCGTTTAAACGAATTAAAGTTACCCAATAGCACCTTTAAGTTTAGAGGTGACCTCTAGCGTTAGCGGCGGTAAAAACTGACACTAGAATACAATTTTTTAGAGTTCAACTCTAAACTGCGCTAACGATGACCTTTAAGTTTTAACGTTGACACAAGAATAGCACCCTTCGTCTTCAGTAATGTCTCCGGATTTAAGAGGTAAAAACAATTATAAATAAGAAAGTTATTTTGAGTGGACTATTTTTCAGTGTCACCCGGTTTAATATGATTTCAATGAAAGGTGTAGATAAAATATCGCATTTTACTCGCGTATAATGGCTATTATTCACTCGGATTAATTACCGCACTCGCCTGCTCATGTTCTAAAATCGTCCTCGTTAATAAAACACATCATAATACACGCTCGTTGAATAATATACCATTATTATATAAATAATTTACTTTCGAATGTTATAGTCAGCACATTAAAAATGAATCATATAAAAATAAAATAAATATGTTCTTGGTAACGTATGAAGTATGTTTACTTAAAAAAAATATTTATGTAACATATTTTCTTTGTTTTCAAAAATATGGTGGATCATTACATGCTTTTGTAGGAAAATCGTAATTTCTTTAATGCAACAAACCCCACATTGATAAATATCTACGCTCGAAAACGTATTGTCGTTAGCCATTTTTAAATTTGCTCTGAAATGAAACTGTATGATCACTCAAAAAGGATGAATGAGAAGAGAAAGAGGAATGGTGCTGCCCTCTATGGACAACTATATCGTAAATGTGGGAACCATGCACATGTATGACGACACCATGAGTCGAGAGTCGAGAAGAAGATGAAGCATTTTATTTGTATCAGTGGTAGCGTCCATGCTTGGCAGCACGTTGTTTCATGTAATAAATTCTTTCTGCTATGTATGCTGGTGTAATATTTCAATAAACACATTATAAACAAAATACAGTCCACTCATCATTCATCATTACCTGTTTTTAACCTACACGAACATAGTTTCAATCTCAGTTTCAAGCTGACTATTTTAGTGTTTACCCATCATTCTTATTGCAAATAAAAAATTCAATTTTGTCCAGAAAATGGCATGTACCATGTATAGCTCGAAAAATGAAAAAGTGTGACATTCCTTGTTCTTTCCCTTCACCATTCAAATATCTACAGTGAAACTATAAAGTGCGGATGTGGAATTGAACAAACCACTATCCATCTTCAAGAATACAGACTAAGTCCATTTAGAACTCCATTCACGTAAGTTCAAGCTATTTGCGTCTTCAATCGTCCGGTGCGCGGTAAAGGAGGAAAGTGACGTAGACGTTCATGGTTGGCTGCAATCCGAATCCATAAGCTCGTCAAATTTGTTTAAAACTGGGGGCTAATTACATTCCGTAATAAAGAGTTTATATCTGGCCGTAAATTTAAATTATTATTGGAAAGGAATGTATTTAATGGTGATTCATTAAAAATCCATATTTTAATTAAAAATAAATATTTATATAAGCAAAAATAATTTTAATAAACAAAAACATACAGAACAGTAAATTGTTTTATTAGGATTAAACGTGTCACTTTTTTTAACGAATAAATTTTACATTTATGAGGCAGAGCATTGTCAACAATGATACTAATGTTAATAGCGGCGGTAGGTCGTTATTTAACTATTATCTTGTTGCATATAAGCTACGACATTATTTATAATCTCCCAATTCTTTTTCCATGAACACCAACTTTTTTAACACATTTTCATAAAAATAATTTAACCTAAAGAACTTCTCAGAATATCACTTTGAGTAAAAATGAGTGACTGAAGTTGCTAAGTACATATCGACAAATAAGATGCAAATTGAAACATGTATCAACACATCTTAAATTGCCACCGAATCCTCATAATTTATAGTATACTTTTTCAAAGAAGTAGGAAAATACCGTTGTCTCCGATCTTTGTAATTATAGGTCAGAAAAGTACCCGTCCTATTAGGAATTACATAACAGTATAATAAATTGATTTTTTCAGTAAAAATTATTTTGGACTTTTATTCACATTTCTTCCGATGTATGTACTATAAAATTCCTCTCAAAAGACGAGATTTAGTAATAAAGTATTGGTCTAACTACATGAATTTTACCAAGAATAATATTTTATAAATTAAAAATATTATTTGCGATTTTCAATTAAACTTTGAGAGACTACATGCATAGTGTTATAAGTATGTAAAATTTGAAGAAAATACCTCATACAGTTCCTGAGATATTACAAGATAAACATTAAAAATTCATATTTTTAAATTTGCCAAAAATTGCGAAAAAGTGTAATTTTTTAACTTATTCCATCTCGTATTTTTTCAAATTTTTCAGTGCATAAAATTTGAATCGAATGAGATATTTTCCAAAAGGGTCTTTTGACATTCCTGGTATGATTTTTGCAAGATAGAAACGCTTGGCGCTCGGACTAATATTGTGCACGCCACTGGACAATTTGTTGGAGGCGTGGTCTGGAGAACTCAGTTATATTGCTGCGCAGCTGCCCTGCTAGATCACAACATGTTTACGTTGGAGTCATAGAGTTAAGAATATTTACTGGAGGCTCCCAGTAAGTCTGCGTAAGTCTGAAATCTTGAAGCCGTGCGGGGTAATGGTCCGCCATCTTGTACAGCCCTATTTCTGATTCGTTGTATGCTTTTGCTTGGGTTGGCGGGTACTATTTCAAATTTGTTCTTTAAACTTTTCGGGGTATGTTTAGTATATTTTATTTATAAATATGTCAGTGTGCTCTGTGTTGAGCTACAGAAATCGTACTGGGAGGAAATCAGCTGCGCAGAAAGCTATTGAAAGGAAAAGAAAAATAACCTTTCATGCGTAAGTATTTTAAATATATTCATAATAAAGTGTTTTTTCGAAATAAGTAGTTTCCTGTTATTTTTCAATTTTTGTATTAAGATTTCCGATAAACTTGGAAAGAATAAATGCTTGATTAAAAGCGATACGAAGAATTAGATGGAATCCGTCAAGAGTAACTGATAGGCATTTGAAAAAAGTTATTCATTGTGAAGAATGTATTTAAGCACTTGAATAAAATGAACGTAGTGACCATGTAAGCACTAATAATTCATCTCTAATAAATGATAAAAATAAAGGTGACCTTTTGCATCCATCGTCATGTGTACGAGATATTTATAAAATTGCGGAAAAAATCATAAGACAAGCTTTATTAGAAAGTGATGGAATTCACTTGACGAAAAAGTTTTCTATTTTGTACTTAATTACATTAGTGTTACATTATTATCAAAATAAAAATATTTTTAAAAATTTAACTAAACACACCAATGATCAGAATCCAATGGAAAATCATATTAATTATTTGATTAAAGATATTTCAGAAAAATATATTTCCATATGACTATACCACATTGCAAAAAATATAAAAGATTCATCACAAAGCCGACGACAACAATAAAACAAATTAGTTCTGTTCAAAGGTTATTAGTTTCAGATATTTACGAGTATATTTATTGTATTTCTAAGTTTTAAAAATAATTATGTATTTTATTTTACAGAAATATTATTCAAGTAAATTACACTATTCATTGTTTTATTACTCCAGTGTAACTTTATTTTACAAATAGATGTAAAATGGAAACATTTGAATAACGCGCTAAAATGGGGCTACACAATATGTTTGACGCTTCATTCCCCTTCCGTCACTAGGCATATATATATATATATATATATATATATATATATATATATATATATATATATATATATATATATATATAGCTTTTCCCATTAGTTACGGATCGCCATTTTTTATTTTCTTCTTCCACTCATATCTGTTTTGCGTGTCGTCCTCATTCAGTTCCTTTTCGTTCAAGTCTTCAGCAATAGAGTCCTTCCATCTTATCTTTGATCTTCCTCTGTTTCTTCAACCTTCTATTACTGAGCTATTCATTCTTCTTCCAATATAGTCTTTATCTCTCCTCATGACATGTTCAAACCAATGTAATCGTCTCTCTTGTATCTTTCTAGAAACTTCTAACACTAGAGTTATTTCCCTTATTCTTTCATTCCTTACCGCATCTTTCCGTGTCTTCCCCAACATCTATCTCAACATCCTCATCTCTGCCACATTCATTTACTTTTCATTAGGTGCGTTCAATAAGCCTCAGGAAAACAAGAAATCGGAAGTAAAATTTGTTGAACGACTTTGCTAGTCTAGCATTTGCTTGATTTGATCGCAAACAATCCAAACGCCAAATTTGTCCCTTGTTAACTTATGAAATATAATGGCGGGAAATACAAATTATACATATATGAATTTAATTTGTACTGTTTCTATCTCATTTTGTGGTGTGTTTATAGCAATTACATGTCAAAAAGGCTATCAAAGTTTTGTGATGAATGTTCATAATATTGTTAAATTTCAAATATTTTCTTAGACCTAATAAAATGTTCAAAATTAATTCCACTATCTGCAAATAACTGTACCTATCTATAAATTCATTTTGTATAACTTTCCAGACCAATAAAAGGGATATAAGAGATACACGTGTTATATTTGACAACTGTATAACTTTCTCGATGACATTTGTGAATATCAGTTCGTCATATAGCTAGCAAATCTTTCAGTGTACTAAGCAACAAGTCTCGTTTGCTTACCTAGTATTTGCTTGAACTGCTTACTTCATTGAACGCGCCTATTGATACTGACATCTGTCAATTTGCATTATCTGAATATATTAGCAGTTTCCATGGATAGCATAGCTGGCTAATTTATGAAATTTAATATCTTTATAATTCTTTAACTCTATATCTATTGAATATGAAGTATAAAATGCGATCAAATATATAGAATAATATATTCTTTAAGTTATAATAACGTTAAATGTCAATAAATGATATTTAATTGCGTTTTTTAAGAAAAACTGTTAAAATCTTCAAATGAGGGTACTTCCGGTTGACTATTTATAACTAAAATCTAATCACTTGTTCTTCTGGATGTAACCTTGAGAAATATGAAAAAATTATAATTTTCGGAACCGTGGTTTGAAGTTATGCGATCCGAAACTTTCGTCACACACGCACACAGACACACATACATACATACAGACATCATCGTAAAAATGGTAAAATCGTATCATATGGACCCTAAAACGTACTTATTTTCTAAAAACTCATCATTGAATTTTTTGACCAAAGACAAATAAGGTAAAAATCTTGCTCTCACATTATTTACATACATTTTGATGATGAATGTCATATATTTATATGCAGTTTTTTTTTACCTCCCGTCACCTTTAGTTAGGTAACGAAGGTATTGTCTTTGGTCAAAAAAATCAATGATGCGTTTTTAGTGAATAAGCAGGTTTTAGGATCCATATTGTAACGTTTTATTTATATAGGTGAAGTGTAAAACTCAGACAAATATTATTAGTTAAAATAATACGTTTATTAAACAATAAACAATTAGGATAAATATTAAAATGATGATAAAAACAACTAACACTATGATTAAATAATTATAAACACTAATTTAAGACTACGAATATTATTGAATGCTTAAACACTAAGATTATTTATTTAACCAATATTTATCACTACATTTATTTATATAACTACATTTATTTATGTTCACAACTCGTAGACTGTTTATTTATATCACCGACTTCATTGCTCGTTGCTTCTATATATCAGACTGTGTTCGCTGGCTTTGGCGACGGGTTATATACCCGGCGACTTTTGTTCCAGAAACTACTAGAACGTCCGCGAGACAAAAACATAGTGCACAATAGATCCCTTCATCGCAATGCTTAACAAGTTCGAACAGGTCTGTTACGCGCGGACATTCGGGCGCGACACAGCGGCGCCAGCTATGGCGCGGCGGCAGCGAGGACTACGGAACGGCGGTGGCGAGGGCTGCGGAGCGGCGGTGGCGGCGACGTTACAATATAATACGATTTTACTATTTTTACGATGATGCTGTATGTATGTATGTGTGTCTGTGTGCATTAAGTCGAATCGAACCCGAAACCAATACCTGAATGTTTGAATCAGAACCACACCCAAACCCATCTCTCAAAAAACAAATTAACCTGAACCTGAACTGAACCCAGTTTTTGGCGGGTTCAATACCCTGGTACGGAGTCTACATGTAATTGAAAAGAAGAGATCTAATACAGGCAACACCAAACGCGTTGGATGTATCCAGACACTGGTCAAAACTTACTTAATAATCCTTTTCGTTTTCTTATTAGATTAATTTTGATGTATTTATATGTTAATAAGTTTTTCGTGTTATTGTATTTAATATTATCTACGCGAAATTCATCTGCGCCAACTTCATGATCAAGATTTGAACGTTAGAAAACTGAACGAAACAAAAAATGAACGGGGCGATGTATGAACATTAATACGATACGTGTATTCTCATCAGTATTAATACTTTGACGGTACATAATAGATTTATTTCATTTTAAATTAATTTTCATTTCCACAGTTTTTGCGTCATCTATTAATATTCTTACAAACTATTAATATATATCTACAGAATAAAACATTTTTCTTTGTAATTTGTTCGTTGGAGTGTACTATTTAGGGGCACGCAAATTATACTTCATTTCACGTACGAAAATAGCGTCTAAGGATAGATAGGGATATAAATTCTGCCCTGTGATTGATCAGAATACAATCTTAGTTCACAAAAACGAAAAATATATTATCTGTTAGTTGTAAGTTATAAAACAGATTCTACAATATTAAGTGATGTTTAACCATGTTTTGTTGTAATTTTTACCTCTTGGTAACGGAGGTATAGGGATCGTGCTAAAAATCGCATATCGAGATTTTGGTAAATGACCACGTTTTAAGGTCCCTAGAATCCAATTTTAACATTTTCATGATGATGTCTGTGTGTATGTATGTATGTGTGTGTGTGGGTGTGGATCCTGTTTACGCTCTAACTCAAATACTATCATTCAGAAAGTTTTGAAACCATGTATTTCTACCTTATTCTAATATGGAAAGAATCCATTAGATTTTAGTGGCAATCGGATAACGGGAAATGGCAGTTTACTTGAAGCTCAAGATAGTTTTTCTTCAAAAAATACCTTTAAATGTATTTTTTTCGCAATTTGTTATTATAAAAATTAAAGATTATTCCATATTCTACAGGTTTGCTTTAATACTTTGCTGTATATTCTATGGATAAATTTATAAAGTACAGTAGAACCCCGGTTAACCGAACTCGGGTCAACCGAAACCCGGGTTAACCGAAACAATTCCACGTATAATTATCAGTTCCACGAATGATTATGTAGCCCCACTTACTGTCCGGCTCCTTCATTCCACAGGCGGGCTGTAGCGACGGGGAGCTCGCACGGGGCTCGCATATCGCATATGAATAGTAGAGTGGAACGTAGGTTTTTTTTGTGTGTGTCTTTACGTATTGTTGTAAAATGGCATCTAAGCGGAAGCGTGTTGTGATTTCTATTGCGGATAAATTAGCTGCTATCAAAGAAGTTGAAAACTTATGTACATACTGTACTGTATCTAAAAAATGTAACTACATATGTATATTATGTAATGTACAGTGTTTCAAAATAATTCATTTTCCCTACACACCCATTTTAGTACATATGTAGGCTATTTTTATATGTTAATGGGTTAACCGAAAAAATCGTTATCCGAAACGGCTGCGCCCTCTTTATTTCGGTTAACCAGGGTTCTACTGCAATATAAAAATTATACCCCATAGGTAAATGGCGGGAGGTATTGTGTTGGTCACATCGGATTTTTAATATTCAGGTCTTGCACATTTTTACAGATAAAAATAATTATTGACAAATTTTGGTTTCAGGAATTTAAATGATTTATGTAATGAATGTAAAAACGGTCAGCTTCAAAGCGCCATCTAATATTTTCTTCGGTGAAATGAAGTATAGGTATTTGAATAGGGAAAGAAATAAACGTTTTGGTTTGCGCCAACTTCATGATCAAGATTTGAACGTTATGAAACAGAATGAAACAAGAAATGAGCGATGCATACCCAGCCAATATTTTTCTATATTTCAAATTAATTTTATCAATAATAACAGTAATTTATTATAAATTTGAATTTTATGTTTGTCTTTGAAAAAGATTTTGACAACTGCAATTACTGTAAAAGTTAAAATATATAGTAGCTTGAGCTTGATAATTGTAGCATTTTTCCATCTCTTTTTAAGGTATAGTGAATAAGAGTAACAAAAATAAATTACACCGTAAATAAAAGCTCGACCTAGTCCTCTTTTTTGTAGTGTATTTTCCCGTAAATGGAAAGTTTCCCGTGTAAACAAAATAAATTTACCCAGGACATGCCCTTTATGTTTTATTCGCTGTTTATTTACGCGCCCTAAGGCTAAAAAAAGAATCTTTTCTTTTCTCTTCCTTCCAAATTGAAACGTGAACTTTGTTACGAATATATTACCAGGCATTTTTAAACAAATTTAAAACAAGATTAAAGTTTGCAAAAAGATATCGGAAGAGTTTGAGATAATAACGGAACTTGAAATGTAATTGTCGTGAAGTTAAAGGCAGAAGTGCAGCTTCGTTGTGTTATGTATAGTTTGGTTCACAAAGATGACTATTCAAGGTCATTTATAAGGCGTCTGATATAATATAATCTTGCAGATACCTTCACTGCGTTTCGTACGCATGGGCGTGCAACGTGAAATATTTATGGATACATTTTAATTAAAAAAATTAATGTAATTTATTTGAAAATTATGTTTTTTTAAATAATGCCTTTCTTAAAAATTCATGTTCTTCGCCTATGGTTTTCCAAAACATAGACCTGACATAAACCATGGAATAATAATTTGATTTAAAGTCAACGTATCTGGGTAAACATTAGCGCATCGAGCAGTGTAGTAGATAATTAGATATCTGTAACTCTACGACATAGATCAGTATTGTTTGTAGTGTGTTAGAAACCAATGTCTCCATTTACGTATTTCTGCCACATAACATAAATTACGTTTGCCTGAGTGTCTAGTCGCGAATCTGGGGACCAAAAATTACGCCAGCATTGAGTGCCCGTGAGGTGACGCCTGGTAAGCGCCCGCACGGTACAAATATTTCATCATTACCAATATCTGTGTACAAAGCAGATTGGCACACCCAGCAATGGGTAATATGCCGTGATATATTTATTTATAACATAAATTACAAAAACATGCGTCAAATAATCTTTCTTTTTCTAACATGAAATGTTGCTAAGCTACTGCTGTATAAAGTGATGTGTATTCTTTCTTCGAACAAATGACCTTGAATAGACATCTATTTAATCCAACTACATTGTAGTTTTCTTTACTTTTCAGTTTTATAGCAGATATTACCTACATTGGATTGGTGACAATATTTGTCTGACAACAATAACAATAATGATTATTTATAAAGTGTTCCTATAGTAGCTTTTATGGTAATAGGTTGTTTCATTTTTTTGTGTTTAGAGTTAGTAACAGTGTCGCCATCTTGTAAAGACCTTCTCTTTTCAGGTTGTGTTTTAGGGATAAAAACGAATTTACGGTCTCGTGTAACTTATACAATGCTTATACCCTAACTTTTTATTTTCTCGCCAACATGTGAAACATCTGAAAGCTGCGAAAGTAAAATGGAAGGCAATTTCCCACGCGACGAAAAACCTCCTAGCTAGCGGGCTCATCAAAATCTCTTCAATTTTTTTTTTTATTGACTTTCTTTTGTATGTGTATCGAAATCCTGCCAGTCAATAATGCATGTTTTCTTTTGTTCTGAAAAACAATACAAGGTAAGTAGTGGTTCTTGCAATTGCTTCAGCACAGTCAAGTGCTTTATTCAATTGTTTTGTTACTTGTTGGATTGTTTTGTTTTGTTTTTGATTAGTTTCGACCACTACAACTCGAAGAGTAAGCAATAAAATAAAGTGGGACGAAAATTGAATCGCAACACAACTGTACTTGAAATATTACTTTTCAATCAGAAATTCCTAAATAAACAAATTTAAATTCTTAAGAGATTGATCGCTGAACATACAAAAAAGACAAGCCTGTGATTGGGGAACTTCCATTTCAAATATTACATTTTATTTAACTGCTCACATATACTTCCAAATATGATGCTCCTTTCTTTTCCCCTAAGAGAGGTATTGGATTCATGCTAAAAATTGCATATCGAGATTTAAGGTCCCTAGTATCCGATTTTAACATTTTTACAATAATATCTATGTGTGTGTGTGTGTGTGTGTGTGTGTGTGTACGGATGTTGGAAGGACGATTCCTCAAAAACTATAAGACCTACGACCTGTATAACCGGAAAAAAAATTCAAAGTATTATTTTTTGAAAAATTATATTATTACAAAAAATAAAAAAAAACATTAAATTCTGAATTTGATAATTTTATTTTTATTATATCATTTATATAATTTATAGAATAATCTGGGCCCTTATTCTTGAGCATTCATAATTTCGTTCGAATTCGTATTCGCGTTCGTTTTCATGTTAGTTGTGATAGTAGTCTGTTTCAAAAATATTTTTGTATGTGTCAGTGTCAATTGTATTGTCACATTTATTCTGATTACTTACAAGTTAAATGGTTATTTTTATCAAATATTTATTAATTATTAATAAATAATCGTTTTTAAATGTGAATGAATGTTGCAATACAGTTGACACTGATAATGACATATACAATATTGTTTTTGAAACACAGATTACTATCACTACTACATGAAAACGAACGCGAATACGAATACGAACGAGATGACGAACACTCATAAACACGGGCCTGGTGTAATCACACAATCTAAACTACACCAAGGAAACCTGTTGACAAATTCAAATGTTTGTAACTAATAAATAAATATTATTGTCAAAAATCAACAATTTTAGTGACATTACTGACAGCTTTTTCTAGGAAATACATTTAATATTTCTTATTGTTTTATTAACTAAATATTTAAAATTATAGGTAAAATACATACATCCTTATGAAATACTGTCAATTTCAAGATTTTTTAAGTTCACGTGGTTAATTTGTCATCAGAAATATGAAATTTACTTATCGAGGAAAATAAACTACATGGAATTGGAAAATCATGAAATTTGAAATGAAAAATTGACATTTGACATCTATGTACATAATTACTAGCTGTCATTTGGACTCGGGCCCAATAAAACTACTCGCGCCCTATAGATAATTAGATTTTTTTTGTGTACAAAAAATGTTAAATACAATACTTATAAAACAAAATGAAATGAAATGTCTCTCAAAAATGAATATGAAATCAGTAATTGATAATTTAATTTATAAATCTTCATGGGAAACACAGACACAAATACTTATATATTTTTTTCTACTATCACTACTGTAAGAGGGTCATACTGAACAGACTACTAACAATGTAAGTGCTTATGAATAGTGTTATGTAATGAACAGCAAATTTAAGTTGGCAGGACTGATTGTCAAACTGTAAGAAATGATTAAAATTTGATAAATAAAATTTAAGATTTAAATATAATAGAATGGAATTTACCTGACATATACATATAAATACATATTTTGTTGTGTTATTATATTAATATTATATTATGTCAACAATACATATTTCATTTCAATCAAATTTGCAGTAGGGGACTATTTTTCATCGTATATCCCTACGCTTAGCATTAACCATGGTAACATCATTGCGCAGTTTTATTTTTGTAAATAAAACCCACCAAACTTTTTGACGTCTGCTTTTTTGTGTGATTACATATACTGAGGTAATACATAATAATTATTATAAACAAAATTAGTTGATAATATTATTTGTAATTTGTAAGTAATGCAATAAAAAAATAATTAATTTATAACAATGTATCTGAATTTTGCTTCAATTTAGAAATATTAATGAGTGGTCATAGAAAAAGTATAGTACATAATTCGAGATGTAAAGCGATTACTCGTAAAATTACAAACTCGACGCTACGCGTCTCGTGTGTCAATCATTTTACTCGTACGTAATCTGCTTCTTACATCTCTCATTACGTAATATACTATTTTGTGCTTCTGTCATTTAAAAAATCATTTTTCGTGATCTTCATACATATTATTAATGAAAATTAAATATCAGATTATATTTAAATAGTTTTATAGTATATAATAAAAGTATACATAAATAACTACGATTAGGTTAGTAATTTAATAATCTCGAATTCACTAAATAATAACAATACCCACAAATATTTTTAATGGATTACACTGATCCTAGATTACTGGAAGCTTTTTCTGGAAAGTACATTTAATATTTCTTGTTTTATTAACTAAATATTTAAAGTTATAGGCAAAATACATATATCCATAAGAAATACCGTCATTCCCATCAATGAATTAGAAGAATCTCTGACATTTAGAAACTTTATAAAAGACTGAGAGAATAGGGCGCGCGCAATCATGTGACTTTGTTAGTCTTGATAATCACTTTTTCCAAAAGAAAACAATAAGTGCTGCAAAAAAAAAACAATAAAAGCTAACGGGACGATATTGCTCCATAAGACGCAATGTAAACTGAAGGTTTGCTTGTTCGCAATCAGCTGCCAACCGCCATGTTGAAACGCCACGTGCAAGTGCCCTATACCGACTACCATTTTACTTTTACTCCATAAAAACTAGAACCGTTATCATCTTCGTGAGAAAATATCTGAGGAGGATGCAGATTATCATATGACATCCACAACAAAATATCAACCCTAACCCTGCACGTAGGCTTGCAATAACTTATAGACTTAATTGTAAACAACCTAAATGTCAAAACCGCTGATATCTAGACTAAACAGATAATTAATAGAAGAATGATAATTATTTCTAAACAGAATTTTGACTAACAAAGATAGCAAGTTGAAATATTGTTCCTGAAACTATAATTTAGAAAAGATTATAAAGAAGTTATTTATTTGTACTCGTCTTATCACGATAGCAATACATAATATTTCGTCGACTGGCGATCAAACCCGGAATAAACGCCCAAAAACAAACAATAATTTATTATTATTATTTTTAATTCAACATGACGCTTACATCCCAATTACAAAATTATATTACAAAGCAATATGAAGAGGTCATATATAATATAATTCTATTTTTTGTTTCTGTTTCTAAATTTCAGCGTTATTTGTTTTCTGAAGTACTGTAATAAATATTTCAAAACTTTCTACTGTATTTACACTTACTTGTCCATACAAATTCAGTAATTCGTCCAAATCGTTAGTCCGAATACGCCCTTACATTTTGCATTTTGGATTAAAAGTTTCTACTGTATATTACTGTAGCGTGCGCAGCCGGCGCCACTAGTCGAATGCTCTAGAAGTCTAGAACATAATCATTTCTCAGAAGGCGATAACCGCCGCGCCTCGTGCGACTGACGCGAGCGTAAACAAAGAGGGCTCGGCTAATCCTTTTGTTCTATAGTTACTGGAACGTTCTTGAATAATGGAGAGATATAAAAGCGACGCAGCTCTGTGCGGGCAGGCAGTTCAGCTAGGGCTATTATAGAGTTCACGAGTTTAGTGATTGAAGAGAGTTGGTCAGTGGAGTTTCCAACAGTTCAATAGTGTAAATATATACTTGGTGAAATAAATAACGTAAATAAATAGTCTTGTGTTATTGTTTAAATAAATTAAATTATTTAATAATATTCTTATGCCTGGTTGCAGAAACATTCATCAAATTGAACAAATTCTAATCAATTTCCTTATTCTTATGACATTTAAATCATTGCTGTCAAAAAATCTCGTTGCATTTATTCGTTTCGATTTAGATTGTGTTGTTTTATTCATCGATGGATAATATCATTTCCTTTGAAAATTTTAATTGGCAAACAAGAATAATTGCGTTTATATCAAATGTATGATATTTACTTTTATTATTATTTATTACATACATTATTTCTAGTAAAAACACTGTACGACCCGTAGCAAAATGCAAAATAGGTGGCTCGTGGTGCAAAACGAGTTTGACATGCCAGGTCTACTAAACACGTTTAGAACGGCATATTCCACACTCGCAAACCGAAGTCCTCGCACAGGCTTTTTGCTCGAGTGAAATATGGGCCATTCCATTACTTACTTGTAGAATATACTATTGCCTCCTCGTAAGAAATAACGAAAATGTGCGCGTTTAATAAATATTTTATTCTCTGCAAATAATAAATGTAATATTATGAATTACTTGTTTAATATGTTATATTAAAAAAATCTGTTGTGGCCAGCACAGTACCTTCCGTCAATCCTGTGTATAATGTATAAATTCCATACATAATTTTTCTTACAAAAGATTCTAAATTTCCAATAAAATTATTTCATTAAAATACTATTCAAATTGCACTTGACACTGACATCTTCTTTAGCTTTTCCCATTCGTTTTTTTGCATATCGTTATCATTCAGTTCCTTTTTTCTCAAGTCTTCCGCAATACAGTCCTTCCATCTTATCTTTGGTCGTCCTCTGTTTCTTCAACATCCTATTACTAAACTATTCATTCTTGTTCCAATATAATTCTTCATTTCTCCTCATGACATGTTCAAACCATCTTTCTTGTATCTTTCTAGAAACTTGTAATACTAGAGTTATTTTCTTACCGTATCTTTCCGTGTTTTCCCAACATCTACTTCAACATCCTCATCTCTGCCACATTAATTTACTTTTTATTGATACTGACATCTGACAATTTGAGTTATTTGAATATATTAATAGTTTCCATGTTTAGCATAGCTGGCTGAATTATAAAATTTAATTTCTTTAGAATTCTTTAACTCTGTATCTATTGAATATGAAGTATAAAATGTAATCAAATCGTATAGAGAATAATATATTCTTTAAGTTATAATAACATTAAATGTCAATAAATCAAATTTAATTGTTAAATCTTCAAATGAGGGTACTTCCGGTTCACCAATTATAACCAAAATCTAATCACTTGTTCTTCTGAATGTAAACTTGAGGAATACGAAAAAATGATAATTTTTGGAATCGTGGTATTGAAGTTATGCCCGGAACTTTTGTCAAACACACACAGACACACATACATACATACAGACATCATCGTAAAAATGGTAAAATCGTATTATAGGGACCCTAAAACATGCTTATTCACTAAAAACTCATCATTGAATTTTTTTACCAAAGACAATACCTTCCTTACCTAAAGGTAACGGAAGGTAAAAATATATTAGCGGTCATTTTTTGTTCCATTATAAGCATTGTTTAAAGAGAGAAATCAATATTATTCAATGAACCGGGTGACCGGAGGCAAACTTACAATTTGTCTCCACCTATTTCCCTTTAAAGCGAACAGATACGTAATTTTGATCTTGAAACAATTACAAGAAGTAAGATGCAACATATGCAACAGAGAGAAAACATAGCATAGAAGGCAAGAACTCCGACCAATAACACCACTCCGTAACTCACTGCACATCGAGATTGTTCGTTTGAGTATAGGTGGGGATAGTCCGATAGTCAGTGTCTCATTGCAGAATGCAGTTTGAGGCTGCAGTTGCAGCAGTTTTGTCAATACCACAGATTTATCTCTAGATCTACAGATAATTTGAACTGTCTAGAGATTTATATTATTTAATAGATTTCTACAGATAATTTTAATTTGATAATTAATTTTTTGTGTTACTTCTACTTCCAAAAAAAATATTTGAGTTCATAAATCTAGAGAAGACAATATTACAAGTTTTATTGTGTTCGCATCACCATTTTCTTCTATTATTGTTTGTGAGATGTCGTTGTAGCATGTATAGTGAAGTTGTCTTGTCTTGTCTATGTCTAGCTTGTGGTTTGGACTTGTCGTATTTTAGCCTGTGAACTGCTACAGCGTAAAACGTAATAGAGGTGCCCAAGTTTCTTATTATTTTTGAATATGTTAATCTGTACATAAAAATATTAGACCCGTATTTTGTGTTTTCGTCGAAAAGTTTCTAAGGCAGTGGTCACATTGAGTAGAATGCAATCGATCAACCAAGATCAACTGTCGTAGATCAATAGCGACCGACCGAAATTTTAGGAGATATGTCACACTGCATGAATCGACGTAAATATTTCCACAAAAATGATACTAACTTAAATTGAAAGAAAATTATTTTTTTCTTGCACTGAAACGCCGAAAATATGTTTTCAGGAATATTTAAATAAATGACAAACCTTATGAGTTTTTGTTTTTAAAATTAGAGAAATTTGCATCCATAATTTTTCCATTTTCTTACAATTATTACTGTATCCTGGTGTGCTTTGATCATAAAATTGTACATTATTTCTTACACAGTTTTTCGACTATGGTGTATTTCATTAACTCTCCACATTTCCCTCATGCTACTAGTAATATGGCTGTAATATTCTAACAATATTCTTTTTAACCTGTACACAAATGTCAAAACAGTTAAATTGGTATGAAAAATATGACAACACTGAGCATGCGTAAACACATCAATCGCTGTCGACCGACTAGAAAATCAAACATGTTTGATATTTCAAACCGCTTGTCGACGTTCGATATCGTTCGACCATAGTGGATGCATGCAGTGTGACCATTCCCATAAGCTAGTGTTAGTTTAATTTTTAATCGATCGCAATCAATCGGCGTTAGTCGATCCCACTTGTCCAGTGTGACCACTGCCTAATACGCCAGAAAAAAAAATAGTTTCAATAAATGAGGCCCGAATATTGCGTAACTTAAGTATGAATTACAGATCTACAGATTTTTTTACTATTTCTACAGATTTTTCTGCTGTGTAAAACAAACTTTTCTAAAATAGTAGTGGCAACACTGAGTTGCAGTTTCCAAACGGACAGTGATCCAATGATGATGTGAATTGTGCGATCTTCATTCACGATGTTATTACTTAGGATAGCTGTTCTTATGTTTAAACTAGTAGGTAAATAAATATATGCAAGATTTTTTTTTCAATCTAACATTTTTCATGATTTAGTAGAGTTTATATTTTTGAGTACTAAAAGGCACAAGCTGCCACTGCTTCTGTGTAAAGCAAACTTTATCATCTTTATTGTGAATCATTTTTATTATATTCTGGATTTAATTCCTAATCAATATACGAGTATACTGGGTCTTTATTATATGGTCCTTGATCAGAAAAATATACAAGAAGAGGGCCCATGAAACAATGTGATAGGTAACGCAACGACGAGACGATGTTAACAAGAAAATCAATATACGTAGTACGCATACATTACAACACGCAACCTTATTCAAATGCGGACAAAAATGTATATGAGGTATGCTATATGTATCGGCACATACAACATCGCATAATATGTATGTATGCGGTATGGACACGACAAGGGTTGTTCGAACATTGGAGATATGTCCGTACTTGCAGCAACATCGATGAGCTACAAACAAAAAGATGGACAAGAAAAATCTGATACGAAAGTACCTAACAAATTTACATGTTCTGCGTGTGGTAAACCAGGTAATGCAGCGAGGAATAGATCTTTTCAATTTAAAATAGAAAATATGCGCAATGAGATTTGCGCATAGTAAGTTAACAAATGGCGGAAGCCATGGTTACGTGCTTCCTTGGTGAGATCCACGGCCCGGGCAATCCTATATGTAACTAAGGTATAGAGTTTGATAGTTCTGTGATGTAAAAATTCAACTTCATTAAATTGCGCTACGCTTATTATGGCCATCTCAAATGTCGCCAAAATCACACAAACGAAATTTACATATTGAGTACGTCAAGCAGCGCCACGTACGGCGTAACATCATACCATTTTCACAAATTAGCTTACAAATAAATAAACTATAACAAATTAATTTTTAAATATTTTGTATTTGCTTTTAATAAACTGACAGCACATTTGCACATCTAAACTTCATTGAAAGAGTTTAAAGGATCAGGGACACTGACACTATCCTCCTAATTGAAATAAAAATAACTACATGTCACTACTATCTATACCACATCTGTGAAAAACTAACGACAAAATTTTATATGGGAAAACAACGATTTGAAACGGCCATAATATGCGTAGCGCAATTGAATGAAGTTGGCCATGCTATTTCCATTCCTTTTTGAGTGATGGTAGCACCGAATAATGGAAGCGATAAATATTATTGAGCTGATCATAGCTCGCATAGCGCTAACCTAGCAAAAATTAGCGCTAGATGCATACTGAACGATATTCATTTATTAAACTTAACGCGCAAGCGCTGTTTAAAATAAGAAAATAACTGACAGCTCTATCTGTATAGTATTGAGAGCTCGCAGACTTCATTTTGAAATGGAAATTATTACTTGAACTGTTAGAAGATGTACCAGAAGTAAATAGTATTAACCAGATAATAAGTTTGTTAATTCGCTAGATATTTTAGCGAAATATTTCTCGCTAGCTATTTCTTCAGCGCTAGATTCTAGCGAACCGTTCAATTATTTCGCTAGTCTAGCGCTGGCTAGCGCTAACCCTTCTGAACGTGAGCATCGTCAATGCGCCGAAAATATCAGATATAATTACTTGTAGTTTTCAAGCATAGAGTTATGAATATATACACATAGATGGAGCGTAAAGTATAATTGTAGGCAATGACCTTGATGCCTAGTGACGGAAGGGGAATGAAGCGGGGAACTTCTTTGAGCACTTTTAAAACAAAATTATAAAAAAATTGAGTCATATATCTTATTCTCAATAACTTTAGCGTGACCCTTATATTACATGTTTCCAACAATTTATGCAAGAAACAATGTCAGATAAACTGTCAAATACTGATCGAGCTAACATAGGCGCCGACTACGTGGGGGCTCCGGGGCCGAAGCCCCCCCCCCCGGTGTCGGGCTGAATGTGTGCGTGTATGTGTGTGTGTCTGTGACGAAAGTTTCGGATCTCATAACTTCAATACCACGATACCAAAAATTATATTTTTTTTCGTATTCCTCAAGTTTACATCCAGAAGAACAACTGATTAGATTTGGTTATAATTGGTGAACCGGAAGTAGCCTCATTTGAAGATTTAACAGTTAAATTTGATTTATTGACTTTTAACGTTATTATAACTTAAAGAATAAATATTCTCTATACGATTTGATTGCATTTTATACTTCATATTCAATAGATATAGAGTTTAAGAATTTAAAGAAATTAAATTTTATAAATCAACCAGCTATGCTAAACATGGAAACTACTAATATATTCATATAATTCAAATTGACAGAAGATGTCAGTATAAATAAAAAGTAAATTAATATGGCAGAGATGAGGATGTTGAAGTAGATGTTGGGGAAGACACGGAAAGATAGGTAAGGAAATAACTCTAGTGCTACAAGTTTCTAGAAAGATACAAGCGAGATGATTACATTGGTTTGAAAATGTCATGAGGAGAAATGAAGAATATATTGGATGAAGAATAAATAGCTTAGTAATAGAAGGTTGAAGAAACAGAGGAAGACCAAAGATAAGATGGAAGGACTGTATTGCGGAAGACTTGAGAAAAAAGGAACTGAATGAGATCGACACGTAAAACAAAAATGAGTGGAAAAAGAAAATAAAAAATAGCGACTCCTAACGAAAGGGGAAAGCTAAAGAAGAAGAAGATGTTAGTGTCAAGTGCAATTTGCATAGTTTGTTTATGAAATAATTTTACTGGAAATTTTGAATCTTTTGCAAGAAAATTTATGTATGGAATTTATACATAATACACAGGATTGACGGAAAGTATTATGCTGGCCACAACAGATTTTTTTGTTTTTGTATCTTCACCAGAGACGTCTCATATGGGGACTCATAAAATTTTTTCATCGTTATTTTATTAGCTATGAACATTTTTTTTATTTTTACTATTAAAATATTACATGCAATGCAAAAATACACAAAAATATACTCTGACTAAAACATGAAAGCCACAGCAGTTTTTGAGTTTTTTTTAATTTTTAGAAAATGTCAAGAATCCAAAAAGATTAGGTAGCAATTACGAAACAATCAAATTCATATAAATTAATTCTTGGATATACACGTCCATATTCTCTGAATGCACTACAATCATTACCGTTACAATATTCCCTAATTACAATATTCATAAATAAACACCATATTACGAGTATATCTGCAATAATCACATTAATCACCAGAATTAAAATTTTCCTTTTTACCTAAGCAAGGTATTATCTTTGGTCAAAAAATTCAATGATGAGTTTTTAGCGAATAAGCACGTTTTAGGGTCCATATAATATGATTTTGCTATTTTTACGATGATGTCTGTATGTATGTATGTCTGTGTGTGTGTGTGTGTGTGTGTGTGTGTGTGTGTGTGTGTGTGTGTGACGAAAGGTTCGGATCGCATAACTTCAATATTACGATTCCAAAAATTATAATTTTTTCGTATTCCTCAAGTTTACATCCAGAAGATGAGGTGATTAGATTTTGGTTTTGTTTGTTTTTCTTGAAAAAACGCAGTTAAATATCATTTATTGACATTTAACGTTTTTATAACTTAAAGAATATATTATTCACTATCATTACCAATATCTGTGTACAAAGCAGATTGGCACACCCAGCAATGAGTAATATGCCGTGATGAAATATTTATTTATTTTATTTATTTATTCACTATACGATTTGATTGCATTTTAATACTTCATATTCAATAGATATAGAGTTAATAGTATATTACGTATTTACATCTCGAATTATGTACTATACTTTTTCTACGACCACTAATTAATATTTCTAAATTGAAGCAAAATTTAGATACATAGTTATAAATTAATTATTTTTTTATTGCATTACTTACAAATTACAAATAATATTATCAACTAATTTTATTTATAATAATAATTATTACCTCAGTATATGTAATCACACAAAAAAAAACATCAGTTCGAAACGTCAAAAAGTTTGGTGGGTTTTATTTATAAAAATAAAACTGCGCAACACTGTTACCATGGTTACTGCTAAGCGTAGGGATATACGATGAAAAATAGTTCCCTACTGCATATTTGATTGAAATGAAATATGTATTGTTGACATAATATAATATTAATATAATAACCCAAAAAAATATGTATTTATAAGTATATGTCAGATAAATTTCATTCTATTATATTTAAATCTTAAATTGTATTTATCAAATTTGAATCATTTCTTACAGTTTGACAATCAGTCCTGCCAACTTAAATTTGCTGTTCATTACGTAACACTATTCATAAGCACGAACTTACATTGTTAGTAGTCTGTTCAGTAATGACCCTCTTACAGTAGTGGTAGTAGAAAAAGAAATATAAATAAAAATAAGTAATTAAATATATCATCACGGCATATTACCCATTGCTGGCTGTGCCAATCTGCTTTGTACACAGATATCGGTAATGATGAAATATTTGTACCGTGCGGGCGCTTACTAGGCGTCACCTCACGGGCACTCTATGATAAAGATATTAAATTTAATAAATCAGCCAGCTATGCTAACCATGGAAACTGCTAATATATTGAGATAATTCAAATTGACAGATGCCAGTATAAATGAAAAATAAATGAATGTGGCAGAGATGAGGATGTTGAGATAGATGTTGAGGAAGACACGGAAAGATACGGTAAGGAATGAAAGAATAAGGGAAATAACTAATGTTAGAAGTTTCTAGAAAGATACAAGAGAGACGATTACATTGGTTTGAACATATCATGAGGATAGATGAAGAATATATTGGAAGAACAATGAATAGCTTAGTAATAGAAGGTTGAAGAAACAGAGGAAGACCAAAGATAAGATGGAAGGCCTGTATTGCGGAAGACTTGAGAGAAAAGGAACTGAATGACGACATGCAAAGCAGAAATGAGTGGAAGAACGAAGAAAATAAAAAATAACGGCCGTAACGAATGGGAAAAGCTAAAGAAGAAGAAAAAGATGATGTCAGTTTCAAGTGCAATTTGCATAGTTTGTTTATGAAATAATTTTACTGGAAATTTAGAATCTTTTGCAAGACAATTTATGTATGGAATTTATACATAATACACAGGATTGACGGAAGATATTGTCCTGGCCACATCAGATTTTTTTTTAGTTAACAGAAAAAATTACCAATAGTGAAATAAGGTAATTAACATAGTTATAAACAGATTTTTTATATTTTGTTGTATTTTTTATGGTAAGTAGATTGTATTTTAAATAACTAAATTTTTTGGATAAGTAATTGTTTTTTTCTAGAAATTGAAATATCTCCAAATCTATGCGTTTATCAAGTTTTAACAGAAATACCTTTTTGTGTATTTTGGCATTGTATGTAATATTTTATTAGTAAAAATGAAAAATGTTAGGTAATAGATAGAGAAAATAATGATGAAAAACGTTGCTGGCTTGCCCAAATGAAACGCCTCTGCATGGTTAAACAAAAAGTATAAATATGCATAAAATAAGTAGTATCATCATACCAAGTTTTAAAATTTTAGTGCAACTAGTATCAGGATTATTAATAAAAATTTGCCTGGTGAGGTGCGAACATACCTTCTATTCGAGCTACGTATTGTTTTCAATACATATTTTAATATCTAAGCGGAATTCGCGTTCTGCGAAATCTAGATTATTAATATTTTTATATACCTGCCTCTTTTTAAAATAGTTATATAATAATTCTTAATTGTATTCCAGTTTATTTACGAGGTTTGTTCAAACAAAAAGGTGACTTTTCAAAATTCGCAGGCTACGTATATTAGATTCTCGATTTTTTTTTGTTTGTTACGTTGGTAAACATATTCCCAACATATGTTGGCATGATCAGCCATTTTGTATTTGTAGTTTGTTTTTGACAGTTGTAAAGGTTAGACGTATTTTGGTGTGCTTGGCGATTTTTTGCAATCGAAAAAAATGGATCAAAGAATCTGTATTAATTTTTTTGTGAAAAATAAAATTAAGTGCTCCAAAGCACTTGAAATGTTGACTGTGGCATTTGGCAAAAAAACTGTTTATATGTGGTACAATCTCTTCATAGAAGGCCAAGAAGATGTTAATGAAGGATGCCCGCCCTGGACGCCCCAGCATGTCAACAACCGATGCTTACAATGGCGTGGTGCATCATGAGTTCTTGCCAAAACGTCCTACGGTCAATAAAGAATATTACCTTCAAGTTATGCGCCGTTTGCGTGAAGCAATACGAAGAAACGCCCGGATTTGTGGCAAAACAATTCATGGCTTTTGCATCACGATAATGCACCTGCTCACACATCGTTGCTTGTTCGTGATTTTTTCGCCAAAAACAACACCGTAATCACACCTCAGCCACCATATTCACCGGACTTGGCCCCCTGCGACTTTTTTCTGTTCCGAAAACTGAAAAGACCCGTGAAAGGACGGCGTTTTGCCACCAAAAAGCGCGTATCAGAAGTGCTTCGAGGATTGGAAAAAGCGCTGGCACAAGTGTATTATATCTGAGAAAGATTACTTTGCAGGGAACAAAATAGATATTGATGAATAAATAAATATTTTTCGAGAAAAATAAAAAGTCACCTTTTTTTTGAACAAACCTCATACAACTTATTACAATAAATGATGAATGGGTATGATTCGTTTTTTCACATATTATTATAACTTTCTCGTCGTTTATGTGTTGATGGAGATGAGATAATGAAAGGACACACAATAGTTATTTTAATTCTCATTATTCTCCATAAAAACAGTGTATATTTTGGCAGTATACTTTTACAAACTAGATATTAGAACAGCTATTGAATATTGTATAAAAGAACAAATTTGAATGTTCGGATATTCTGTTTTATACTTCATACATCATACAAACACTGACAACAAAATTGGCCAAACCAGCAGAAAAGAAGGTATTTTGCATCAATATTTCCAATTGTACAAATAGAACAACAATATAAATACTCATTAACCACTTGCTGGTATTTATTTTATATTATTAATTCAAATAAAACATGTAGCGTTTGTAAATAATTCATTTCGAATTTAGTTTTTTTTTTTAAATAAACGACTACGTATCTCGTTTCCATGACTACGGATTTAAATCCGCCTGGAAAAGCCGACACACAAAATACAAACTTCATAAATGCACAAACAAAAGAATTTATCCATCATCCACAAACCATCAGCTGACATTGAAAATAAACTTGTTTAAACATATATTTTCCTAAAATGTATTGCTGCAAATTGTATTTCCTAGGCTGAAAATATCGGATGTTATAATTGTTAAATATATCAAATATCTTTGCTTAATTGTTTCAAGGAGAAAAAACAAAACTGTTTCAATTAAAAAGATCGCTTCCAAGATAAATGAAAGTAGAAAACTCAATTAAGTTCAATTGTTCTAACTTCTAACCTCAGGCACCTTAATATCATGAATATTAAATATTCGTTTGTTAACGAATTATGCATTGAAATATTAAATAATTTAATTCTGGACTATAAAACGAATATTATATTTAATAAAATAATATAACAATACATTCCATTGTTATTATTATATTAACAATGTAATAAATTTTATAATTATTGTGTTTTCAACTTGTAGTACTATTGTCTTGTTTTACGTTAGGTATAAAACTTTATATGTTTTTAAATAAAATCCTTTTTGCCCATTGACATTAGAAGTGCGATTTTCTTGACAGTTAACAGTCTGTAAAATGTGACGTTTACTGCCTAGCCAGTAAAACTATTTTTACTACCTATTTCATAACAACCTCTCAACGAACGCACAGTAACCGTTCAACAAACACAGCAACATAATTTGATTGCGATAACTTTCAAAATAGGTATTAAAAATAATCACTAAATTAATATTAATTCTAAAATCGACAAAAAAAATGTGTTCAACACGGCACTAAATACAGCTTCGGCAGCATTCATACCTCAGCAGTGTCTGCTGTTAATCTGGTATTTTACTGCCTAGTTAAACAAATAACTATTTCCAATTAAATTACTAAATAATAAAAACATTTTTAAGACCAAAGTACAACAAACACCTGTCTAGCTCTTGACTTTAAATATTAGCATATTCTATTTAAATGTAAATCAAATATTTTTATCACAAGGTAAAATTTGATAACATACTCAAACAGACCCACTGTATATAGCAAATATTGACTCTGCGTTGTATAAATTGAATCCACCCAGAGACATCACAATTTATAATACTTTATATGTAAACAACTACTTTTAATTGTAAAAATAATCAGTACTATATACATATTGCAACAGACAATAATTAACAATGAAACAAACTTTGTTGTTAGGTAGAACAATTGAATATACAATACAATTTCATTATATTGATGTAAAAAGAAAAAAAAATATTTACAAATTACACTGGCTTGCAAAAAAATCGCGTACACCTGTTTTTTGCTGTATTGAATCGGTCTCGATTGTTAACTTGTCAATGTCACAAGTCAGTGTCATTAGTGTCAATTAAGATGCCAAAATTATCAGAAAACGAGAAAGTTGTAATACATTCTAAGTTAGAAGAGCGGTGCTTAATCAGATCAGTAGCTGAACATTAAGATTAAATAAAGTACTGGACGCTGATGGAGCGATGATAAATTATTAATGTTATTTCGTCCATAATTTGTTTCAGTCATAATTTTTACTTATTTATAATACATTTAAAATAAATACTTGGTTGTTCTTTAATTTTAGTAGAATATATTTGTAATTTAGTAGTAACTTAGCACAATGAAGAACTTGTTCCATGATAACTAAAATAATGACATGACAGTGACAACGGTGACAACTTCATTGACAGTTAATATTAACCTATTTTAAAAAAAATCGTATTTACATAGCTAAAAAATCTGATGTGGCCAGCACAATACCTTCCGTCAATCCTGTGTATTATGTACAAATTCCATACATAAATTTTCTTGCAAAAGATTATAAATTTTTGGTATTATGTGATTCCCTTTCTCGGCAACTGAATTCCATACTCCTGATAACAAACAAACCACATGAAAGAAGAAAATTATGAAATTTTGATTGAAAAATTATAACACTTGTCAGTTATGGACATTATTAATTGCTGTCATTTTGACACGGGTCAAAGTCATGTTACTGCACGCGCCCCATACATAAATTTTCTTGCAAAATATCCTATATTTCCAGTAAAGTTATTTCATTAACAAACTATGCAAATTGCAATTGACACTGACATCTTCTTCTTTAGTTTTTCCCATTCGTTAGGGGGTCGCTATTTTTTATTTTCTTCTTCCACTCATTTTTGTTTTGCGTGTCGTCCTCATTCAGTTCCTTTTCTCTCAAGTCTTCTACAATACAGTCTTTTCATCTTATAATTGGTCTTCCTATGTTTCTTCCACCTTCTATTAATATATTCATCTTTCCTCATGACATGTTCAAACCAATATGTAATCGTCTCTCTTATATCTAGAAACTTCTAACACTAGAGTTACTTCCCTTATTCTTTCATTGATTTCATTTTATTGATACTGACATCTGTCAATTTGAATTACCTGAATATATTAGCAGTTTCCATGGTTAAGTTAGCATAGCTGGCAGAATTATGAAATTTATATAAAATTTATTATCGTTATTCTTCTTTAACTCTATATCTGTTGAATATCAAATATAAAATGCAATCAAATCGTATTGACAATAATATATTCTTTAAGTTATAATAACATTTAACTAATTTTTTCAAGAAAAACTGTTAAAATCTTCAAATGAGGGTACTTCCGGTTGACCAATTATAACCAAAATCTAAACAGGTCTGCATATGGTTGTAAGGAAGAGGAATACGCAAGAATTGTAATTTTTGGAATTCTAGTATTGGAGATATCGTGCCCGAAAACGCGGTCACACACACACACACACATACACACACACACACGAACACACACATACAGACATCATCGTAAAAATAGTAAAATCGTATTGTAAAGACCCTAAAACGTGCTTATTCAATGAAAACTCACCACCGAATTTTTTGACCAAAGACAATACCTTCCTTACCTAGAGATGACGGAAGGTAAAAAAGGTAAAAACTCGGTTACTTCATTTTTAAGGTGTACGCGATTTTTTTGCAAGCCAGTGTACATACATAAATTTTCTTGCAAAAGCTCCTATATTTCCAGTAAAATTATTTCATAAACAAACTATGCAAATTGCACTTGACACTGACATCTTCTTTAGCGCTTCCCATTCGTTAGAGGTCGCTATTGTTTAATTTCTTCTTCCATTCATTTCCGTTTTCCGTGTCGTCCTCATTCAGGTCCTTTTCTCTCAAGTCTTCCGCAATACAGTCCTTCCATCTTACGTTTGTTCTTCCTCTGTTTCTTCTACCTCCTACTACTAAGCTATTCATTTTTCTTGCAATATAGTCTTCATCTCTCCTCATGACATGTTCAAACCAATGTAATCGTCTCTCTTGTATCTTTCTAGAAACTTATATCACTCAAGCTATCATTTAATTCCTTACCCTATCTTTCCGTGTCTTCCCCAACATCTATCTCAACATCCTCATCTACGCCACATTCATTTTCGTTTCATTAATACTGACTTTTGTCAATTTGAATTATCTGAATATATTAGCAGTTCCCATGGTTAACATAACTGGCTGCTTTATGAAATTTAATATTTTTATAATTCTGTAACTCTATATCTATTGAATATGAAATATAAAATGCAATCCAATCGTATAGATAATAATATATTCTTTAAGTTATAATAACATTAAATGTCAATAAGTGATGTTTAACTGTTTTTTTTTACCTCTCGCTAAGAGAGGTATTGCATTCATGCTAAAAATCGCATGTCCAGATTTTATTGAATAAGCACGTTTTAAGGTCCCTACAATCCGATTTTAACATTTTTACGATGTCTGTGTGTGTGTGTGTGTGTGTGGATGTATGTGTGTGTGTGTGTGTGTATGTGTGTGGGATGTTGGAAGGACGATTACTCAAAAACTATAAGACTTTAAATTTGTTTAGCTACGTATTTCCCAATCGGACATTCATGGGAAGATCTGAAAAGGATTTGGTAACAATTGGACAACCGAAAGTAGAAGATTCTTGAAAAAAAATCTTCTAAATATTATTTTTTGAAAATTTTTCGTGGTAATATTAAAGAAAATTAAATTCTCTATCTGATACATTTAAATATTTTATTATATATTCCATAGATTTAGAGATAAAAGAAGTATAATATATAAAATAATCTGTTGTAATAAATTTGACAGCCGAAAGAATGCCATGAAAAATAGTTGATAATTTAAATTATTTGTAACTGACAGATAAATGTCAGTGTCAGAAATAATGAGTAATGAAAGAAAAATGTACTTGGAGAATCCCTTAATGCTTGATCTGTGACTATTATGGAGATGACAAGTCTAGGTTGAAGGACTTAAATTTGTTTCAAACATTATGGGACAATGTACACCAGTACTATAGACTAGAGTAACTTTGAATTGCGAAAAAGCTATCAAATTCTTCTCAAGTAAGTTGTAAATATTGACAAAATTACACATCGATATAAGAATAATCGGAGTGCAATCTATCCGTCACTTTATTAAAGGGAATTAGTGTTATTTAGATATAACATGTATGAAAAAATAAAATGTAAAAGAAGATATGTAAGAATAGATGCACAATCCATATATACATTTTAGACCGCCCAAAATTAATGTTTTTACTAGAAGAATATGAAGAGAAAGTAAACAACGTTGTTCGAATTGAAAATTGCTGTTACCAGCCTAATATTTATATATGGTAAACTCTACTTTGTAATTTATTGTAACATAATTTATGGTAAAATATCTTCATGTTGAGACATGCTATTATTGAATAATAAAGAAGTTTATACGTCATAGATTTATATGAATATATTATTTGTATTTATAAAAATATTCTTTGCTTTATGCATACAGCCAGGTAAAATATACGGCGAGAGGTTATGTGCTGGCCACATCAGATTTTTTTTCAAGAAAAACTGTTAAAAGTCGCAAATGAGAGTACTTTCGGTGGACCAGTTATAACCAAAATGTAATCACGTCTGCATATGGATCTAAACTTGAGGAATACGAAAACACACACACAGACACACACACACACTCATTCTCACACACACACTCATTTTCACACACACGCACACATACACATAGATAGATATATATACAGGCATCATCGTAAAAATAGTAAATTCGTATTCTAGGGACCACAAAACGTGCTTATTCATAGAAACTCACTATCGAATTTTTTGACCAAAAACAATATCTTCCTTACCTAAAGGTGATGGAAAGTAAAAGAAAATATGAAAATTCCTGTGATATGTAATTTTATAGCTTTTATTTTTAATTGAATATATAAATTTAGAGAAAAATGGTGAAAATCTCCGAAATTATTGGTTTTAGGTATAGGATACCCTTAATAACATATGAAGATAATACAAAAATACACACAACTGAATAATAAAATATAGGGTGTTCCAATTGAAAATGACGAGTTATAGTCATTTGAAATTGAGCACATTTGATTCGCTTTATTGAACAGCCTGTATAATTTCATTTAAAAAAATATGTCAGAACATAGAGTATAATTACAGTTATACAGAAAACAAAATTCTTAATTTTTACTATTAAAATAACTTCAGTAAGCCTTTATAAAGCAATGCGTGTATTCGGTCTATTTTAGAGAAAAAACGGAATAACATGGCAACGCCGTGGAAAACTAAAACAAAATTCATATGTTCGTATAGGTGAATAAAATACAATTCAAAATATATAAAAAATATATAGAGTGTTCCATTTAAAAAAAGAGAAACAATTCTCGCCGAGCCGTAATGCAACACCCTGTATATGTGAAAATAATTTTACGTTATGCTACTTGAGTAGACGAATAAATTCTGTTAATAAACTTAGGCTGTATTTCTAACGACAACGGAGATATCGAAGACGACGATTTCGATGACTTACCTGTATATGTATACACAGTCTGTCACATTGAAAAGCGTACACTTATAAAATGGTTGTGTTTTCAATCATTTCTGGTATAAAACATAATGCATACTTGATATAGTATAGCATTTATGAAATCAAAACAATGCTTTTTTCATAATTTATAAAATTGAAAAATATACTTTAATTTCTAAGTACAAAATTAAATTATATTTTGATGAAACTAAAAAGAGGAGGTCACATTAAAATTCGTACAAATCATATTTATTTAAAAATTTAATAATATAATTCATTATGTTAACATTTAATTAAAGTCACATATTATCTAATATAATAGCAATGTTAACACTGAAGACAACAGTTGTATACAGTCTTTCAAAGAAAAATGAGGCAAACTACAAAAGAAGAACGTGAACTAGTCATTCGTCACTTTAAAAATGGAAAATATTATACAGAAATCTCTGAAATTTTAAACAGACCTCGTTCAACTATCCAGTACATCATAAATAGGTATAAAATACAAAATCGCATAGTAAATAAAGTTAGAATAAGTTCAAAACGCAAATTAACTGAGCGCGATGAAAATTGGATTTTACGTCAAATTAAAAATGATCCCAAAATTAGTGCCCCAAAAATAGTATCTAATTTAGAAAAGTATTTAAATATAAAAGTTTGTGCTGAAACAGTTCGAAGAGTATTAAGAAAGCATAATTACAACTGTAGAGTTGCTCGCAATAAGCCATATATTAACGTAAGAAATAGTAGGAAGAGATTAGAGTTCGCAAAAAAGAATGTGAATGAAAGTTTAGAGTCCTGGAAAGATGTAATTTTCACAGATGAGTTAAAATTTAATATTTTTGGTTCGGATGGCAAAATTAGAATTTGACGAAAACCGAATGAAGAGCTAAAACCCAAAATCTGCGTGCTATTATGAAACATGGTGGAGGATAACAAATGGTTTAGGGATGTGTATCTTGTGGAGTAGAAAATTTAGTTTTATAGATGAAATAATGAATAAATGGGTTTACTTAAATATTTTTAAAAATAATTTGAAAACAAGTGCTGAAAAAATGGGTATTTTAAATTCATTTAAATTGTATGCCGATAATGATCCGAAACATACTGCGAAGATTGCTAAGGAATCGACCCTTTATAATTGTCCGAGAGTAATTGAAACACCTACACAGTCTCCAGACTTAAATATAATAGAAAATTTATGGGATTAATTTGATCATAAAATTCGTGAACATGAAATTTCAAACAAAGAAGTTTTAAAGAGTGCTCTTAAAGAGGAATGGGGAAAAAATGACCAAAATTACATTAAAAATTTAATTCAGTCAATCCCTAGAAGATTACAAGCTGTAATTAAAAATAAAGGATACCCTACAAAATATTGAAAATGGTTTTTAGTTAAATTTATAAGGTGTACGATTTATAGTGTGACCCTGTTATTTAAAAAAAAATGTTGTTTATGCTGAAATTATGTTTTGAAATATATTTTGTTTTTGCTTCCTTATTTAATTTATGTTACATTTAGAATGATTTTTTATATTATTGTACAAAGAAAATGTTGTTTTCAATAAAAACTGTACTAAAATGGGAGTGTACGATTTTCATTGTGACAGACTGTATATATACAGGATGTTTCCTTTAAAACAACCAGCGCTTTTTTGGGCGAACTAATGACTTTAGAGAAAAATGTTATATACAAAAAATTACCAGGAAAAAGGGCTTAATTTATAAGGAATAATAAATAAAAAATTCAACCAGTGGTTCTCAAACGGTAGAATAAAATTATATTTTTTTTAAATGGCAACCTATATAAATTTTTGTCCATTAGATAGAGATTTTTTTTCTGATTTCAACGATATAAATATGATATGGGGTTGTATAACAATTATTTCGAGAAAAATGATATTAAAAATCTGAAATAATTTTACAATATTGAAGTAGGCTATGCAATAAACAAATGCAAACAAATGATACAGGTGACAGATAGTTTTGTTACTTACGTTATTAAGTGTTTGTTTTCGTAATTGTTTAATTACTTATTAATAAAAAATGGCTTTGCAGTTGCAAGAATTAACAAATTTAGACTATTTTAATCTTACTGTTATGTATGGAGAGTGTGAAAGAAATTTAAATTCTACGATACGAAGATTTTCACGGCTTTATCCCCAAAAAGTGCAACCCACTCGTGAATTATTGAGAAAATAATATACTATCGTAACCTAGGCAATAGTCGTATTAATAGTTGTTTATTGCATAGCCTACTTCAATATTGTAAAATTATTTCTGATTTTTAATATCATTTTTCTCGAAATAATTGTTATACAACCCCATATCATATTTATATCGTTGAAATCAGAAAAAAATCCTCTATCTAATGGACAAAAAATTTATATAGGTTGCCATTTAAAAAAATATAATTTTATTCTACCGTTTGAGAACCTCTGGTTGAATTTTTTATTTATTATCCGTCATAAATTAAGCCCTTTTTCCTGGTATTTTTTTGTATATAACATTTTTCTCTAAAGTCATTAGTTCGCCCAAAAAGGCGCTGGTTGTTTTAAAGGAAACACCCTGTATAGTGCGTAATAGCTAAACGAGTTACCATAAATAATTTCTTTATTATTAAAGCTACAATAAAATACTATAAGGCAATCTTATAAAAGACCAAGGGGACATCCGATTAATAATAATAATAATAATAATATGTTTATTTGGCATAGTAAAAAGTTAATACATACATAGTACATGCCATAGTCAAAATTACAATAGTGATAAAAGTACATGAGTAAAGAAAGAGCATCCTTGCGGATTTCAATATAAAATTAAGAAATTACATATACACACAAAATAAATATACACATAAAAAACATAATATTGAGATACATTGGTAGCAATAAATAGAGTCAAATCTTAAAATTTATAATGGGTACAATTAAAAAATTCATCAAGTGAATAAAATGCATGTCTCAGTAACATAGTTTTTATAGAGTGCTTGAACTTTGGTACTGGTAGCTCTTTAATATGATCAGGTATTTTATTAAATAGTTTGATACAATTATATAAATAACATTTTTTAAACTTCTCATTTTTAAATTTGGGAATATTGTAATTATTGATATGTCTGGTTTCATATTTATGACAGCTCTGATATTGCGTGAATTTATTTGGATTTAATTTAATGTAATTAAGACATTGCATTATATATACCTATGGAGGGGAGAGTTAAAATTTGCAATTTAATGAAAATCGGTCTGCAGTGGTCGCGGAACTCTTTATTGTCTATAATACGCATAACACACTTTTGTAGTTTAAAAAGTCTATCACAGTTTTTATCACTGTACCACAATATTGTCCCATAATATAGGATGGATTGAAACAGTCCATGGTAGGCTAGTATTACAACACTTTGGTTTACTGAATGCCGTAGGTTACGAAATAGAAATATTAATTTAGATAGTCTACTTTCGGCAGTAGAGATATGCTGTAGCCACGATCTGTTGCGGTCAATTTCGAGTCCGAGAACTTTTACGGTTTCGTTTGCGTCTTGTGATCGATGTTTATTGAAGATCAGCGTCTGTGTTTTCTCGTCATTTAATAAAAGCATGTTGTTTGAGTACCATTCTTTAGCTTGTTTTAATATATGTTCAATTTTTTCCTGCATTTGCTCGGGATCAGTGTCCTTTACGAAGAATGTTGTGTCATCTGCATAAAGTACTATATCATCGCAGGCAACAGAATGCGGAAGATCATTTATATATATGAGAAATAATAAAGGTCCAAGTACTGATCCTTGAGGTACACCATGTTCAGTTGGTATTGTGCTGGAGCAGCTTTTATTTAGGGCAACATACTGCTCACGGGTTCGTAAAAATGATGATATTAGTTCTAGCGGGATACCACGTATTCCATAACGCTCAAGTTTATTAACTAGTACTTCGTGAGAGATACAGTCAAAAGCTTTTGTTAAATCGACAAGCATTAAAGCTGCTGTAGAATTATTCTCTGTGGAGTTATATATGTTTGACATTATGTGCAATAGGGCGTAAATTGTTGATCTTCCTTCTCGGAATCCATATTGGTTTTCGGAGAGAATATCATGTTTATTGAAGAATGTAATTAGTCCAGTTTTTAATAATTTTTCTATTATTTTTGAAAACCATGGTAGAATAGCAATCGGGCGATAATTGTTCACACACTCAGGATCCCCTTTTTTGTGTATTGGTGTAATTTTTGATATTTTTAAGCAAGATGGGAATACTCCTTGTATAAATATTTCGTTAATTAAATGTAGTAAGGGATCAAGTATGTACGAAGCGGAGATTTTGATGATTTTCGTAGACATATTGTATGCATCAGTGGATTTAGAATTGCTGAGTGCGTTTATAGTAGTTAGTAATTCGTCTCGATCTACTGGATTTAGGAAAAAAGAATTCGTACTGCACGTAATGTTGCTAAGGTCAAGTATATTTCTAGAGCTTGTGGAGATTTTCATGTGGATTTCGTTAGCGATGCTTGCGAAGAAGTACAGAAGGAAATATTTTTTTAAACCACTGGTTCTCATGTTACAACACAAAGTTATGTTTTTTTTAAATGGAATGGTACATATTTTTTAGGTGCATCCGATAAAGTTTTTTTTTTGTAAATTCAACCATGTAATCATTTTTATCCTTACATAACAAAAATGTTGAGAAAATTCAATTGAAATCAAATACAGTTATTTTTCAGTCCGCTACGTATGAAAAACAATTCAGCTTAAATTAAAACGAACCCTAAACATGTGTTATAGCTGCCGCTAGGGTACCTCTATGTATAGGGTATGGTAGGGTACCTATATACTCAGGGTATGGCCATAACGTGGCTCGCGTTTCGTCCTCCATTTGCGGGCCACTGTCATATTCGTTGTTGTTGCGCAAATTATTATGTAATTTTGTGGCTATTTGTTTTATTTTAATGCAAAACACATTTAAATATACTTCTAATATTTATTTAAAGAGTAAGTAATAATTTTATTTTATTTACTTGTGTATTTTCTTGAGATACTGACTACGATATGACTGACAATATTGAAAACACATAAAAATTACCAATGTTAGGCACAAACATTTAAATTTTTAAAAGGTAAGTTTAGAATATATACTTATTATGTAAATAATAACTACAGTTATTAAATTAGATGTGATAATAACAACCTATATCCTATGCTCTACATAACCTCTAAATGTATGTCAATAATAATTGTGTATTTCTTAAATAAATGATTTTTTATTACCTTTATAGATTCATAGTGTAATTATTTAATATTCCTTTATAATACAATATCACATTTCTTACAAATAAATAGGGAAATGAAAACTAAGTATGTTTGACATTGGCCCGCAAATGGCGGTGACCTTGGCCCATGGCCAAACCCAAGCGCGATTAGTTGAGACTGATACTTCGCATACTAACCAATCTGAAAACATCGACTTTTAAATATTGATAGTGTTTTTCTTGTTGTAATAATAGCATATAATAATGACTTGTAAATAGCTAACAATTATTTTAAACATTCAGCTAAACGTCAATATACGTAATCCCCCTATTTATTACATTTCGACCTGTCCAAGAACGAATTTTAAGTTAAGGTCAGTCCCAACTTATCGCTCGCCAGCTATAATAACTTTATAATTAATGTTCTATTTGATTTCCATCCTAAATAATTATTCATAGTCAGATAGCAGTTTTTGTTCTTCGTACATAGCCTACTGAAAAATAACTACGATTTAATTAAATTTCAATTGAATTTTTCTCAGTATTTTTGTTATGTCAGGATATAAAATGATTACATGGTTGAAATAAATAAAAAATCTCTATGGAATGGGCCTAAAAATATATACCATCCCATTTAAAAAAATCTGATGTGACTAACACAAAACCTCCCGCCATTTAATTTTTATTAATTTAAATACATATATCTATGGGGTCTCATGGCCGCGTGTCTGAGTGTCTGGTCGCGAATCTGGGGAGCCGGATTCAATTCCTACTATCAATTATTTCGAATTTTAAATGGCACAAAACTGATCCCTGTGATGCACTCTCTACACCAAAGATGAGTACCCGTGAGGTGACGCATGGTAAACGCCGCACGATACAAATATGTTATCATCATTACTTCGGTAATGATGTGTGTACAAAGCATAATCTGCACACCCATCAATGGGTAATAAAACGTGATAATATATTTATTTATTTTCTTATTTATAAATACATACCTGCATATTTACTAATACTAGAAATTATGTATATTAAGTTCCTTTCCATAAAACTATTGTTCTATTTACAATTTTCGTTTTAAAACGTTATTATTATTAATTTGAAATTATGTATATTCAGATCCTTTCCATGTAACTATTGTTCTATTTACAATTTTCTTTTGAAAACGTTACTGTAATTAATTTGGAATTATTTTTTTGACAGCATCATTTATCTGTCAGTTACATACATTTGAGCCGAACTATGTAACAATGGAGTTGTGTGCATAAGCTCCGAGATATAATTTTTATATTATTTTATAAATTTATCCATAAAATATATAGAAAAAGTATTTTTCTATTTTGGTTCTTTAATATGTACTTTATGAAACCCATTTGGATGTCATAAAGTACTTCTTAAAAGAACTCAAACCTAATTTCTGTTAGGTTGGTACGTAGTACCTACATTTCTAGACATTTGTCATTTGAAAGTAAATATTATTTAAATTGTAAACAATAACAATGAAACGTCATAGTTACGAATATCAATCACTGTTACTGTTACCAACAATCAAATAAAAATTAAAATATTCCTAAAAATGAAATCACGTATATTTGTAAATATTTTTTTGACAAAAGGACCAAAATAGAAAAAATAGTATAAAATACACGTTTCATAAGACATTTCAGCGCACTTGTCCCGTTAGAAAGACGCGTGCGCTAAAATCATGTCTTATGAAACTTGTATCTTAATGTACTATAATGCAAACCTGTAAAAAATTAAATAATCTTTAAGTTTTATAATAACAAATTGCGAAAAAATAACATTTAAATGTATTTTTTGAAGAAAAACTATTTTGACATTCAAGTAAACTGCCATTCCCGGTTATCCGATTGACACCAAAATATAATGGCTTCTTTCCATATTAGAATAAGGTAAAAATACAAGATTTAAAATTTTTCTGAACGATAGTATTTGAGTTAGAGCGTCAAGAGGATCCATACATACACACACACTCGCACACATACACACAGACATCATCGTGAAAATGTTAAAAATGGATTCTAAGGACCTTAAACGTGGTAATTTACCAATATCTCGATATGCGAGTTTTAGCACGATGCCTATACCTCCCTTACCAAGGATAGCGGGAGGTAAAAATATAACTTTGTGTTGTAACTTGAGAACCACTTGTTTAAAAAAATATTTAATTCTCTAATCGCATGTCGCCCTTTATTGTATCTCTTTAATAATATAGGAATTATTTGAGATAGCTTGTTTAGCTGTTACATCCTGTATTTCATGTTGATTACAACAATGTAACATTACGTTTTTATAAATCGGATGAATTTTTGTTATTCCAGGGATAAAGTTTGAAGCATAAAGGACCTTTTATAAATCCTGTTAGCCAAAGGTTACAAAGGATAAACACAAAGTTAATTGTGATTCAACGTAGTATCATCAACATCTGGACGGTTATTATAGTCACACACAAAGCATCGGACGGTAACTACATTGTAAATTAAAATAAATACAAATGTTTTAAAATAAACAAACAAAACTTTAGCTTTTTATGTAAATAAATTATATAAAAACAAACTGTTGCAGTAAGTACAGTAATCTGTAAAAATAAAAGTATTCATTACTTTTTTTCAAACTGTCCGCAAAACTTTTAATTAATAAATGACTTACTATTGAAAGATAAAGTACATAATGAATTTTTAACTTTTTTTCAGCTCAATTCCGATTGAAAACACCAAGAAATCTAATTAATTACCAAAAAATTCCTACTGTCTATTTTCCAGATGACGTGTCGCAAACAAAAACAAAATTCAATCGTCATAGCCTACTGAATGCTTATCCAATAATTCAATTAACAGGTTTTGAAGCAGGGGTGTGGAATCGGAAAAAAATTAAACTCCAACTCCCACTCAAACTCCAGAAATTTTAAATATTCGACTCCGACACTCCAACTCCCACTCAAACTCCAGAAATTTTAAATATTCGACTCCGACTCCAGACTCCAACTATAATTACACTAATTCTAAATAATGCTTACCTCAAAGTTATTTAATACATTTATTTATGATAAGTAAAACAATAGTTTTCGCTTTCGCAGATCTTATTATTAAATTTATTGTACTAAAACTACATGTATAAAATGTAAGTTCAATAAGTTCATACAAACCGTGTGTAACAATAATAACTAGCAATATGCCTACAATGCAGCACATTCAATAATTTACTTTCTGCAACAAATCCTGAGTATATGATAGCATATATTTCATTCATTTTTTCACTATTATGTACATAAAGGATGGAAAAAGTATTCTAACCCCTAATTATCAATGGGAATTTTTTTTTTGTTTTTTGTCGAAAAATTAATCTATTTTTGACAACAAATTTACTACAAAAATAAGTAACATTTTGATGTAATAGTGGGTTATCAGCCTGTACACAACATTTATTTATAAATATACCAAATTTTAAGCATGTACGTTCATTCTTGGTGCTAGAGTTTGTTCCAGAAAATTATTGTTTTCCGAATACACATTGCCTACTTACAGGCGTAAAATGACAAGATTTACAGGAGGCGCGCAAAATTTTAGAACATCAGAAGGCACGTCGGTCTGAGAAACCGGTTTGTACATGGGCGTCCGCAGAGGGGGGGGGCACTTGCCCACCCCCCCTTGGAAAAGCTGATAATTCATATATTAAATACATTGGTTAATTTTTTGTAAAAATCTACATTATCCAATTCCAATTTTATGCAAATAAAGGTTTTTCTATTAAAAGATTTGTTACAGTGTTTCAATTTTGTAATATGGTTTATCGTCAATTTTTACTTCTTCTACATACCTATATACAAAATAAGACAAGTAAGATTTATTTCTATTCCTTTGTGGTAATCGGTCCGTCATTATTTTTCCAACGAAGTAAGTAACAAACTATTTTATCTCCTTCTCTGTAATACACATATAAAGTTCATTTGAAATAGAGCTAAGCCGCCATGCTGTATCAAACGTCAAGCATGTCTGAGGTTATTCAATATAAAATTCGCAGTAATTTGTTTTTTTTTGTAAATAATTATGATTAGAAGATATAAAAGCTTGATTACAACAATAGATAATAAAATAATGAATATAGCTAATCAATAATACATTTCTTTCCGATAAAAATATATTTTAAACTAATATACACCAGTGATCCCCAAGCAGAGGGAAGGTGGAGATATTAATTATATATAAAATGAAAAATAACTCATTTTATCTTCTACAATTAAAATTTTGTCCCCCCTTAGATAAATTTCTGCGGACGCCCATGGGTTTGTATATTCATTAGCATTTGTTCATAACAATTAACCCCTGACATTCTCAATTATTTATGGACACAGTGTATTTATATGATTTATTAATGGAAATATATTTTCGGTAAAATATAAGATGAATAATGAACTGAAAACTAAAATATTCTTTGAAAAAATACAAAAAAAATAGATAATAATTATAATTTTAAAATTAACTTAAAAAATAATAATAACTGTATCTAAATGAAAGGTTGAACAATATAATCGATAACAAAACTCTGAAAAACACACAGATTAATTTGTTTTGCGATGACAATCTTCTCATAATATTACTACAGTTTCCTAACACAGAAATTTTGAACAATGACAGTAATAATAGCGTGTTTTTCTGTACAATTTTGAAATGCGCAAGATATATCTAACTAGTTTTCTTCTTTTATTTTGACCGTGTTCAGTGTTCTTGAAATATTATCCATATCTGCTCGTACAAATGTAACATGTCTTCTAAAAGTATATGATATGAAACTGTTAAATGATAAAAATAATATAAAGATCGCGAAAATAAACTATTTTTATATTTCGCAACAACAGTAAGGGCAAGCAAATTGTGACTTGAAAGGTCTGACACACCGAAAACAGTCCAAAAAATCTGTTGTGGCCAGCACAATACCTCTCGCCACTTCCGTTTTTGGTTACATAAGTATAGGGCGCGAGCAGTCATGTGACGTTGTTAGCCTTGACGAGCAAATATGGGGGCCCGTTTCAGAATAATAATCACTAATTATGTCAAATGTCAGAATTTTTCAATAAAAATTTCAAGATTTTCTAAATTCACATAGTTAATTAACAATTAAAATCTGGATATGCGACTTTTAGGATGAAGCCAATACCTCTCTTAGCGAGAGGTGAAAATATTATGTACATTCACCCTGACGTGATACTTTGTGCTAATGGACGGACTTAAAAATCAGACAGCTACTGAAATTTACACGTCATTACAGTCAGAAACTATTGAAATAAATAAAAAAGACCGCGCGCGCCCCCTGTAGGGTTAATAGTAAAGAAAGTAATTTATATTTTGTAAAATTTGGAGTCGGTGTCGAAAGATTTAATGCCGACTCCACCTCCGACTTCGACTCCACTAAAAATTGCCCAACTCCTTACCCCTGGTTTAAAGCTATGTTTAGATGAACATCTTTACTTAGGAGTTGTAAGATGTTAACAATTACTCAAGTTAGGCACAAGTTTTAGCAGCCGTCAACATCATTACGATGGTGTCCCTTTGATGTAGACGTTACAATTAAGAGGATTAATAATCAACAGTAAAATTTGGGCAAAGATTAGAAAGCAGAGGAAGAGAAGAATATATAAATGGTGACATTGTACAAATACGTATATATACAGGCTGGTCCATCGGTCTATATTTTTTTAATAACTCGATTATTTTAATAATTATGGAAAAAAAATTCAAACGAGGTTTATTTGATATTAAAATGGCTAAAACTCTGCAGTATATGCTTTTCTACAGGCTGTTCCATTTTTACGCAATGGTATGTAACTTTATATTTTCAAATGTAACATCCTATATATTTATTCAAATTAGAAAAGTACATGCAATTTTCTATCCAATAGTATAAAAACAATCATGTTATATTATTAAAAAATACAATGGCGAATGATTTAAATATGAAATTTTTATTAAATACAGAAGGCTTTGCAATACTATTTTCTAAATTAAACATCTGATAATATTAAATAACAGGTGTAATAATGAAATATCGGATTGAAATAGATGAAATTTTTAATTAATTATTTTTTTACCTCTCGCTAAGAGAGAGGTATTGGATTCATGCTAAAATCGCATATCCAGATTTTAGTGAATAAGCACGTTTTAAGGTCCCTAGAATCCGATTATAACATTTTTACGATGATATCTGTGCGAATGTGTGTGTGTGTGGGGGGGGGGGGTTGTTTGAGGTACGATTTCTCAAATTCTACAATACTAAAGACCTATGTAACTACGGATTCCTCAATCTAACAGTAATGGGAAGAGTTGAATAGGTTCTGGTAACAATTGGATAACCGGAAATAGTAGTATTTTTAAAAAAACCTTTTAAATATTATTTTTTGAAAATTTATGTTATTACAAATATTAAAAAAACAAAATTCTCTATCCGACATATTTAAAAAAATTAGTATATCTTCTATAGATTTAAAGATATAGAAATATAATCTATAAAATAATCTGTTGTAATAAATCTCACAGCCTACTCAAAGCCCAAACATATCCATGGTAACTACTTGAGAAATTTAAATGTGTGTAATTGACAAATAAATGTCACTAATGTCAGTGTCAAAAATTTAGATATAGTACTGCAGGCTTTTTCTGGGAACGATATTTAATATTTCTTATTGTATTATTAATTACATATTTAAAATTATAGGTATAGTACATAAATACCGCCAATCCCGTTAATGAATTAGAAAAACGGAAATTTAGAAAAAGTGGAGAAAACTTGTTCATACAATGAATTTAAAATTATAGAAATACGTAAATATAAAGATTAGGTGTAAATAGAATTTTTTTGTGTGTACAAGAAATCTTAAATACAATACTTATATACAGGGTGTTCAATGTGTTTCACTATTGCTATCTCGAGAACAGTAAGAGATACGAAGTCGATTAAATTAGCTAACAATTTCTATATTATAAGACTATTAAAATGAGCATTACAAAAATTATTTTCAACCAGTGGTTCTCAAAATACAGAATTCAACTTTTTAATTTTAAATGAGAACCTACTTTTTTTATTCGCCTATTCGATTCAGCATTTTTTTCTGAATACAACGATATAAAATGTTTATACCCTTACATAACGAAAAAAAAAACGAGAAAAATGTAAAAGAATAATTATTATTTTCATATTTATTTCTACATGTAATCAGAGTGCCATGACAAAAACAATTGAATATTTTGTTTTCATCATTGTTTGAGCGATTTAGATACTTTAAAAAATATTATAAAAATTATTCAAAATTATTGCCATGCTGATTTATATATAATTCCAGCCTTCTGAACATATTACTTCTTAAATTTCGGCCGTCTATGTGGGAAATAATATTTTCGATTGCATTTTTTAAATGCTGAATATCTGGATAGATAGTTTTGTAGACTTCATCTTTAACATAATCCCATAAAAAAAGTCCAGGGGATTAAGGTCTGGTGATCTTGCGGGCCACGGAATAGGACCATAAGTACCAATCCACCGATTTGGAAACCGTTCGTTTAGGTAATCCCTGGTGCACCATCTTGCTGGAAATAAATGTTTCCCAACTCAGCTACTGGTATGTCTTCCAAAATAATACCCAGCATATTTTGAATTAAATTCAGGTATCTGTTACCACTTAATGTACCTTCGTACATGTATACGTAAATATTATCACTGAAAATGGCACATCAAACATTTATATTAAATTTTCGCTGGAAACTTCTCTCTTGTACAACAGGATTTTCTCGGCTCCAGTAGTGTGTTTTTACTTCCTTGTACGTTTGTAAAGGAAGTATTGTAATCGCGAAAAATTTCGGTTTTCAGATTTCAGCGGAAATATCCATTTTGATCATCCCTGAATCCATTTTGACTAATTTCGTCGTGACGTCTGTACGTACGTACGTATCTCGCATAACTCAAAAACGGTAAGCCGTAGAAAGTTGAAATTTTGTATTTAGGACTCCTATAACATCTAGTTGTGTACCTCCCTTTCTGGTTATTACACAATTTCCAGAAGTGGCACTTTACATGAAGCCTATAATAGATTTTAATGAAAAACTGTTTTAAAATATAATCCAAAACTTTTCAAATTTGGTATACAAGACTTTTATGTCAATCGAAATAACATAATAGATTTTGGTTAAAATAGGCTAACCGGAAGTGGTACATTACTTGAAGTTGTTAACAGTTTTTCTTGAATAAAATGATTTTATTTTGATTTTAGAAATAAATGCTTCAAATAAAAGTTTTAGAGAATTAATTTCTGCGTCTAGCACATCAAGTATTATTAAATTAGCCCTTTGTGTAAGCGAGATATGTAAATTTAAAAATTATATACTTTCTTGTTTTTGTAATAAAGTTTGCTATGGATTAGGACAAAAACATAAAAAAAATGTTCATGTTAAATTACGTTAAATACGTGCAATTTTATGATTCGTACAATAACAAATATTATATTTTTATTGTGAAATTAGACATATTCATTGTTGTAATCAAATATTTCTTTGTTGTAATCAAAACTCTCTTTAAAAAGAACCGGGTTAGATTATGGTCGCTATATATATTACTGTTTTGAAGTTAAAATTAATATTTTGTAATTTATTTATTAAAAAAATATATATAGTTTTAATCGTACAAGGAAGTCGTGTGGTGTCCACATCAAATTTTTTCTATTTGACATACCATTATTAGAAAAATTGGCTTCGTCCGTCCAAATAATTGATTTTAAGATATCTGGATCCTCATTTATCAATAATTACAAAATTCTAATCTTCGCTCACGATCACCAGGATGTAAATGGTAAATTTTAATCATTTTGTATGGTCTGTATTTATGTTTCTTTAAAATCCTATGGATCGTGCCCACACTTAAATTACACTCAGCGGAAGCCATTCTAACTGAAGCTGTGGGATTAGCTTCAAAATATGCTAATATATTTATCTCAGCTTCTTGATTTTGTACGCTATTTCGCTTCGATACAAATGCATCCGTATTAGCGCGCAGTGATAATTCTCATTTTCTAAAATACTGTCGACAAAGCGCTCGCCACTCAGGTTAACGTTCCCCTATACATATTCTTTGCAGCAACAGTATTTTTCAGAGACAATATGAAAACTTCGTAAATATCAATTTTTTCTTCGTGCACAAAAGAAAACAAGAAAATTCATAAACGAACTAATTTGACATGTGATACAAAACAAAATATTCAATTCTTTTGTCATGGCACTCTGATTACATGTAGAAATAAATATGAAAATAATAATTTTTCTTTTGCATTTTTCTCGTTTTTTTCGTTATGTAAGGGTATAAAACATTTTATATCGTTGTATTCAGAAAAAATTGCTGAATCGAATAGGCGAATAAAAAAGTAGGTTCTCATTTAAAATTAAAAAGTTTAATTCTGTATTTTGAGAACCACTAGTTGAAAATAATTTTTGTAATACACATTTTAATAGTCTTATAATATAGAAATTGTTTGCTAATTTAACCAACTTCGTATCTCTTACGGTTCTCGAGATAGCAATAGTGAAACACTTAAATTGAACACCCTGTATACCACAATAGAAAGGGCAAGAGGTATTGTGATGGCCACAACAGATTTTTTTAAATTTCAATGGTGTTAACTTTAAGCAAAGCACGGTACAAATATTCCATCATTACCGATATCTGTACAAATCAGATTGGCACACCCAACAATGGGTAATATGCCGTGATGAAATATTTATTTTTATTTATTTTATATTTAAATCATTCGCTATTGTATTTTTTAATAATATAACATATGATTGTTTTTATACCATTGGATAGCAAATTTCATGTACTTTTCTAATTTTTAATATAGGATGTTCCATTAAGAAAATACAAAGTTACATATCATTGCGTAAAAATTATGTAAAATAAACTTCGTTTGACAATTTTTTCCATAATATTTAAAATAATCGAGTTATTAAAAAAAAATACAGATTGATGGACTATCCTGTACATATAAAACTACTTCCAATTTTAATGGCACAAAATTAACCCCTGTGATGCACTCTCCACGGCAGCATTGAATGCCCGTGAGGTGACGCCTGGTAAGCGCGCGCACGGTTCTAATATTTCATGATTACCGATATCTGTGTACAAAGCAGATTGGCACACCTAGCAATGCGGTAATATGCCACGATGATATATTTATTTTATTTATAAATAAAATGAATAAATCAAAACAATACATTGTTTTTCTTATATGTGGATACAGAAATACGAAACTTTTTAATTGTTTGAATTATTTCCGTGTTCAGAATCTTTTTGCCTGCAGGATACCCGGCGGTGTATTACATATAAAACACTTGCATACCTTAAATGTAATACGCTAATAACATTCATTGTTTTATTAGTACCTATTAAAAGATTTTCTAACGTAAGTTCCTATATCCTGTTATTTTAAATATTATAGCCGATATATAGATAAATACCAAAACACTACTTCTCTTTATGTATCGCAAATTTCAATTAATTCTAATGCAAGACAGTATTGTTTAAATTATAAAATATCTTTCTAAAAATATCTATTGCATGATAAATACTATTTCTAAAGTAATAAATCTATTTTCTGGACCGCTTGTATATACAGAAACTACGTTTATAGTTTATGATACGCTCCAAACATTAAATTAATTTTGTATATCATTATCATGAAATGCTTTTTATAAAATGAAATATAATACTGTATATAATTAAAAGAATCAGTAGAATATTTTCAGATATAAAAATGCTTAATAAATATTGATTCAGTTTCTATATTATCAATTTTAATTATTGCACATTGTTGTAATCATTATCTAAAGTGCTTTTATTAATTTATAAATAAATGCACGCAATACGTAAAATATTTAATTGAAGTGTATATTAAATAAAATGAACTATACTATATATATTGATCACACAAAATATATAAATAAATATACATTAAAAACAAATAAAATACTTCAATCATTATTCAATACAATACAGATTTTATCTTCTATCAAATAATGTATTGTTCGTTTTTCTATACATTTATATTATTATTAATAAAAACTACAAATATATATATATATATATATATATATATATATATATATATATATATATATATATATATGCATTTTAAATGGGCCACCATTGCTATCCCGAGAACTATAAGAACTACAATTGTCTATTTTGAATTCAGTAATATAATATTTCTATACTCTTGCATAACGATTTTTTTGAGAAAAACGCATATAAAGTTTTATATTAATTTGATTAAAATATAGCTATAATAAGAGTGCCATAAACGGAATTAGAGTGTCCTGACAGGATAAAGTGAATATTTTGTTCTTTTAATTGATCATAAATCACGTATTTCTTTCATGTTTCATGGCCTTCTAACTCGATGTGGCACTCTTATAGCCATATTTTAATCAAATTAATATAAAACTTGATATGAGTTTACTCAAAAAAAAAACGTTATGTAAGAGTATAGAAATATTATATTACTGAATTCAAAATTAAATTCTTTAACGAATGAGCAAATCAAAAATATTAAAAAAAAAGTTAGGTTCCATATTTTGAGAACCACTGATCGAAAAAAAATACTGTTTATTTTCTTTAAATTTAACTTGTGATATAGAAATTGTTTGCCCATTAAACCGTCTTTGAAGCTCTTATAGCTCTCGAAATAGCAATAGTAGTCCATTTTAAATGAACACCTTATCCATATATACCGAGTGTCCAAGCAATCCTTGACATAGGCGTTTAATTGGGAAATCAGTTTTTTGTAAATAAAAAGTGTCCAGTAGAAAATTAAGCTATGATGAACATGATAATAGTATATTACCACCTCCTGTATGTTAATTATTATTAATTACTTTAGAATCATTGCATAAATTGGAAAAAAATATCAAAAAATATTATTATATAAATAAATATTTGCTTCAGTATTTTTGACGTAATATGAAAATATTTCCAAATGTCTTTCATGGTTCCATAGTTAACATAACTGTCTTTGGAATACTAAATAATATCAAAGATTTGGATTCGACTGTCTAGCTGGATATTTCTTATATTTTTTTTACAAAAAAAATATTGAACTTTTAAAAATCTATCTTCTATTTCGTGCTACAATCATTTAGAAATAATAACTTTGTGACATAAAGAGAAAATAATTAACAATATTGATTGCAACAATCAGAACACTGATAAATAAAAGTACATTATATTTTCTTTTGATATTATTAAAAAATAATTATTTTTTTATAAATACAATAAAGATACAAAACATACAAGAAAACATAATGCATTTTTATTACATCAATGTTTTTATGGTTGTAATCAATTATTGTTAATTTTTTATCTTTTATTTATTTCAAAGTTATTATTTTTTTGTAAAATAGGATAGATTTTTAAAAATTCATTAATTTTTTTGTAAAAAATAATGAAGACTATCCTGCTGGAGAATCGAGCCCAATTTTTTTACATTTAATATTCCATGGGCAGCTATGCTAACATTGAACCACGAAAGACATTTGAAAATCTTTTCATAATACGTAATAAAATATTAAAAAAATATATTTATTTATATTTTTTTCCAATTTATGCAATGATAATAGAGTAATTAATAATAAATAACATGCAGAAAGTAGTGTACTATTATCATGTTCAATATCAAAGCTCAATTTTCTGCCGGACACTTTTTATTAACAAAAAACTGTTTTCTCATGTTAATCGCCTGTCAAGGATTACTTGGGACTCCCGGTATGTATATATATATATATATTATTATTATTGCAAAAATATAAATTGAATCAATAAAATATAAAATAATGTTTTATCCATTTTCCTTCCAAAATAATTATAAAATGCAATTAATATCAACGCTGGCTTTGACTCACCGTATTTACTCCGTCAACAAGTGAACGTCAGAACGTTGAGTGTCTGGATACGACACGTACGTCACCTCGAGCAGCAAGAAACGCACTGAAAGCTCGCGGGTTGCCGTCGCGAAAACTAGCGCTTAAATACAACGCGCATGTCATGACGTCATGAAAATATGAGTGTAGTATTTAAAAGAGAAGTTAGAATAGATATTAGTAAATATTAGAGAAAATATATTAATTTTCAGATATAAGTTTATATTAAATTTTGGAAGTATGGAAGCACGAGTTATAAAGCGTTTCATTTAAGAATGTCGCATTGGTTAAATAGAGATTAGTTGATATAAATTCTGTTCTCTGATTGGTTAGAATATAAACCGGAATCACAATGGCAAAAAAATGACAATTGTCCTGTCGATTTTCAAATAAAATTGACCGTATATAATAACTGATATTTACCCAAGTTTTTTATTTTGTTTTTGTAATTTCTAATATACAGACAGCATACTATACTTCATTTCACGTAAGAAAATAGCGGTGGATTCCATAATGTACAGTATTTGTTTTAAAAATGTCCGATCAAGATCATCTACTAATTGTATGTATTAAGATATTAGTTCCGCCCATTCTTTCAAATTCAGTAGTGTCGTTTAATTAGTTTTTATAAGGGTACATAAGATACTACCGTTATTTTTTTATTATAAAAATATATGTTACAGTAAAACTATTCAAAATTCAAATGCTAGGTATGCAGCGACATAATGGTTATACATTGACCAGGTTCATTTCTTGTTTCGTTCAGTTTCCCAACGTTCAAATCTTTAACCATGAAGTTAGCGCAGATGAACATCGCACGCTCACAATTTAAAAAGTACAGCAGTACAAATTTTAAATAATAAATACTAACAATAACTACCTATTCCGCTTCAATAAATAATTTTCATGTACATTTTGTACTCCGAAGTGTACTTTTTTAACTGTGAGCGCGCGAAGTTCATCTGCGCCCACTTCATGGTCACGATTTGAACGTTTCGTTAGGAACGAAACAAGAAATGAACAGGGCGACGGATGAACATTAGGAAGAAACGTGAATTACCAATAGGCGGTGTGCACAAAAGTAGTCAGCGCCGACATCGGACGAAAATGAAAGTTTTGGGTCGTTTTGGTAATGTAACAAGGTTATGTTTTATGTCAGAATAATTTTGCAATTTATATTTCGTAAAATATTTACAACGAATGCCAATAATAGGACGTCAAATTATTATGAGATACAGTGGAGGATCTAATAATTCGTACAAAATTACCAATTGAAATATCAAATTTTACAAATTTCCTAAAAGATTATATGAGGAATATTGATGCTTAAGAAAATAACTTTTCAAGTGATATCTTCTACTAACATGAAAAATTCATTTAGGTTTACATATTTTCTCATTTAAAAGATATTTCCCGTATGAATAAAATTTAAACAATGGCCATATGATTGCAACAATGAATTGTACAAAAATGTGTTTTTAAGTTAATATTTGAACAAGATATAATACAAGAAGCAGAAAATTGTCTTAAAATTGTATAATACTTGCAGTTGTATAAAATAGAAGTATATTTTTGGCATATGTAATGTTAATGGTCAGGTAGAATGTACAAATTCACAGGGTTCGTATTTTTCGTAGGTATATTTTCTTTCCGTGCTTGTACCACCGATTCCATTTAGAGCCTGGTATATTTTTAATGAACAATATTCATTTATTGCGAATATAATAGAAAAATATGCTAACATCATCCAAGTTCTCTAACTCCGTATGTGGTGCATCCTGTAATATTTAACTAATATTATAAAATATAATACAAAACTAAATATAATAAAATAGTTTACAGAAATCATACATATTATTATTTTGCTACAATACCTTCGCTGGTATTATAACTATTTTGAATTAGTCACATCACATATAGCATTTTAAATAGTTTCTTTATTCATTTCAATACGAGGTCTGGCTATTAAATAACGAGACTGCTTATGAAAAAGTTTTATTTTAAAAATTATTTTATAATCGAATGCTCCCCTTCAATGTACTCCCCTCCCCTCACCACACACCGTTCCATTCGTTTTTCCCATTGGTCAAAATGTTGGAAGTCTTCTTTTGTAAGAGCGTTTAGGAGCTCCGCCGATTTTCGCTTTACCTCTTCCATCGACTCGAACCGGGTTCCTTTTAAGGCAGACTTGATCTTCGGAAACAGAAAAAAGTCACAGGGTGCTAAATCAGGCGAGTACGGCGCGTGTTCGAGCACTGGAGTGCCTCTAGCGGCTAAATAACGCTTCACAGACAGCGCGTTATGGGCAGGTGCGTTGTCCTGGTGCAAAATCCACGACTTGTTTTTCCACAACTCCAGCCGTTTCATACGAACTCGTTCTCGCAGTGTTGCCAAAACTTTCAAATAGTAAGTTTGGTTTACAGTTTGACCCTCGGGAACCCATTCAGTCATCACGATGCCGTTGATGTCGAAAAAAACAATTAGCATGGCTTTAAATCTTGATTTCGACATCCTTGCTTTTTTCATTCTTGGCGATGCAGGAATTTTCCAGTACATCGATTGTCGCTTAGTTTCAAAATCGTATTGGAATATCCAGGTTTCATCGCAAGTGATGATGTTTTCCATCAATTCAGGCTCTTCATCTAATCTCTCAAGAAAATCTGAGCAGATCTGTTGACAGACGAGCTTTTGGTCAGGGGTCAATTTTTTTGGGACTTTCTTCATGTTCAATTCGTCATGTAAAATTTTTCTGACAGTTTCTTTATCGGCGTTTAGAGTCTCAGCAATCATCCGAATGCTCATACGACGATCTCTGCGCACAATTTCATTGATTTTGGTCACTGTTTGCGGAGTTGAAACAGAGACAGGTCGACCTGGACGTTGGTCATCTTCGGTGCTCTCTCGGCCTTCAGAAAACCGTTTATACCATTGGAACACACGCGCACGAGATAGAGAATTCTCACCATAGGTCTCTTTCAACTTAAAGCACTCAGTCGGGGTTTTTTTTAATTTAACGAGAAATTTCACATTGATCCGTTGCTCGTGTTTTTCGTCACACATTGTTATCGGCACGAGAAAAAAACACGTTCGTTTCTAACCTCTATAGAAAAAATACTACTACAGCGACAAAAACGTGTTTTCGTACCGGATTAGTTGACACTTCCAGCTATCCAACGCTACATTCGTTTCCCCCCCCTTTCCCTCTAGGACGCCTTCTGCGCGCGCAGTCTCGTTATTTAATAGCCAGACCTCGTATACTATGATGTATAATATGCATGTAAGTCAACTGCTAGTTTTATTAGCAAATGTAAAACCAAATAAGTGAAAAATAAGATACTGACTTACTGACACAATGTCAGTGACACTGACAGAAAATAACGTTATTCGCACGGCTATGAATCAAGGTATATATATGAATTAATAAATAAACTTACGTTACAGCGAAAGTATGGACAACAACGAACTTCGTTTTAAAATGGAATGTCCTATCTTAGTCGAAACAATATGAATTTTTGAAAGACAAGCATGTTATGTCCATCCTAATCACACCCATTTGTAGTATTTGCAAATAACAGATAAATATATGCCAATTTGTTAATTCGTTCATGATACAGATGACCTTGATCGGAGATCTTTAATTTTTTTTTACTGTACATAGATCGCTCTGTACATTTACAAACTCCTAATGTACATAGATTGACCTGTACATATCTTGCCGCGTACATTTTCATAACGTACAAATATTGTCGTGTACATTTCATGCCTTCATGCCTTATACAAACTCCTAATGTACATAAATCAACCTGTACATATCTTACCTCGTACATTTTCATAACGTACAAATATTGTCCACGAAGTTGGCACGAGTCCTACTTCGCGCACTCACAATACAAAAAGTACACTCCAGAGTTCAAATTGTAAATGAAAATAAATGTCTAAAATTAAATTGAGTAATTGAATGCCATGATTATATAATAGCCGCGTGCCTGAGTGTCTGGTAGCGAATCTGGGGAACCGGGTTCGATCCCGGCTGACACCACATATTTCGAATTTTAAATGGCACAAAATTAACCCCTGTGGTGCACTCTCCACGCCAGCAATGAGTGCCCGTGCGGTAACACCTGGTAAACGCTCACACGGTGCAAATATGTTACCTTGATTATCGAAATCTGTACACAAAGCAGATTGGCACACCCAGAAATGGGTAATATACCGTGATGATATATTTATTTATTTATTTATCCTGATCCAGCATAATATGGTTATAAAGACAGTCTAAAATACCCGGAGGTAAATTTCTTATGGTAGTATTAATTACTTGTTTTTCTAAAAATGTTACCGTTTACTTTTGCATGTCTTATGCATTTTTCTACAGCCCTGCGCTCGTCTATAACAAAAGCAGATGTTTGCTGTAAACTGCCGTACAAAATGAATAAGAACGTGATGAGTTTTTAGAATTATGCACTTCTTATTTCATGGAAGTAGGAATAATATGGAAAGTGTAACCCGGTGGGGACGGACGCAGGTACTGTAATAGTACACACACACTTTAGTGGGGATTTGTGATACATAACCAATACGAAATATATCAAAAAGTCGCAAACGGTAAACACTTCAACAGACGTACACGTATAAAAAAATATACAATACACAATCGACAGCAATAATCTTGTAATTTTAAAATGACATGAAACACATTATAGAGGAGGAAGCGGCTTCTCTAGCAATTACAAATACTCGCTCTATATTATTCCTATTCCTACCTCCATGTCTTATTTCAATACTTAATTGAAAAAGGTATATTTATAGAATGGGCCTATTACATTAAAAGAGAGAGATATTAATAAAAGTGAGATGTGTATAGTGCGCAGTTGAATTTTAGCACAGGTGGGTGATATGATGGAGAACATTTAAATTTAAAATATGGCCACAAAAACATGTACAATTTTTTTAAAAAAATGAGTAAATATAGTTATAGTATATGCAATGAATGCTTTAAAAAGAAAGGAGGAACAGATGAAATCATAAAAGAGATCCTGCATATTTGCACTTTGAATTCAAATTGGTGTACTAATTACAAATTAGCGCACTGTCGTAGATAAATATACTTCTACTATTTATTTACAGTGTAAGTAATACTTTTATTTTATTTATTTGTGTATTTACTTGAGATACTGACTACGATGACTGGCAATATTGAAAACACATAAAAATTACCAATATTAAGCATAAACATTTAAATTGTTAAAAGGCAAGTTTAAAATATATACTTATTATGTAAATAATATCTACAGTTATTAAATTAGATGTGATAACAACCTATATCGTATGCTCTACATAACCTCTAAATGTATATCATAATAATAATTGTTTATCTCTTAAATAAATGAATTTTTATTACCTTTATAGATTCATAGTGTGATTATTTAATATTCCTGTATAATATAAAATCACATTTCTTACAAATAAATAGGGAAATGAATTAACAGTATGTTTGACATTGGCCCGTTTATGGCGGCGATCTTGCCCCATGGCCATACCCTGTATATAAAGGTACCCTAGACGTCACAGAGTCATTAAAATTTAATACAATAATAATAATAATAATAATACAAGAATATACAACAGGAGTGAACATTCAATGCTAGGATACCACGACCGTCATGGCAGCGAGGTTTGATGTAGTTTGTTCCAATTCCGCAATACCTTTTCAGAGCGCTACTGTTCATATTTTATATTTAAAATTTAATTTTACAAATAATACAAAATATTTAAGTACATAAAAATATTTATTTACATAGAATATAATACAATATGTATAGAAACGTTTAAACATTAGTAATTGCAAATAAATACGATATATGATTTTAAAATAAATACTTAAGATCATTAAAAGCATACTTTGAGATGAAGGTCACTTATTTAACGAATTATATTTTATTATCCCCTGACTCGTACTTTCTCATAAATTAAAATAATCATTTCATAAATCGTGACATCACCTCCCGCGTATGTGCCTCATTGGTACTCAGATCAAGATGCAAATGAAGTTTTATACAACAATCGTTGAAGTGTAGATTTACTTGGAAACGTGAAATATCGTTAAAATTTTATCTTCTATGAAGCGCCTTCCAGATTTCTTCTTATTTCCTACTCTTATTTGTGACAATAAGGTTTGCTCAACTCAGTTCATCAGAGGCTTGAGGATCTTATCCAGATTTTTCTTCAAAATGGATCAAACATATACTTCGTTTCTCCATCAATTTTAGCTATACACATGCTAAACAGGACTGATTGCAACAATACATGCCTGCAATTGCTCACAACAATACCTTGGGTTTGGAGACTATACTGTTTTATCCATTGAAAAGCAAGATGTTATGCAGCATTTCATTCGCATCTGCAAAAGAGTAAATAAATAATACATTGTACGTCAGAGTAATAATAATTAATAACTTACCTCATATCCCGAAAATTGTAAACGTAAATATTATAAACATAATAGATAACACTTGTGTTTATACAATTAAGAAAATGTCACGTGTATAATTTATCCCGGCAACTATAGTTCCGCAAATACCACCAGATGTCATATTGCTTATTTCCCATCGCCTATAATGACCGTAGAAATATCTCTCGGCAAACTTTAGAGTAGACTTTATATATCTCTATCTCTAGTTGTCTCTTTCTGTCCAGCCGAGAACATAACAAACAATACTGAAATATAGAGCATGTTTTGTCTAGTATTTTTGTGGTCGTTGGTACAAAGTAGATTGGCAGACACAGCAATGGGTAATATGCACTAATCTCTATACATAACTGGATCGCGTATCCAATGAAACTAATTGAACGCCGCCATATTTGAGAAAATGTAGTCTGTCGGCACATTTTCGGCGGAAAATTCAAATTGCTGCTTCATAGATTTGAATTAAAATATACATACTATTTCAACAGGAAAGTAAAAACTATACAAAATGCAATATTTTATTTTAATTAGTATTGCAAATATAATTTAATTAAAAGTGTTGAAAAAATGTGAACACGTATGTCATAAGCGATATTATTTTTTTAAAAAATAAACCACATGAATTATAGAAGAACACATTGTAAAATCTTCATTAAATATCCAGTTAATTAATTAATATTTATATAAAATAAATTTGTATTCATCAATATTTCTTAAGTGATATAACGTCTCCAACATATTTTTTAAAATCTAAAAAAGAAGTGCCAGAAATAGTAGAAAAAAAATAGAAAAAGTAAATATGGCCGCGTTCAGCACTACTTATTGGTGGCATCAATGAGCACCGAAATTTGCCGGACACAACGAATGGACGAATGCGACTGGTCCAGCAATTGCAAAATAATTGTGATTTAAGAGTATGTTAATATTATATCACTGAATTCAGAATAAGAAAATAAAAAAATATATAGTCCCATTTAAAGTAACGAAGTTGCTCTCCACAGTTTGTGAACCACTAGTTGAAAAAAAAATTATGCTCATTGAAATAATTTGTTAATTTAATCGACCTCATAGCTCTTATAGTTTTTGAGATAGCAATAATGGAAAAAATTAAATGAACGTTCTTTTCTTTCTTTTTACCACAATATACATATTTTAGTACCATTATGCTGAACTGTTGAGCGCCTATGCGCATATTGACAACTGACAAGCTGCGACATGACATCTGGTGGGAAAAATATGAACTTTCCGATTCGGTACTGTATTGACTATATGCTTGAGTTACATGTGGTTTGATCATTTGATGTGAATAAAAATGGGAAAAAGTCGTACAAATTGTTGTGTATTCTAATGCCACTCAAGATCTGGTCGAGACACAGGCATTGGGTTTTATAATTTTCCGAAACATGGCCAAAAGAAAATTAAAATTACGACATGAGCAGATGTTGAAAAGTTGAAATGGACATGGATCGACGAAAAGCATGGGAATATACAATTCGTAGGGCAAAACAAATAACAAAACATATGAAAGTTTGTTCTCGTCATTTTAAATCGGACAATTACATATTTCCTTTACACATTATAGCTTTACATGTGCATTCTGCACTAATAGTTTTTAAATTTTCTGAAGAACTCTCTAAATGTATGATTTCACGTGGCTTTGCAGTAATTGCACTCGTTTGCAGACAAAGTGCAAATATTACCCACATTATACCGTCATTTTTTAATACTCCACATAATATTATGTGGTTAGCTTTTATAATTCGCTCACTTGCAATTTTCAATTTCGATTGATTAAATATATATAAAACTATAAAGTCAAATCAATTACAGATTTTTGTAAATTTGAATTTTGAAAATATAAAAGATTTGACAGTTAAAAGAATTTGCGACACGCGATGGTCTACTAGAGTCGATGCAGTTTTGGCTCTTAAAAGCAGTTTTGTTGAAATAAAAAAAAAACACATTACTTGCTATACATGAAGATGGTAATGAGAAACAACTAGTGCGAATCGAGGTAAAGGTTCTCGCAGACAAAAATGAATAATTTGGAAATATGTATTATGACAATCATGTGGAATAAAATATTAGAACGAATGAATGCAACAAGCAAGTATTTACAAAATTCGAACTTTAGACATTAATATGGCAGTCATTCTTTTAAAATCTTTAATAATATTTATTAAAAAAATTCGGCATGATTTAATAAAGAGGAAGTAAAATTTTTATCGGAAAATCATATGTATCAAGATCATTTTCGCAGAGCGAAGAAAAAGAAATTATTTATGCTTGTTATTATTATTTATTATTAAAATATTATTTTATACCTTTATTATTATATTTCATTCTATAATTTACATTTACTGTAAGTAATTTGTTTCGTTTCGTAATAAATTTAAAATATCAATAATCCATACTTCAGTTTTATTATCTACCTTAATTAACTTGGTATTGGCATGTATTTTTTAGGGTACCTATATACTCAGGGTATGGCCATGATGTGGCTCGCGTTTCGTCCGCCATTAGAGGGCCACTGTCATATTCGTTGTTGTTGCGCAAATTATGTATTTTCGTGGCTACTTGCTTTATTTTAATGCAAAACACATTTAAATATACTTCTAATATTTATTTAAAGTGTGAGTAATACTTATTTTATTTATTTGTATATTTTCTTGAGATACTGACTACGATAACAGGCAATATTGAAATCACATAAAAATTACCAATATTAAGCACAAACATTTAAGTTTTTAAAAGGTAAGTTTAAAATATATACTTATTATGTAAATAATAACCACAGTTATTAAATTTGATGTGATAATAACAACCTATATCCTTTACTCAACATAACCTCTAAATCTGTCATAATAATAATTGTGTATCTCTTAAATAAATGAATTTTTATTACCTTTATAGATTCATAGCGTTACTATTTAATATTCCTGTATAATATAATATCACATTTCTTACAAATAAATAGGGAAATGAATTATCAGTACGTTTGACATTGGCTCGCTTATGGCGACAACCCTGTATATAAAGGTACCCTAGTATTTTTTAGGGTACCTTTATATACAGGATATGGCCATGGGGCGAGATCGCCGCCATTAGCGAGCCAATGTTAAATATATTGATAATTCATTTCCCCATTTATTTGTAAGAAATGTGATATTATATTATACAGGAATATTAAATAATCACACTATGAATCTATAAAGGTAATAAAAATTCATTTATTTAAGAGATACACAATTATTATTATGACACAGATTTGGAGGTTATGTATAGCATATGATATAGGTTGTTATTATCACATCAAATTTAATAACTGTGGTTATTATTTACATAATAAGTATATATTTTAAACTTACCTTTTAAAAAATTAAATGTTTGTGCTTAATATTGATCATTTTTATGTGTTTTCAATATTGCTAGTCATCGTACTCAGTATCTCAAGAAAATATACAAATAAATAAAATAAAAGTATTACTTACACTTTAAATAAATATTAGAAGTATATTTAAATGTGTTTTGCATTAAAATAAAGCAAGTAACCATGAAAATACATAATAATTTGCGCAACAACAACGAATATGACAGTGGCCCTCTAATGGCGGACGAAACACGAGCACGTCATGGCCATACCCTGAGTATAAAGGTACCCTAGTATTTTTTAGGGTACCTTTATATACAGGGTATGGCCATGAGGCAAGATCGCCGCCATAAGCGAGCCAATGTCAAACATACTGATAATTCATTTCCCTATTTATTTGTAAGAAATGTGATATTATATTATACAGGAATATTAAATAATCACACTATGAATCTATAAAGGTAATAAAAAGTCATTTATTTAAGAGATACACAATTATTATTATGACATAGATTTAGAGGTTATGTAGCGCATAGGATATAGGTTGTTATTATCACATCAAATTTAATAACTGTGGTTATTATTTCCATAATAAGTTTATATTTTAAACTTACCTTTTAAAAAAATAAATGTTTGTGCTTAATATTGGTCATTTTTTGTGTTTTCAATATTGCCAGTCATCGTACTCAGTATCTCAAGAAAATATACAAATAAATAAAATAAAAGTATTACTTACACTTTAAATAAATGTTAGAAGTATATTTAAATGTGTTTTGCATTAAAATAAAGCAAGTAGCCACGAAAATACATAATAATTTGCGCAACAACAACGAATATGACAGTGGCCCTCTAATGGCGGACGAAACGCGAGCACGTCATGGCCATACCCTGAGTATATAGGTACCCTAGTATTTTTAAGATCGCAGCGCTGGGGTGGCAAGTTTTGAACTACAGGTTGAACGAAATATGACATCAACGTACTGTCAAATGGGCAAACACATAATTTATAGAATTGTGTATTTCTCATAGTACTGTATTATATATAATTTTCTTTTTATATTATTTTATAGTAGGTTTTATATTATCCATTAAGGGTAAATTAATGTAAATTCCAAGTACACTTTTATAAAACTTTAACTTAAAATGTATAACCACTTCTGTTTTAGATATCTTAAAAAAAATAAAATAGTAAAATGCTAAAATTTCATGATTATATTTCGTATTCACTTGTGAACATTAGTATAGGATGTATTCGTGGAAGTGAAGATAACTTAAATGCTATTTTTATGAACATTTATAAAATAACCTCGTTTTGAAATAAAGTTTTCTTTGAAATATAACAAACAAATCTTAAAAGTACACAAGACGGATATATTAATTTATAATTTTCTGATTCACGCACTGTATTATTATCTTTTTTCATCTTGTCAAGCATATTTTTAATATAAACACGAACTTTTCGTTTACGCGGGAATTCGTGACAACATAATTTATTACTTTTCTAACGTGACAATGTGCACTCAAGTAAGCAGCAATAATTGTTACCCATATTACAATATATATGTCACTTTAGATACACAAATACGTATAATATTTAACAATTTTCTAAAATTACATAATTTAATACCAAGTCAACCTGTAGTTCATTATTTTGCACCAGATGTCATATCGCTTAGCAATACACGCCAATAGTAGGGGCCTCATATATAATTCCGCTTCAGGCTCCAAAATTTATTAATCCGGCCCTGGACAGTACGTTATTATATTACCTGAAACTATATGTGTGTACTTTTTATTTGAATACTTAAACGGATAACAATACAATTATAAAATATATTTGTGAATATAATACGAAACTTTTTACACTCAACCCTTTTTTGATATATCCTAACATAGTTTAATAGACGCAACCAATTTCTGTCAAATATCTGCATATTTACTATCATACTTGTTGCTGTAAATTTTACAAAACTTATTAGTTTTAACAGCTCATTCATGTGTTAATAAAGTAACAACTGTAGTTATCTTTTTAAATAGTACAGTATTTAATCAACGATTTACATTTTTTAACTATCACAATACACGAGCACAACAGTCGATTTGAGGTAGGTTCCGTCCTCTTTTGAAATAAATTTGAACTAAACTAATGGTTTTGTTTCAGAAAATGGAAGTTAAATTTCAAAAGAACTCAAAGTTAGATATAAAATACACAAAGTCCAGCTTTGATTTACATGCTTTTTATACGGAATTAAATAATGAAATAGTTATGTTTCAAATTATTAAAATGTTGGACTCCATTTATATTTGGATTGGATATAGAAAACAACCAAACTTAAATGATATTTCACTAGCAATGAAAAATAGATTTCAGTCTGTGCCTATTGCTACTAGATTAATAGGAGAATCAACTGAAGAAACTTCGAAAAACTTAGCTATTAAATTGTGTAAAAGGTTAAGTAAAGTTATATATATTAGTCTTAATATTGAAGAAGATAAATTTGTTGTTCCTTTAATAGAAAAAAGATTGCAAGAAGAAATTTCTAATTTTCCTGATAAATTTTAATCATATGTAATAATTATTGTTTGTAATAAAAACTTTAAAAAAGAAAAATAATTTTCTTATAAGTGTAGATTTATTCATATTTATGAATTATATTTTACATTTTGAGTGCATCTTTATTTTTGAAAACCAACCATGTTTCCAATCCATATTAAACGTAAAAACAATATACGTATATCCTTTGTGTAACATGATTAAATAAAGGGCCTTTATGCTTTAGGCCTCATCCTTTGCAATACGATTTTTTTAATTAAATTTTAAAAAAATAGTTACAGGAAAAATAATTGCACGCATCTTTTATTTGAAACATTTTATATAAAATAATATATAAACGATTGACAGAGATAATATAAAATAATGCTAATCAAATTCTCGTTAATCCCTTGTTCATACTAACGGCCAATGTTGTATTGTGTTGTGATCAACTTGAAATAAATTGAACATCAGGTGATAGATTTTTGAACGTAACAAATGGGGAAAATATTACTTTTGTTCACTTGAAATGGGGGCTTTTGTCATTGTCCGACCTGCCTTCTACATTCATTTTTTTCTCCTATAGGATGCACATAGCTTAAGTATATGTTCCTGACGTTATTTTAAGCCTAAAAGTTCCAATAAACATTAATCGTTACAAAATTATAATCATTTGAATGTACCCATTAATCCATTTACATAAATATGTACATTGGCTGGTTCAAGCATAAACAAAAAAGAAAACTTTGAGATTAATCAAATTAATTCCGTCACCTCGATTTCACAAAGAGAGAGAATATGCCAGCTAATCAAAATCAAAGAAGTAATTTTGAAAATGTCATGTAATATACTATTTAAAAAACAAGCGTTGGTTTAAATAGGGACATAAATTCTGAACTTTGATTGGTCAGAATGGAAACCTAGTTCAGACAAACGAAAAAAATATCACCTCTCAATTGTCAGTTATCAAATAAAATCTACAGAATTAAGTGATGTTAAACCACGTTTTATTGTAATTATTATTATTTAGGCCTTGTACATTATAAAAATATTTATTATTGACAAAATTTGGTTTCACGAATTTAAATTATTTATTTAATGCATGTTAAAAACGATCGGCTCTCTAGCACTAGGTATGCAGCGTTTATACGTCGCCCTGTTCATTTCTTGTTTCGTTCATTTTCCTAACGTTCAAATCTTGACAATGAAGTTAGCGCAGATGAAATTCGCGCGCTCAAAATTTAAAAAGTACACTCCGCAGTACAAATTTTAAATTAAAAATACTAACTATACTTTGGTTCACGAAGATGACTATTCATGGTCACTTGTTCGAAGAAAGAATACACAGAACTTTAATACAGTAGTAACTTGGCAACATTTCATGTTAGAAAGAGAAATATTATTTGACGTATGTCTATACAGTTTATGTTGTGTGACAGATATACGTAAATGGTGACATTACTTTCCAACACATTACAAATAATAATGACGTATGTCGTAAAGTTACAGATATCTAATTATCTACTGCACTGCCCTCTGTCCTAATAGTTACCCAGTGACGTTCACATTTAAATCAAATTATTATTCCATGGTTTTTGTCGTCTTTTTTTTTTTGGTTTTGCAAATACATAGGTGAAGAATCTTTGAGAAAAACGTTATTTAAAAAGAAACATAATTTTCATATAAATTACACTTATTTTTTTCAGTTAAAATGTATCCATAAATATTTCATGTTGCACGTCTATGTATACGGAATGCAGTGAAGTTATCTGCTAGTAATATTATACCATACGGTTAATAAATGACCTTGAATTGTCATCTTTCGTGAAACAAACTATATTCCGATTCAATTCAAGAAATAATTTTCATGTACATTTTATACTCCGGAGTGTACTTTTCAAATTTCGAGTGCGCAAAGTTCATCTGCGCCAACTTCATGGTTAAGATTTGAACGTTAGGAAATGAACGAAACGCCCGTACATGTTTCGATGTATGATTAGTGCGATACATGTGTTCCCGCGCCATCTACTATTTTCTTACGTGAAATAAAGTGAAATACAAATTCCGAATTGTACACATATTACTATGTACATTTCTTACCATATACATTTTCCTAACGTACAAATCTGCCCTAAGAAGTTATATTACCCTGTACTCTTCTCATTTTATACATTTGCCACTGTATACAAATCTATACCATGAAGTTGCTGCGTATCAGTGATTTCAAAATTCGAACTAAGCACGTTCAGTGCATCTCGAAGTACACTCCGAAAACAAAGTGTATTTTATTCCTTTTAATTATGAAAAACACTCCCTACATTAGCTAAAGAAGCTTCGCTAAAAATAACAAAATAAAGAGAAACTTATGTAATAATACATAAATATGAAAAAGATACAAATTGTTTGCATGGTTACTAGAGACGATCTCTAAGTTAATGACGAGTGATGAATTCGGCCCTATATGTTTAAAATAAAATACTCTTTGTTTTTGAAATTTAATTCGAGATGCATTGAACGCGCCAAGTTTGAAATCTTTCATATGCAACAACTTCATGATATAGACTTATACAGTAACAAATGTGACATTATTCACATGTCTTGATGAATGCTAACTTCATAGTTGTTTATGTCACTCTGTCATCTCTTATTGCCAAATAAGAAGTGTTTTTGTTAACTAAAATCATGGTTGGAATACATTGTTGTGTCCCGGGTGTCCCGGTGTGCAAATATAAATCAAATGAAAACAACAATGTGTTTTTGGCATTTGTTCCTGTTCTGACAGGTTGCGGAGATAGCTAACACTGTTCAATAGAGATCATGTTGAGGAGTTGAGATCGCTTTGTAAAGAATACAATTTGAAATTTTAAAAATTTGCAATAGATGTCTCTCAGTCTTAATGAAAATAGTCCATTGGGATAGTTCAATAATCATGCGAACCTGGTGGCGAAATTTGGAACTAAAACAAAGGAGCAATTTTATTCGTATTTTTTTGCATATGCGCGTCTATTTACACAGTGGAAAATAGATAATAGAACTAATATTTAGAATTAACTAAACTTCTATTATCTAATATTTGTGAAGATAACGTAACAACTACTAATTAAGGTATTTACAATGAAATTTAATAATTAATCTACTGTCACAACTAATAAAACAGGAAACAAGGAAATATACTCTACCTAAAATAATAATAAACACTAAAAGAAAAGACAAAATACAAGAAAAACTAAATAAAAACTACTAAAAGCAACGGTATGCTTATGGAAGTTAAACACCAAAAGTGCACCTTCCTTTGTCGAAGGTTTGACGCACAACGTGCACAACTGCACAAGGCACAAGCACAACGTCATTTCTACGTGATTTCTACATATAGTAAAATTTTGAACGTCAACGCACAGCTACTTTATAGCTTTTGCATACCGAATAAATTTTCGCATTTCGAGATGATACAATTTACATCTTTATTTAGAGTTTTTACTATTGTATATAAATATTATTATTGAAATGAATAAAGAAATGATTTAAAATGCTATATGTGATATAATTCAAAAAAGTTAAAATATAAGCAAAGGTATTGTAGCAAAAAATATAATTTTTATCATAATATATGTGATTTCTGTAAACTATTTTATCATATTTAGTTTTATGTTATATTTTATAATATTAGTTAAATATTACAAGATACCGCACATGGAAATTGCAATTAAAGAGTTGGGGAACTTGGATGATATTAGCATATTTTTCGTAATAAATGAAGATTCTTCATTAAAAATATATCAGGGTCTAAATGGAATCACTGACACAAGCTCGGAAAGGAAAATACACGACCATTAACATTACATATATGGTACACAATCTATCATGAATAGCCAAACTGACTTGCAAATAACAATCTAACACTTAATACTAATAAATCCTTAATTATTAAAATTTCAAATGTGAAATGATCTGAAAATGTACTGGTTCAATGTAATGACCACTCTATATAACAAGACAATTGTACAAAAATTCTAGGACATTTACACGAAAATTTAAGGTGGGATTCTCATGTAGATGAATTTATATAAGTATTTAGCTTCGATGTGCAACTTAATAAGAAAAGTACGTAGTTTAACGAACTCTACTGCCAAAATAAAGTGCTTTGCAAAGTTTTACTCCGTTACGGTATAATTCTTTGGGGTGGCTGTCAAATTGCTTCTAGAGTGTTTACCCTACAAAAACTTGTAATTCGAAATATTTATCAGTTATTTTTTCGGTCGTCTTGCAGAAAAATATTTGTTAATGAAAAATTATTAACTTTAACTCGTTTCTATCATTTTGTTTTACATATAAGAGAATAATTACACACACTGCCGGCCCACAGTGATTTATATCACTACAACACTCGAGGCAAAAATAATATTCTAGTACCTAAGGTAAATTTAAATAAATCAATATATAATCCCCTCATTATGAGTTCAAAATTTTATAATCATCTACCGCAATATCTAAAGAATATAAATGATAATAAAAAAATCTGATGTGACCAACACAGTACCTCCCGCCATTTACCTATGTATATAATTTTTATATTACTTTATAAATTTATCCAGACAATATATAGAAAAAGTATTAAAGCAAACTTGTAGAAAATGGAATAATCTTTAATTTTTATAATAACAAATTGAGAAAAAATTACATTTAAAGGTATTTTTTGAAGAAAAACTATCTTGAGCTTCAAGTAAACTGTCATTTCCGGTTATCCGATTGCCACCAAAATCTAATCAGTTCTTTCCATATTAGAATAAGGTAGAAATACATGGTTTCAAAACTTTCTGAATGATAGTAGATAGAGCGTAAAGAGGATCCACACACACACACACACACACATATACATACATACATACATACACACACACAGACATCATCGTGAAAATGTTAAAAATGGATTCTAGGGACCTTAAAACGTGGTCATTTACCAAAATCTCGATATGCGATTTTTAGCACGATCCCTATACCTCCCTTACCAAGGGTAGCGGGAGGTAAAAATCAAAAATCAACTCAAACAATATTAAATAAATAAAAGTTTCTATACCATCGACGATTTTTTTAGTACCATAAGATAATAACGACTTTATTAAAATTCTGTTTCAATATTTGTAATTTTATATTTTAACTTTGTCAAAAATAGACTCCTATTTTATACAACTGCAAGTATTATAAAATTTTAAGACAATTTTGTACTTCTTGTATTGTATCTTGTTTAAATATTAACATAAAAAACACACTTCTGTACAATTCATTGTTGCAATCATATGACCATTGTTTGAATTTTATTCATACGATAAGTATAATTTACAATGATAACATATGTAAACTTAAATGAATTTTTCACGTTAGTAAAAGATATCACTTGAAAAGTTATTTTCGTAAGCATCTATCCCTCATATAATCTTTTAGAAAATTTGTAAAATTTGATACTTCAATCGGTAATTTTTTAAGAATTATTACTCCACCACTACATCATATAATAATTTGACGTCCTATTATTAAAACAACCTTGTAAAATTACCAAAACGACCCAAAACTTTCATTTTTATCCGATGTCGGCGCTAACTACATTTCTGCACACCGTCTAACTTCTAGGGACAGTTTTGTACGTTAGAAAAATGTATATGACAAAAAAAGTACAGAGTGATATGTATGCATTTCCAAATAAAGTATATCCCTACATTTATGACGTCATGTGCGAAATAGTTTTGAAAACAAAACGAAACTGTTTCACCGCCAGAAAACGTCTCTAATCAGCGATGTAAAGACGAATACGAAAGAATTATAATATTTAGAATTGTAGTGTTGGGAGTTATCTTTGAAAGAATCCGAGAAATTATGAATATTGATCACACAATAATAATAACATTAAGTAACTGTATATTTACTAAAGAATTAAAAATTATCAATTTTTAACGTTTCGAGCTGTCAAGTCTGCCATGTACGAAACAAAATTAATTCTTAATTCATGTTTTATGTGTGTAAAACAGGCTGGTTCCGCAGCGCCACCAAGTCTATTCTTATCTGAAATACAGTATATATTTGTCAGGAATGTACAAAATTACGTATTTAACAATACATTATGTAGGATAAGAAGACTCCACTGCAAAAATGGAGAATATTATTATTATTTAGTTTTTGGGAATTAAAAAAAAACAAGTTTGCAGAAATACTATTCTACTGTTGTGTAAGCTAAATAACATGACTATAGTGAAAATGATTAGGCAGAGGACGCACGTCATCGACCTGGAAAAAACCTTATAAAATGAAGTATAACTTGTGGAAATTATTGGGTGTTATTTATTTTTAAAAGAAGAAAAAAAGTACTAGTATTAAGTAATGTATATATTAATGATATTTACAATTATTTCCAAGTCAATCATTATTCCTTTTACGGAATATAAAATTATTTGAAATAATTGTAGTTTATTTTCGCATCAAACGTTGGCACTACTGAGAATGATAATGTGTCAAATAATTTTATATTCCGTAAAAGGAATAAGGATTAACTTAGAAATAATTGTAAATTAATTAATATATACGTTTCTTTAATACTAGTATATTTTTTCTTCTTTTTTAAAAAATAAATAACAACTAATAATTACTACAAGTGATATTTCTTTTTATAAGGTTTTTTTCAAGTTCATGACGTGAGACCTCTGCCTAATCATTTCCACCATATGCTCCTTATTGCATTGGAAGTTTGTACAAGAATATTACCATATTTGATGTACATAACGCATACCTTAATACTCATTTCATTAAAAAATGCGACATTCCCCCTTTTTGCAGTGTGGTCTTCATATATATTCAATTATTTGTTTATCAAGTTGTTTCATTGTTAAATAGTCTGTTTTAATTATTATTTTCAAAGCATATTAAAATTAAATGTTTTTACATATAAAAAGTAAATAAACGGTTGTGATTTAAAACGTATAATTTTTTTATTTATCTACATATACAAGAGGTACTGAATGTACCGATCAACATATATATCAACCAAAATGAAATGAAGCAAATAGAATTCCGATGATTATGGCTGTCACCTTAAACACAAACTTGTATTTCGTCTCACAAGTTTACATGTTTATAAAATATGTAAATATATGATTTCCCTACTATTTTAAATTTTAAAACAGTTTTAAAATCCAACCTTACAATTAATTTTTATAATTTTGACAATTTTATTTATTAAATATTTACAGTAATTGTAAAATTGGAGTTTGTAAAACTAAATCTATAAACTATAGTTGATAAATACTTATATAATATTCATATATGCACAGATAAATTTAAAATTATAATAAAATATTTGAAATAAAGATAAAGTTTATTTCAAATGAGGAAAAAAGACTGCAATAATAGTCTCATTGATGGTTTCATATCAAAAATGAACCAATCCGAAATCGCCATATAACGTTCCTAATTAATCTCATGACTAGGACCATCCCTCAATTGTTTTTTTTTCCTGATGAACATCCACATCAGTGTTTTGTTTTGTAGCTGCTGCACGCCGCGATAAAAGTTACAAAAGAAAAACGTTGTTAAGAGAATCAGTCTTTTATTGAAAACAATCGGCTTGATGGGGTTGGTCGAACAACAAACAACAACAATGCTCGAGTCCTGAGGTGTTGTTTTGTAAGATTTATCGCAGCGTTTAGAGGGGCATTATTTCACTTGTGTTTTTAAATGTTGCAGGAATTCATTATAAGACAACGCGAATTCTATTCTGTCCTCTATTAGTCTTTCCATAAGAAGGTTCTTACTTGGGCTGTTTTCCCTAAAAGCAAACATATTTTTTATTTTTCATTATAATATTTTAATAACTGTACAGGATGTTAAAAAAGTGTAATTTTTTTAAAAGTAAGAACTGACCAAAATGAGTAAAAATAGCTTAATCAGCATAGGTCCGATCTTCAATATAAACTATAAGAGTTACGACTTCGATTAAATCAGACTTTTTGTTTACCTTTCAGAGATCATCTTAGATATGCTTTTGTTTTTTTTCTTAATCAAAAAATTGTACTAAGTTAAATGTTGTTGCGATATTGGCCAATATTTAATTTTCAAATAACTTCTTAACTATTAAAAATCGAGAAAAATGTTTTATATAAAATTTTATTTTATTTTTTATAGTCTATTTACTGTCATACACAAAATTTAGTTCTATCACTATCTTTGTCAGTTTTCCTTTGATTTTTCGTTTCTCTCGGAAAAAGTTGAAGTCAGACCTATGTTGATTATGCATTTTTTACTCATTTTGCTCAGTACTATACAGGGTGAGTCACCGAAACCGCCGTCTTCGATATCTCCCTTGTCGTTAGAAATACAGCATAAGTTTATTAACAGAATTTATTCGACTACTCAAGGAGCATAACGTAAAATTATTTTCACATATACAGGGTGTTGCATTACGGCTCGGCGAGAATTGTTTGTCTTTTTTTAAATAAAAAAATATATTTTTATATATTTTGAATTGTATTTTATTCACCTATACAAACATATAAGTTTTGTTTTAGTTTTCCACGGCGTTGCCAAGTTATTCCGTTTTTTCTCTAAAAAAGACCGAATACAAGCATTGCTTTATAAGTTATTTTAATAGTAAGAATTAAGATATACCCTCAAAATATTTTACCCTTTTTTAACAGCCTGTATTATGTCTATGGTCTAATACTATTCAAAATGCAAGTTTTTTTTAATTGTATTTATATTTAAATATTATTTTTACAGTATTTGGAACGTAATATTTTAAGAACTGAATTAAAGGTATGTTCTTCACTCTTGTACAAATTTATTTATATTACGATTTCTAGTAACTTGTGAAAAAATATTTTTTAGTCTGGGTTTATCCAGAGTATTTGTTATATTATATTTAAAAAGACATATCTTTGATAAAAAGTGTGACACGTTTATCAAAACATGTTTACTGAAAAGAATCTAAATCCTATTATCATAAAAGAAAAATACAAAGAGAAAGTATTTGAAAAATACGCATTTAAATACATGCCTAGAATATTTGAAAATTTAAATACTTTGAAGAAATACAGATGACACTGAAAAACGGGCTACTCAAAAAACTTTTTTATTTATAATTATTTATTTTAATTTTCTTCATAAAATAGGCTTAAGGGTTCATAAACCATGGTATTGGGTATGACGGTAGTGTTTCCGGTTTAACCGGAAGTGACATCTTTCATATTTCAAATGTGGTTATCCTATATATTTTTATATATTTGAAATCTAAGTAAAATTACGAATTCAACGAAAAACATTTTTATTGAACAAATAAATTACAAAAACTTAAAAGCCAAGATATCAAGCAGGATGGGAAAACAGTTGTATTGAGTAATATTTAAGTTATTTTTGTAATTTTCTTTAATTTGTTACAAAAAAATGATCAATTTGTTACCACAGCCTACCTGATTTGGCTTCCCAGATTAATTCACAATTTTCTCTTCCTTATTTTGTAATTTATTTCTTCACTTCAAGCATGTCGTTGAATTCGAAATTTTACGTAGATTACAAATATATAAATAGTATATTTCATAACGAGTATCGAAAGTGAAAAATATCTTGCGAGTGTGAAGTTTGACAAACGAGGTGCAACCGTGTGAGTCAATACACGAGCATTACGATATTACTTTCGAGCGAGTTATGAACACTATTTTTTTAGACGACTACAAAGAATAACATAAGTATTTATCAAATGACA